>CM029396.1:14922500-15302500 GCA_017139565.1 Luffa aegyptiaca
CGAACAATCTCTTTCGAGCTGTTTCTCTTATATCACCTTTATGAGAACCGATATCGTCTGTCCCTTTCGAGATCAAACTCACATAGCATGCAAAGTCTAAATGATCAAGTTAAACTCCGCAAGATCAAAATGATATTCAATAAAGAATGACATGCATTGAACAAAACTTAAGCAAATAAAAAACTTTTAAGCTATTGAACCATAAGGGAATTCACCATATTGAACCCCTCAACGGAATTTAGCTACTCATGGGAGATAACTCTGCTTAGAGAAATATCCAGCTCAATGGGGGTTTATTGAGTCGGCGATGATGAGCCACTCTCACCCATGCAGATCTAAGGATAAGCTCGAATAAACAGGAGTTCATAGTTAGCTCAGGATTAAGATCGAGTTACCTAGGTCATCGCATTGAAATAGTCAGTCTTGTCAGTAAATGACGTTATAAAGCAAGAGTGACTTATTTCTCGGTCCTGGTCTTATGTAAACTCATTTGCATAGGACGCCCCCACTCGCATGTCTCTACATGAACGAACTAGGATCACATCGTTTGTACTCAAACAAAGTGGGCTGCGTCACATAGTTTTCCTAGGATTAAGGTACCTAGCCTTATCCCTATACTATAAATCGTTTAGGCTATTACTTGAACTTGATCCATATTTATGTCACTACATATAGTTCAAGCATTCATGTCATAGCCAAGTATACTAATTTATTGGATTTGGGTTAATAAAACAGTTATACGACAACTAGAAAGTGAATAACCTCGATAACGCTTTATCGATTGTAACTGACTTTGTTACATTTACTATCCACGAGTTTTAGGACATAAAACCCAACAATTAAAAGGTGAGAATGTTGGAAAAACTTTTTTGGGCACTTTGTCATTTCTTTGATTTACTAATTTAAAAAATATCAACGATTAATCATAAATAGTAAATAAATTTGATTCAATGTGTGTACTCCTCATAAAGGAAATGTCAAAAATCAAATATGGGGCAACATATTTACTTTGTCAATCATACTCATAATTGTATAAGAAACAACCAAACAATTACAAACTTTAGAAATTATAGAACCTATTTCACCAACATTATTTATATAACCAAGATTTTTTTTTTCTTCTATAACTTGGATTCAGAAAAGTTTTTAAATCTTAACTACAATTATAAAACCGGTATTCTTAATTTTAAAAATTGAATCCAAAAATTTAGGTCCCGTTTGATAACCATTTGGTTTTGGGTTTTTGGTTTTTAAGCTTATAAACTCTATTTCCAACTCTAAGTTTCTTTGTTTTTTCATCTACTTTCTTCCCATGTTTTCAAAAACCAAGCCAATTTTTGAAAACTACAAAAAAGTAGTTTTCAACAACTTGTTTTTGTTTTTAGAATTTGGTTAGGAATTCAAGTGTGTCTTTAACAACAATGAAAACCAAAT
Source organism: Luffa aegyptiaca (assembly GCA_017139565.1). Lineage (NCBI taxonomy): Eukaryota > Viridiplantae > Streptophyta > Magnoliopsida > Cucurbitales > Cucurbitaceae > Luffa > Luffa aegyptiaca. The sequence goes on from CM029396.1 coordinate 14,923,935, forward strand.
GGTTATCAAACGGGGCCTTAATAAGTCATTAAATCAATTTTAATTTGACTAATAAATCATTAAAACATTTGACTACCAAGTAAAAAAATTGTAATCGATTTTAAAAATAATTATAGTTAATAATATTTTAACTAAAAAAAATACACGTTCAAATGCAGATGGTAATACACTAGGTTTCCATTAACCTTTTAACTAGTTTACAAAATATTCCTTAAGAAAAGAAAGGTTTACAAAAAATAGAACCTAAAATATTGGCAGACCACCATGTGTGTGTATATATTATGATTTAAAAAAACTTGGGGGCCAACAAAGGATTGTTGGGAATGACTTAATCTTGGCCTAGTGTAGTGATGTGTGAAGACATTTGTCCCACATGGATAAGTTTAGAATAGGGAAGAGTGTTTTTATACAAACACTCTCCCTTTCTCTTGTAAAAGTGGTTAGGAGTGGAACCAAGTCTTCACCCCACACGCGCGCGCCGCCACCGCCGCCGGTTGGTTGGACAGGCGGGTTCGGGTAACCGCGCTCGCGCGTAAAAAGTAAAGTGGGTTTTATGCGCGTAGACCGGTGCCGCCATGTGTCACCCATTTGTTCGTGAGTTGCTGTGCTGCCCGTGTTTCCGAACTGACTGCGTGGCCGCGCGCCTTTCGTCCACATCCGATCTGAGCTGACACGTGGCACTCCGTGAGTGGTTGACCGTTGGCTGCTTCTCCCTATAAAAGCCTGCAAAGACACAACTCATTTTTATTTCTCCATTCATTTTCTCATCTTCGTTTCTGAGCAAAGTTTCCTTCATTCCAATCCTTCTCTCTCGAGTGCACGAACGAGAAGGGTGTTGTGTTAACCTTGGGGAGCAACCGGCAAAAATGATTTAGCACCGTGGTCGTGCCGAAATTGCTTTCAAGGCAGTGGTTTTCTCCACGACACAACAATTGTGTTTCAATTTCTCCTGACAAGTTGAAAGCAATTTGAAAATGTCCATCAAAACCAATAAGCATGTTCCAGATCTATCCAAACTAGAACCTCTGGATGGTTCTAACTACCGCCGCTGGTCTCAGAAGCTGCTCATCTTCTTCGAACAACTGGAGGTCGATTATATTATAACCACCGATTATGTGGAAAAATCAGCAGCACCCGTCACTGATCTGGAAAAATCTAAAGAGGTCCAGCCTGATCCACACAGTTCTAAGGAGGTTCAGACTGTCCCTCAAAAACCAAAGGGTAGTCATGACGTTGATCCAGAAAGGTTCGAGAAAGACAACAAGGCGGTTCGGGGTTATCTGTTGAACCACATGAACGACTCACTATTTGACCTGTTCGTTTATTTGACCTGTTCGTTGTTCAGAAGTCAGCTAAAGTTATCTGGGACACTCTGGAGTCCAGATATGGCGGCGATGATGCAGGGAGAAAGAAGTACGTAGTCGGTAAGTGGATGCAGTTCCAAATAACGGACGATAAACCAGTGATGGACCAGGTTCACGAGTACGAGAATCTAGTGGCAAACATTCTGACAGAAGGTATGAAGATGTGCGAGATTCTCCAGGCGAATGTCTTGCTCGAAAAATTCCCTTCTTCATGGAGCGACTACCGCAATCATTTAAAGCACAAGAAGAAGGACCTGACGTTACAAGAATTGATCAGCCACATGCGAACTGAAGAAGCCAACAGGCAAAAGGATAAGTTGGAATCTAAGTCTTTGAATTCAGTTAATGCTAACTTAGTTGAATCTTTTGCTGCATCAAAAGACAGGTTCAAAAATAAAAATAAAGACAAATCCTCGCAGAAGAAGAACCATCCATTCAAGTCTCCTAGCAGGAAAATAGAGAAGGAGAAGTCCAAGCTTATATGTTATGTCTGCGGAAAACCTGGGCACAAATCCTATCAGTGCAACCAGAGGAAAGGGAAACCAGACCGGCAGCCTGATGGTGCACAAGCCAACGTGGTTGAAGCAGACGATATCATTGCTGCAGTGGTGGTGGAGGCTAATTTGGTGGAGAATAAATCAGACTGGATTCTTGACACTGGTGCCTCGAGACACTTCTGCTCAAATCGAAGCTTGTTCCACGAGTTCCATGACACTGTTGATGGCGAATGCGTGTATATGGGGAACTCGGCCACTGCTGGAGTACTTGGGAAAGGGAAGGTTCTCTTAAAACTTACTTCTGGAAAAACATTATCTTTGAATGATGTATTGTATGTTCCTTCATTGCGTAGGAATCTGGTGTCTGGAAGTTTGTTGAACAGGGCAGGACTTAAAATTGTCTTTGAAGCTGACAACAAGGTTGTCATCACTAAAAATGGTGACTTTGTTGGTAAGGGGTACTTAGCCGATGGTCTTTTTGTGTTAAACACTGTCTCTATTCTTGCCGAAATGAATGAAAGTACATCTCGTTCTGCCTATATTGTTGAATCTATTGATGTATGGCATGGTAGACTAGGTCATGTGAACGTTGCATCTATTAAAAGGCTTAAAAAACTGCATCTTCTTAATGTATCGGAATCTCCTAATGATAGTAGATGCTCAGTATGTGTAGAGGCAAAATTTGCTAAAAAACCGTTTAAGCCTGTTACAACTAGATGTACTGAATTACTTGAATTAATTCACTCTGATCTAGCTGATTTCAAAAACATTACTAGCAAAGGTGGCAAAAACTATTATATATCTTTTGTTGATGATTTCTCTAGATACACGAAAATATATCTTCTGAAATCGAAAGATGAAGCTAGTAGCATGTTTAGGAAATACAAAGCAGAAGTAGAAAACCAACTAGATAAAAAGATCAAAAGGTTAAGATCCGATAGGGGAGGTGAATACAGTGACAAGTCTCTCAAGGAGTTTTGTGAATTAAATGGTATTATCCATGAGAGTACTGCACCATATTCTCCTCAACAAAATGGCATAGCTGAACGTAAAAATAGATCATTAAAAGAAATGATGAATGCTATGTTAATAAGTTCTGGATTGCCTAACAGTATGTGGGGGGAAGCTGTACTTTCTGCCTGTTTTGTTCTTAACAGAGTTCCTCACAAAAGGCTGGATAAGACACCATACGAGCTTTGGAAAGGATATTCGCCGAACCTGAGCTATCTGAAGGTATGGGGGTGCTTAGCTAAAGTGGCATATCCGGTATTTAAGAAATCTACGGTAGGATCTAAAACCTTTGATTGTGTGTTTATTGGGTATGCTCATAATAGTGCTGCATATAGGTTCATGTGTTTAGATGATAATTTAATCTGTGAATATAGAGATGCTGAATTTTTCAAACACATTTTTCCTATGATTAAAAATGAGCCAGTTAATATCTCACGATCTAGTCAGGTGTCTGCTTGTCCTTCATCTACTGCTGATATTATGCATGAATCTGAACCTAGGAGGAGAAAAAGAAAGAGAACTGAGAAAGATTTCGGATCGGATTTTTTAACTGTTTTCCTTGTTGAAAACTCAGATAAAATTGACGATCAATTTGCATGCATGTATCTAATAGATGAGGATCCTAAAACCTACCAAGAGGCCTTAAAATCTGTAGATTCTAGTTTCTGGAAAGAGGCCATTAAAAGTGAACTGGATTCTTTAATTATGAATCAAACGTGGAACTTGGTAGATTTACCTAAGGGTAGTAAGCCTATTAGATGTAAGTGGATCTTTAAAAGGAAAATTAGACCAGATGGTGATGTGGAATTTTCCTACCGCAAGTGTACGGGTCAAGTAATAATATAGTGAATGTGAAATTCGAATGTCGTCCTCTGGATTGGTGTCTAGTCAAATTTTAATTACCGAAAATACTTTTGACCAATTTTATTTAGGTAACCGAATTGCTTGAGAATTTAATTGAATCAAAGACAAAGTAATGCAAATAATGAAAATCCAATAGAAACAATGGTCTTAGGGAATTGATTTCACCAATTGGGATTATGGATTAATTAACGGATTTATACATGCCATGATTCATAAATCTTGGTAAACTAAAATCACACATATCTCTCCCGAGCATACATGATTCTCCCATATGCAATTGAACCCGATATCCCTATCTAAATCCAATAAACATACAAGGCAATAAGGATAACCTTTTTAACAATTTCTAGAATTAACCTTAATCTCCCGATTTTTAGCTAAATTCTAGTTATGCATATTGATTTCTAATTTAAATCCTCTCTCCCGAGTTAGATTCAAGCAAAAACATCAATCAATTTATGGCCGGTAAATTGAAAGCATTAAGGACACATATATGCATAAATGACATCAATAGCATAAAAACCGTAAATCAATCCATAACGTGCCCAACGGCTACATCAATCCCTAAGAGTTAAAGCCTAGCTACTCATACAACATGTTACGATATAGCAATAGTCTAAATCAATCATAAACACTAACTAAGTTAAGGGAAAGAAGAAGAAAACTCAATGTAGGCCGAGACCGAACGTCCCCGTCACGATCCCCACGAACAATGGGTTGATTTCCACCTTGCTCCCTTTGCTTCAGCCTCAAAATCCTTTGTTTTGCTCTGTTTTACGGCTCCAAAGTGTCCAAAAATCCTCCTCCAAAAACCTAGCCGCAATTGCCTTATATTCTGATTTTTTTCGTCGTAGCGTCGAGACGCTGTCACGCTGCCTTCAAAACGCGCGTTTCTGGAATGGAAATTACACAGCGTCGAGACGCTAAGGTCGCAGCGTCGAGACGCTGGTCTGCATTTGACCCCAAATTGACTTTTTCTTCGTTGATTCTCTTCGGTTCTTTTGTATCTTCTCACGTCCCGAACACCCGATTGACTCCAATATCACGTTTTAGCTCCAATCAACAATTTCCTACAAAATAAACATTAAGTGCAATAAAATGGCCAATAAATCATAAAAGACTAGCTAAATTGATTAGGGAAAACTAGCTAGCTATGCTCGCTATCAGATGGCTCAATTGAAAAATTCAAGGCTAGATTAGTGGTTGTGGGTTATTCACAAAAACAAGGTATTGATTACTTTGATACTTATTCTCCTGTAACTAAAATAGCTACTATTAGATGTCTAGTCGTTCTTTCAGCTATTCGTGGGCTGTTAATACATCAGATGGATGTGAAAACAGCATTTCTCAATGGAGATTTAGAAGAGGAGATATATATGGCACAACCTGAGGGCTTTGTAGTTTCTGGTCAAGAAGACAAGGTATGTCAGCTTAAAAAATCTCTTTATGGTCTTAAACAAGCTCCCAAACAATGGTATGAGAAATTTAATAATACCTTAGTAAACAATGAGTTTAGGGTAAATTCTTCTGACACATGTGTTTACTCGAAATTGTTTGGTGTTGATTATGTGATTATCTGCTTGTATGTTGATGATATGCTTATTTTCGGTACGAATTTAGAAGTAATAAATAATAACAAGTTGTTTTTATCCTCACACTTTGAGATGAAAGATTTAGGTGAGGCTGATGTGATACTTGGTGTTAAATTGAGGAAAACCGAAAATGGATATTCTTTGAATCAATCACACTATGTTGAAAAGATGCTAAAGAGATTTGATTGTTTTGATGATATGCCTGTAAGAACACCTTATGATGCTAGTATGAAACTTAAGAAAAATAAAGGGAATAGTGTCTCTCAATCTGAATATGCAAAAATTATAGGTAGTGTGATGTATTTGATGAATTATACTGGACCTGATATTGCATATGTTGTGAGTAGATTGAGTAGGTACACACATAATCCTGATAAAAATCATTGGGTTGCACTTCGTCGCTTGTTGAGGTACCTTAAAGGTACAATAGATTACGGTTTGCAATTTAATAAATTTCCTGCAGTATTAGAAGGTTATTGTGATGCAAATTGGGTAACCGATAACGACGAAGTAAGTTCTACTAGCGGGTATGTGTTCGTCTATGGTGGAAGAGCTATATCATGGAAGTCTGCAAAACAGACGTGCATTGCACGTTCCACCATGGAGTCAGAGTTTATAGCTCTCGAGCTTGAAGGGCAAGAGGCGGAGTGGTTGAGAAGTTTACTTCAAGACGTACCACTGTGGGGGACGTCTGTTCCAGTCTCCTTGCACTGTGATTCACAAGCAGCCATAGGAATTGCCAAAAGCAGTGTATATAATGGCAAGAGAAGGCATATACGCCTAAGACATGGAGTTGTGAAACAGTTGTTGAAAAGTGGAGTTATCTCCTTGGAGTATGTGAGGTCTAAGAGGAATTTGGCAGATCCTCTCACCAAAGGCCTAACAAGGAGAGTAATTCTAGAGTCCTCAGCATATATGGGACTCAAACTGTCAAAATGAGTCCATAGCCCTTTATTTGGGTGGTCCAAGTACGGACTTGATGGACACACTTTTAAAAGTCTTCATAGCTCAAGATTTTGAGTGGTTTACTGCGGTAGACTTGATGAAGCATGACGTGATTGTGAAAGTGTGGCCGCCTTCTATGAAGGAGTGTAATGAATCTCTTTCTAGAGCTTTCACGATGACCCAAGGTATTTGTGTGCATGGCCTTAAACTGCACTTGTTCTACTACTGTATCGCGGAATCAAGGAAAACACGAGGATACAAACGTGTTGTGGGGGTCTAAACCATGACTATTGAAAGTTCAAAAGGTAACTTACTTTCTCTATGCTGGTTATTGCCTTACTTCACTATGCGTTAATTCAAATCGAAAGATATTAATGCTTAAGTTTAATTTCCTCATTTGCTCAGAAAATGTTGTTTACAGTCCTTCGTGGGGGATTGTTGGGAATGACTTAATCTTGGCCTAGTGTAGTGATGTGTGAAGACATTTGTCCCACATGGATAAGTTTAGAATAGGGAAGAGTGTTTTTATACAAACACTCTCCCTTTCTCTTGTAAAAGTGGTTAGGAGTGGAACCAAGTCTTCACCCCACACGCGCGCGCCGCCGCCGGGTGGGCGGGTTCGGGTTCGGGTAACCACGCGTAATAAGTAAAGCGGGTTTTATTTTTTGGCCAAAGATAATTTCATCTTCCCTTTTTATTCGCGCGTAGACCGGTGCCGCCACGTGTCACCCATCTGTTCGTGAGTTGCTGTGCTGCCCATGTTTCCAAACTGACCGCGTGGTCGCGCGCCTTTTGGTTCTCCATGGCTGACGGGTTGACACGTGGCACTCTGTGAGTGGTTGACCGTTGGCTGCTTCTCCCTATAAAAGCCTGCAAGTTTGAGCAAAGACACAACTCATTTTTATTTCTCCATTCATTTTCTCATCTTCGTTTCTGAGCAAAGTTTCCTTCATTTCAATCCTTCTCTCTCGAGTGCACGAACGAGAAGGGTGTTGTGTTAACCTTGGGGAGCAACCGGCAAAAACGATTTAGCACCGTGGTCGTGCCGAAATTGCTTTCAAGGCAGTGGTTTTCTCCACGACACAACAATTGTGTTTCAATTTCTCCTGACAGTCCGCAATCATAATTCCACTCAAACAATAACTTAAGATATACTGTAGTGATGCCAACAAGAACATAACTCGTTGTACTGGTAATCACGAAATCTGTGTTTGAATCCCCCACCTCACATATTGTCAAAAAGAAAAAAAAGAAGATATACTATCGTGATGCTTCAAAAAATAAAGGATATAATAATAGTGAAAATATTTTTTATGTGTATTTCGACGAATTTCATAGTAAATATCCCATATTATTATAAAATTTAATGTTTATTTTATTAAAAAAAATAAAATGTGAAATTTATCATAATTTACAATATCCCATCATACCATTAAAACAAAATTTTAGTGGAAAAAAAACAATAAAAACGTTACGTGATAAATATATTGATAATTAAAGAAGAATTTCAATGGGTGGCATTTAAAAAAACTAGTTAATACTCACCAGCGACGCACGTGGTTTTTAATATTTGAAAATAATCTTATAGCATAAAGTACTTTGTTAAAATTTATTCTTCAATTAAAAAAAATATTATAGAGAATGTGTTATAATTATTAAGTAATTATGTTGTCACACTGATATATTTCCCATAAAAAAATATACCATTCCAGATTTTCAATTAAATGAATCCAGCTAATAAATTTAATTAGAAAACTTGATAAAACATTGTAAACAACAAACATAATAACTAAATCACAACTTTTTTTCTAACAAAAAAGGGCAAAATTTGAGGAGGAAAAAGAAACTTAATGCTAAAATTTAAAGTCCAATTAATAAAAATATATTATTAATACTAAATTAAGAACTTCATTTTTTTTTTATGTCTCATCCTCTTCTCCTTGACTATCATCTTCTTCGTATTTTTCAAAAAAAAAAAAATCATCTTCTTCGTCTTTTCATTTATTTATTTTTCCACTTTGTGTTTACGTTGTCTTAGTGAGCTTCTCGAAATTTGAAAATTACAATTAAGAGATTAAAAAGTAAGCTTTTTTCCATACCATCGTTCTTCCTCTCACCGGCCTCCAATTTTCCATTCTGTTGTCAAGACCAACCAGATGATGCTTCATTCACCATATCTCAGTCTTCATCTTCAAATCTTCAGTCTTTCTTCGACTCCATCCATTCCTCCATTATATCAAGCTTATCATGTTGTTCGGGACCAAATATAGCCAATGTAGTTTTCTAACCAAAGAAATCGGATACTTGAGTTAAGAATCAAAATAGTTAAATTAATTAATAAAACTCACATCACATTACGGTCTAAAGAATTCAAACACAAGCACTGAATTTTGCTCATACACATTCACACACTTGGTTGTGTGCCAGCAAGAAAAAAAATAATTGGGTTAACAATTTCTTGAATTTTTTGGATTATAAGAAGCAACTCAATGACTCGTGAAGTCCTTTGGAGAAATGCAAGATGACTCATAGGATGGTATTTTTTTCAGTCTCTAAAATAAGCCAAGTGTCGAAGTCCATTCATCATAATGTAATCCACATTTGGAAACAACTACATGAAGTTTGGAATTATCTAAACCAATTGAATTAAGAAAACCTAACATTGTTTCCACACCTTCTCCAATTAGGAAAAAAGCTAGAGAAGAAGAATGGACAAATACGTACAAAGGAGAGAAAAAAAAACTATTATCACAGTTTCCCAACTTAGTAGCATTGGGTTTAAACATAACTTTTGTCATTTGCAAGTGAGGAGTTTTCCAAAAGAGATGAAGAATGGTAAAAATACTAACCGTTGATAATAACAATGCAACCATATATAATATTGAAAAAAAGCATCAACTTCATCGAGAAGATATAGAAGAAACAACTTAGAGATGAAAACTTAAGCAAAATCAGTTATAATTACATGTTCATCTAATAAGATGATTTTTAAAATGTGTAGGTCATCACCCACCACGTTTTTTAAATTCTTCCATTTTTCCTTAATCGCCCATTGAAGATTGTTGATTGGGATCACTTTGGAAGAGTGATAGAAATGGTTTGAAGAGATGCATGGAAGTATGAAAAAAAAAATTGTAGGATATATAGACAGATTATGTAAACCTAAAATTAAAAAAGAGATTTTTTTTTTAAAAGAAAACCTAAAAGTTTGGAATAATGTGTGTGGATCTAAAAAACCAAAGATTTTTAAATAATTAAATATAAATTTTTTAAAAAACAACAATGTGGGAATCAACATTTCTTTTTAAACCAATTCTTAATCTTATCGAAGATGGGGTTTTTTTAGTAAAAAAATCTAAACGTGGAAATGAAGATTTTTTTTAAAAACCAATTCTTAATTTGAGATTTTTTCAAAAACAACAATCTAAAGGTGGGAATCAAGATTTCTTTTTAAACCAATTCTTAATCTTATGGAAGATGAGATTTTTTTTTAAAAAAAAAAAAACAACCTAAACGTGGGAATGAAGATTTTTTTTAAACTAATTCTTAATCTTAAACGTGGAATGAAGATTTTTTTTAAACCAATTCTTAATCTTAAATGTGGGAATGATCTACCCGTGGGAATTTGAATAATAAAATATTAAATAATTAAATAGAAATGACAAATAAGGAATTTGAAGATTAAAAATGGGCTTAAAAGGAAATCAAAAGTTTCTCCCTTAAGCGCCTTTTAATATAGTATATATAGTATAGATTTTAATATAGTATAGATTAATTGCAAATATAGATTTTTTTTTAAAAAAAAAAAAAAACTAGTAAATCAATGATTAACTTATATTATAAGTGATTAACATAGACATTGATTAAACTATAATCTTTGTGTATCACCAATTAACTTAACCATAAATATTAGTATAAATAAATTTACAATATAAAATGTATAAATATATTATTAATAAAATTTCAGATGCTACTATTTCAAAAAAAAAAAAAAAAATTCAGATGCTACCATACTTATTCTGTAACATACTAAATTTTCAGAATTTCTTACTAAAGACATTTTCAAAAGCAGTAAAAAGTGATAATATATCTCTATTTAAAATCAGTCTAATTTATTTGTATTTTAATTTTAATTTTTAAAATCAAACAGAGAAATTGGGGATTTATAAGGCAACTATCTTCCCCGATTTACTTTTCATGAACGGAAAGACGATTTGTGAGAGACTTATCCAAATAATTATTTAAATCAAATTAAATTTGAAAAGAGGTAGAAGAGAAGAGATTATAAAATAGTTTAATGGAGTCAAAGCGAGCTTAGCTCAACGTAGGGTTTAGGGTTTAGGGTTTGGAATCCCTCCAAATTTGTTTAAATTCTAAACAATTTTTATAAAAAATATTTTTTAAAAAAGACATTCTTCAAAAACATTTAAATTAAAATATATTCCAAACCGACCCTAAGTTGCCTCCCCACATTCAATATAAATTTGAATTCCCTCTCTGATGAATTAGGTTTGTATGGATAAGGAAAAAGTTTGCAAAATCTGTAGCAAACGCTTCTCCAATGGCAAAGCCATGGGCGGCCACATGCGATCCCATTTCTCCAAGGCGACATCCATGCGTCGGCCATCTCCATCCTCTTCTGACTTGGTTCGAGAGCGGCGGTCAAAGCGGCGTCGGGGCGATGAGAAAGCGGAGACATCGCCGGAGGATCCCATCTTGTCAGCAGAGGAAGTGGCATGGTGTCTTTATATGATGTCGAGGGATGGAGGAAGGAAAGATTTTGATAGAGATTGGGAAGAAGAATATGAAGATAATGAGGAGGAAGATTCGGTGATATGGAAATTCAAATGCAAAAAGTGCAAGAAAGTGTTTAGTTCATATCAAGCACTTGGAGGGCACAATGCGAGCTGCCACAGGAGAATGAACAATAATGGAGAAGATCATCTGGAAAATTTCTCATACTATCGTAATATTAGAAATTTTCCTGTTAGACAGATGGCTCGTCAGATATGCATGCATCACACAGCTAGTGATTTCCTTTTCCAATAGGTAAAATAGAGAAACAAATAAAATTTCTTTGTTTTTGTTTTTCTTCTTTTGGTATATATTTAGGTGTATTAATTTAATTTCTTTTTTTTTTTTTTTTTTTTTTGAGATATTGGGATTATTTTGAAAGCTCTCTACTTTTGCTTTCGGCCGATTTGGAAAGCATTTTGCATTTATGGGATGTTAGGAAAAATGGAAAATATCTACATGAACAAGGTAGGGTTCATGCACTGAATTAATTTTGAATTCCTAATAATAATGGAAATCTTTTGATGTGAAAGGAATAAATTGTGCATAGAAATGTTATATTTTGACGGATGTTTTCCAAGAGTTTGACAGCAGTATTAGGTGACAATTAACAGTAGAACATTGGGGAAATTTTTGAAGAAAAAAGCATCATATTGTGGTATGTGATAAATGACGATGACCCTATCATATGATAATAGCTACTTTAATTGTTAGATTTTGAATGACTTTGGAAAAAAATGAAAATTTTTGATATGTTATATGTTCATGAATGCAAGTGGGTAAAGTACACCTGGCATAGCTCAATTGCTCAACACATTATCTAGCTCTTAGTCACTAAAATGTTAAAAAGCTTCAAATCTACTCACATACCAACAAGAAGTCAAATATTTGAATTCTCCATCTCATCTGTTGTGAAAAAATTAAAATATGTTATCCCTTTTGTCAAAAGAAGTGAAAATTATTAGTTGTTCCCAGTGTAATGAGACCCCTTTTTAAAACCGTCGGATATAAATCTTCAAATTTGTCTGTCCGAATAATTATTGGATACAAAATCGATGTATTTTTGCTATTTCTCTCTCTTACACATCTAACCGTGCAAAACTACAAGCATCATTGCACCAGGCCTAAAAATTTCTCATAGTGGGTGAAATACACACACTCTTCCCCAACCTATTCTTAAACATACTGAAATTCTTAAAGTAATGTTTTTTTTTAGGAATCTAGATAATCAAAATTTTCCAATATATGTAATCATAGATACTTGATAGATATCGAATGTAACGCTGACATTACTAACTCATAAACCCAAGCTAACCGTGTGCACCGAAAATTTCGGCAACATAACGACATACATAGGACTAACCCAAAATTTTCCTTTAACCTGCTATGCATAAAAACACTTCTATAAAGCAATATTAAACGACTCCCCACTCCACAACTCAACAGAACATCCACAGAACCAACATACAGACAGATCTCGCATAATCCACTATTAGCTAAACCCAAGCACATCTTTAACAAAATCTTGAAACGACATTTCATACGAAACAAACTTATTTAATCACTAACTGAATGAATAAATGGAGTTCTTTAAAACAAGGCAACTAGTTCTAGAGATTAACAAGAATGAATCAGAACTAACCAAACGAGACAACAATATCCCAGAAGCAACAAGCACTTCTACCCTAACCAAAACCTAAGAAAATAAAAGGCAAGAACAAGCTACTAGCTAAGGTCCATCCTCTTACGTCTCCTCCGCATCACCATGGTCCACGCGGTCCTCATAACCTGCAAAATCTGGTAGTTGGGGGGAGAGAGAGGGGAGGGGGTCAGTACACGAAGGTACTGGTAAGCAGCCCCTACCTGAGAAGCCACCAAACAGCAAACAAGCAAACAAGCAAACCATATACTATTCATGCGCAACCAACATGCTTATAAAAGCGGTAACCAGAACATCATGCTCAAAGCTAGAAAACGAGTAACTCTCCTAAGCCATGCCTCATGCATCTCTCTATATGCAACTCGCTAACCACTCAACACTCATACTTAGCCCTCACAAGGCTCTCCAAGACTGATCCTTCGAGTCGCACTGTCCCCTGACCATTTGTACCCAGGGCCACAATGCTCTCTACGGAGCTCAGCGTTCGACCCTTGACCATTTGTACCCAAGGCCCCGAACTGTGCATCGCCCCTTGACCATTTGTACCCAAGGTGCACCGATGACTTAGCAAAGCATTGGTCCTTCCCCAGGCGCCCAACACTTGCTTTCTAGACTCATCACACCGACCCTTGACCATTTGTACCCAAGGCCTCGATGCTCCTCTTAAACCAATGGTGACGTGTCACCCCTCGACCATTTGTACCCGAGGTGCACTGACACTCACCCAACTTTCCTTTCCTTCACACTTTAGGTCCCTGACCTATATCTCACATCTACTAGAATGCATATGCCCTGCAACATGCTTCTAGACTCATGAATCATGCCCACTAAGCATTCACATGACTACATCTCTCAACTCATGCTTGACTCTCAAATGCAAAACCGAACCAACACGCTTTACATCAAACCAACATGCAACAACAATTCATGCCTTTCAACTAGTCATTATGCAACAAAAGTCATGTTTTTCAACGATAACATATATATATACACATATTCAGAGAAACAAGAAACATGAGGGTAATTATAAAGCGAGTAACATTCAGCAAGCATCACACAGTCAAACAGACAACATCAAGTAGGAACTACTTACCAAAAGCTCCAAACGCTCCTAAACTAGATGAAAAGCTCCAAAGATAATCCAAGAGCTCCTAAACCAATCTAGGCAAGCTCCTAATCAGCAAGGATAACATAAAAGATTAGAATTGAGCTTAACCACCCTATTTGAACCTAAAAGAACAAAGGGAAGAATTTCTTACCAACCAACTTCGATTCAAGCCTAAGGGCTAGCTCGAAAACTTGGAACCAACTTGAACAATCCTAAAATAATAATGTTCGAGCATTAAAGACTAGCCAAAAGCACTTAAACCACAATTGAAAGAGTCTAAAGAATAATGATATACCTTCAAAGCTCCACCAAACAGAATAAAGTTCCTTGTTGGAAATAACCCAAGTAAGCCTTAATTGATCCCAAGCTACAAGCAAACAACTTCAAGCATCAGGGACCAACTAGCGAAGCCTAACAAGAGTTCTAACAAGATCTAAAAGGTGAAGAAGCTTACCGAACCACACTAACGAGTCCAGAAGCTTGCTGGAATTGACAACCAACACTAAAGCTCCTTAAACACGTGCTGCCCGGGGCTCGAGTTGAATTAAAACTGAAACTAATGAAACACCCATGGATTATAGGCTATTCAAGAGCCAACATAATTGAATTACCGGGGTCTAAGGAAGAGGAAACTTACTGAACAGCGCCTAAACGACCTTGAAACTTGTTGTCCAATGATCGAGAGCGTCCTAAACGACGATCTAAAGTCGTTGGACCAAGAGCACCTCAATTCAAGGTCGCTCGAAGTGTGGGTAATCGCCAAAAGCTCGCTTTGGGTCTAATTTACAGCTGGACAGCACACAAACAAGGCTTATTCTTGAAATTTGAAGTCGATAACAAAAGGGTTAACTAAAATCAAACTCGAATAAGCATGGGTAACGACGAAAACTCACCAAGAGAGCTCGAACATGCTGGAACGAAACTTAAAACAACCCAAACGTGCCCAAAACGCCAGAACGACGAAAATCTTGCCTTCTACCACTAACCCAGCCGAAAACAAGAGGAACAAGGAATTAAACTCGTTACTTGAGGAAACTTGAAAGAGAATCGAGAGAGAAGAAGACCTTACACGCGAGGAGAACGAGCAAGCGGGAGAGAGACCGACGGAGACGAGCCCACGGGTCTCCTTACAGTTGGCCGACGCACGGAGTGAGGGCGAGATGAAGGCTTCGCGAGCCTGTTGCCGGCGGACAAACGCGCGAGAGAGAGAGAGGGAGAAGGGACTCGCGAATCGACGGCAACTCCACGGTTCAGGCTCGACGGCGGCAGTGCGACGTGCACAGGCGGCAGCGGCGGCGAACTCGGCTGCGGCTGGGGGAGGTTGGGCGGCGCTGGAGCTTCACGGAGGGGGGGTTTTCTCACGCGTGAAGAAGAGAGGGACGAGGGTTTGGGAATCTAGGGCTTTTTTTTTTTTCCTTTTTCCTTAACTCTTTTTTTTTTCCTTTTCTTTAAACAACACCTTAAGAAAAAGAAGACTCATTAAGAATAGGAGGGGAAAAGAACTTGGATTAACATATTTAATCCCATTTAAAACTCCTAACTCTTAAAAGATTTGGAATGGAAAACAACCCAATTGAGTTGGGATTTGGGTCTTTTGATATTTAAAATAAATATCGACTATTAAATTTCAAAACTTAGGAATTAAACATTTAAATTTAAAATCCTTTTTCCTAAATTTTAGAAACTTAATTTAACGACCTAAGGCTAAGCTTAAATTCTAATTTTTCAAATTAGAACAAGAAAGCTCACCAGATCTCAAAATGGCTCGATTTCGAAACACAGGGCGTTACATCGAATATTTTAGATAACTGCTAAGAAGGTGGATATCTCTTTTTGCTTTACGAGATTTGTGTATGAGAATGTTTTAAGATTGTGTTATACCAATAATGCAGTTACTCATTTTAAGTAATTTTACATATTAATTTAATATAATTTAAGTTTATCTCGTTACATGTTTTTGGTATTTATTAATGTAAGGTTATATTTGTACATCAATTTTATTTATACTAAGTTTATGTGTTATTTTGTAATTTATATTAGTTTGAAATTTTTATAAAATATTTAATATTAAATATTGTTTCAATTTTAACTTTTTTTTTTCAAAAGAAGACCAGGATGATTTTAGTGAATTATATTGATAACTTTTTCAAATTATAATTTTTTATAGAAATAATATTTATTTCTAATGAATTTGTGTGTTTTAAAATGTATAATTAGTAATAGTTTTAATAAATTACAAATAAATAACTAAAATAAATCATTTCAATAGATATACAAGAGAGAAAACTGACTAAATACAATAGTATTGAGCGATAATTGAAAAGGTAAAAAAAAAACTAATATTGCATTTTAAATTTCAATTAAAAATAAATTAAGATATAATATTGAATTTAACTAAAGTTTATTTTATATCGAAATGTAAAATATAAATATAGTTAATTACATCTAATAAATACATTATTTTATTTCTAAATAAAAAATAAAAATATGAATAAAGAAATTTGATTAAAAAAAAGGTGTATAACAGAAAAATTAAGAAACTCATGATTCAAAAGGACATCTAAAATAAGCTAGATGTCCACCCGTATGGACATCCTAAGATGAAACAAACGACTCCTAAAAGAGACAAGGCAACATTAGGAAGTGAAGTAGGCATTGTTATAGTAAAAATACACTCGTATGGGCATCTTCTTCTTTAATCTTCTTCTTCTCCATCATCTCAAGCCCTAATCTCAACTCATTGACAACCACCACCGTCGCCAACCATTCATGTGATTCTTATGGTCCTTCACGCTACCTCCGACAGCCACCACCAATTCTGACGGTCCTTCACATGATTTCTCCAACGATTCCAGCGATTCAAATGGACAACAACTGATTCATGCCACCTCTGGCAATTTCTCCAGCGATCCCATCGGACAACAACTGATCTAGCCTCGAATCTGGTGATTTCTCCGCCCGTGCAACAATCCTGTTTTCAAAATGGGTGAGCTAGAATAAAGGGGGTCGATTCTCCTTTGTTTCAGATCATGGGTTCGTTGGGTCACGACGACTGGCGAGTTGGTGACGACTGGGTTGCGTCGACGGCGATAGGCTCGCGACGGTTGGGTCGCGTTTTAGAATGGGTTCGTTGCAGGTGGCTCAGGTTCGTGTCGAACGAGAAGAAAAGAAGAAAGGATCGTGGTGGCTGTCGTCGGAGGTGGCGTGACCAAGGGAGAAAGAGAAGAAAAGAAGAAAGGAATGAGAAGAAAATGAGAAATGAAGGAGAAGAGGAGGAAACAAAAAAAAAATGGTCGACAGCAGTTGCAAGGTGGTGGTGGTGATGGGGAGGAGGAAGAAGAATAAGAAAGGAGGGAAAAATGGGAGGGTCGAAAATAAAATTTAAAAAATTAATTAATTAATTGTTATTAAAAAATGGTGTCACATCAGCAAACCGTTAAGATTTAACGGAAAATTGGACGGAGGAGTCAAGAGTGTAACGAAATCCAAACCTCAAGGGGTAAGAATGTTGAGTTTGAAAACTCAAGGATCAAAATGAAACCTAACTCAAACCTCAGGGACCAAAAATGTATTTTTCGCTTTTTGGAACTTGGCTAAAAATTCAAATGTGTCCTTAACAAACATGAAACTCATTATAAAGAAATTGGAAGAAAACAAGTTTAATTTTAAAAAACCAAATGGTTATCAAACGGGACCTAAATAATCCTATTCATCCTCTAGTTGTCATAAACCTAGAGCCATTGTATCAAACAAAGCTTTTATAAGCACCAAATTTTAAATTATCTTATTCCATTTTTTTTATTTTTTTTTTTATAACATCTTATTCCAAATTTAAAAGATTGTTATTTAGGTCTCATTTGATAATCATTTTGTTTTTAGTTTTTGGTTTTGAAAACTAAGTTTGTTTTCTTTTCAATTTCTTTACAAAAGTTTTCATATTTGTCAAGGACATTTGAATTCTTAATCAAATTCCAGTAACAAGGGAAGAAGGTATATAACAAAACCAAGAAACTTAATGGTCGAAAGTAGTGTTTTTAAGCTTCATTTTCAAAAACCAAAAACAAAAAACGAAATGGTTACCAAATAGAACCTTAATGATTTTAGTTTATTATTCTTCATCCAAATGTTTCTAAATTTATGTTTTATCCTAGTGTGTATGAATCTATTCGACCACTTCGAGAATACAAGAACATCTATTTGTCCACTTGAGTTATGTTTAATAACGTTATTCCTCATTCTCATCTTATTAAATTTTGTAAAATTTGAAGAAACGATTATACATTGAAGTGCTGGTTTGAAATAATTTTTTAAGTTCTTAAAAACTCTTTTTTCATTTAAAAACACTTTTTTAAGTACTTAGAAAGTCATCCCAAACAGACTCTACTTCTAAGTATAACAAGTTTCTTAAGTTAAATTTGAAGAAGTTTCTTTAATTTAAATTTATTTACCATGTCTAAAAGTTAGGCACAACTCATAATGGAAAAATAGAATAAAATTCTTCCTTTTCTTCTTCTTTAAATATTTAATTAAATTGAGACCTTTTTGACAATTGGATCCAATTAATGGTATTTTTCCCTTTGAGACATTGAAATCGTATTGAATTGCCTCATATGTTTGGTTTTTGAAAATAATGCACAATTATTTTTCTTTGGAATAAATAACCAATCATTATTAAACATTGAAATTGCATGCTACAGTAAAAAGATTGACACATTTAGGCCTCGTTTGATAACCATTTGGTTTTTTGTTTTTGGTTTTTGGTTTTTAAGCTTATAAACATCATTTCCAACTCTAAGTTTCTTTGGCTTTCCACCTACCTTCTTCCCATGTTTTCAAAAACCAAGCCAATTTTTTAAAACTAAAAAACGTAGTTTTCAAAACTTGTTTTTGTTTTTAGAATTTGGTTAGGAATTCAAGTGTGTCTTTAGCAAAAATTAAAACCATGGTGAGAAAATTTAAAGAAAACAAGCCTATTTTTCAAAAACAAAAAACCAAAAACCAAATGGTTATCAAACGGGGCCGTAATAAACACTAAAACTCAATCATATGGGAAGACACCAGTGAAGGGATGAAATCCCACCGCAAAAGCACATGAACGCGTGTGCATTGATTTTGAATTAGAATTTTACAACACAGAATAAAAAACATAAATACATTCATAATGTATTCTAAGGTTAAGAATCTAAATACAAGGAATAGAATTTTACTTTTGAAGACTCTTCTTCAGTAAAATTGCAGCAAACCAGTGTTGGACACCACCAAAAGAGTCTTCCCCACTATTCTCTTGGGAAGGATCGGTTTGTGGGAACCTCCTTTTGAAAGTGAAAGGGAAGTAACAAACAGTTTGTGTTGATCTCTATAAAATCTTGGGAGAGAGGACTTTTGGTAGAGAGGAAAATCACAAATGAACAACCAACCTTAAAATGAAGACACTCTGCATCTTTAAACCAAAAGAGAGAAGGGAGTTGTAACCACTCTCTACTTCCCAGCAATAATGGTGAAGAATTATTTATTTATTAATTAAATTAGAATTAATCTAATTTAATTAAAATCAATATTAATTAATTAATTAATTTCATTTGAATCATATTCAAATGTACATCTCTCTCATAACCTATAGTTTTAATATGAATCTAATTCATATTAATTTTAACCTAGAGTTTTAATATAAATCATATTCATATTAATAATTATTTGAATCCTATTCAAATACATTATTCTACCATAGTTTAATTTTGAATCATATTCAAAATTAACTTTATATTATAATGTATCAATATACATATTATATAATGACCTGACTAGTAGGAAGCTAAAAACATGTCGAGGGTCGCTACTACATGCATGAAAAGGTAAAACTTTTAAAACTTTAAAGTGAAAGAGACCATAAGTAAAAATCTTTTATTTAATAAACTGAGCCCATGACCATAAATCATTTTACGATAATAGAATAGTCAAAACATGATAGACAAATTTCACAAAGTTGAAATTTTAAAACATCTGGAAGCATGAAACTAAGGGCTCGTTTGATAACGTTCCTGTTTCCTGTTTCTTGTTTCTATTTCTCCTTTTTTTAAGAAACAAACTTGTTTGATAACTCATCCCTATTTCTTGTTTCTAAATTTCTAGAAACGTTTCTAAAAAGGATGCCAAATTTGAGAAACTACAAAAAGTTGTTTCTCAAATTCTGTTTCTGTTTTTTTTTTCTATCTTTCATGCATGTATCCATCTCTCCCTCCCATTCCTACATCAATCTCTTTTCTTCCTCCATTTTTTTTAACCACTCCCTCATCTTTTTTTTTTCGTTACTTCTTTCTCTTTCATTTTTTTATTATTTATGTTATAATTTCTTACCTTTTTTCCTTTTTTATCACCTCCGTCAATCTCTGACTACCGGTCGTTGCTAACCTCCACCAACTGGCCACCATCGTTGACCTTCGACTATCAGTGGTCGCCACCGTTAACCTTCGACTACCGGCTGTCGTCGACCTCTGCCGACTGACCACCACCGTCGACCTCAGACTTCCGACCGTCGTCGACTTCCGTCGACCCATCGCTACCGTCAACCTCTGACTATCGGTCGTCGCCGACCTCCGTCGACCTCTACATACCGGCCGCGGCTGACCGCTATCGCCGACCTCCGACAACCGGCCACTGTCGAGTCCACCAACCAACCACCACCGTCCACCATCGTCGACCGACCACCATAGTCCCTAAGTTCTTATTGTCACAATGTATTGAAATTGATATTTTTCCTCTAGGTATGAATCCTTAAGGTTGTGTTGTTCCTCTAAAATCTCTGTGTTTTTCCTTCACTTTTTGGGTTGCTTTCTCGATTAATCTCTCTTAGATCTAGTTTCTTCTTCATTTTATTGATTCATGTATTCTCGCAAAGGCTTTTATGCCATTTGCAAGTGAAGTAGATCTATTGACGAAACCAATATAAACCCTTTGGTTCAATCTTCAAAGTCATTTCTTGCTAGCTGGTGTTCAGTAAGTTTTCTTTCAATTCACAAATTTTTCCACAACTATCATGAATCAATATTTTCAATGTTTAAGAGGATTAATGGTAATTTCTCGTATTCTAGTATCTCTTGTCCTTTTTCTATGTTTAGAATTGTTTGTTTATGTCATCCATGAATTTGTGGATGTGTAAACTAAGGACATCGTAAGTTGGTACAACACATGCCCAAAGCTACGAGAGAATGATCTAGATATTCACCAGTTGTTCCATACAAGTAAGACATCCATACTTGTTCAATATTATAGTTCTCAAAATGTTATTTTAAAGTTCTCAAGTTTTGCATTGCTACAACCTATTCTGTTTGTCCTGCCTCTTGTCATTATGGGCTCGGTTTACATCATACTAATTTTTTTTTGTCTAAATTCAATGTGCCTTTCTATGTCATTGCATGTTAATTTGGAATTGTTGACTATAAAATCTTTGGAGTTTAGTGATAGAATTTAGACATTTAAATAATTAGAGTATGTATACAACGAGATAATTAATTGCCTCTCTTAGCACTACTACAAAATTGGGAATCCACGATGCCAAATGGAAAGGAATCAAGAGGTGTGGATGTAAGGTGAAAAATTTGTTCTCCTTTTAATTGTCCAATGAGTGTTCGGTTGATTTGTTGTGAGAACTCTCTTTTCTTTGATGATTTTTGAATGGTTGGTGGGAGAGTATATGTTCTTTAAGTTTGTGTTAAGTTTAGTTGTTCATGAATTTTTTATACTTTGGTTAATTTTTTATACTTTACAAGCGCTTTAAGTCATGTTTCTAATCTTGGTATGGCTTTTAAGGGTTAGTTTGGTGAGTTTGTGAGATGTGGAGTACGTTTGAGTAAGTTAAGATGTGTTTGTTTGCTTTTAAGTAGTTTGGATGAGTTTGTGATCTTTGGAGTGTGTTTTTTTTTAAGTTTTAGACAATTTTTTTTAGCATTTAAGTAGCGACTTTTACCACGCTTAAGCACCTTTAAACTACTTTTATTGTGCAAGTAAGACAGATTTTGTGCTTTAAGTTCACTTTAGGCATTTTCTAGGTTTGTTTCAGAGTCGAAATGACCCTGGGTTATTTTAAGCTAGTTTTTGGTATGAAAGAGGACTTAGGTACCTTTAAGACACTTACGTAGGTTTGGGGGTGGGTTAAGTGCACTAGGCTCGCTTAGGCACGTTGAAGTTCATTTTAGAAAGAGTATAGTTTTATTCTTGCCACTCTTAGACAACCAAAAAAAAAAGGAAAAGAAGCACAATGTTTGTCTTCCATAATGAACAAAAGAAAAGAAACATGTCATGGCTACCGGAACACAATGCAAGAAAGATAATAAAGAACTAAGAGACTTCCATGTTGATCTAATCAAACAAATGTTTTATGTGTTTGTCTTCTATCACTCTCTAAATTAAAACCCCTTTGTTAATCCTTATCTTTTTTCTTATAGCATTTGAATCAATTTTCAAGAGTTAAAACAATCTAAACTGGGGAGAATTTCCAAATGTGATAAACCTTTTTAGAAGTTTGAGGCGTTTTTAGTTGTTGTGTAAGTTGTAGCCTTTCATCTTAATAGTGATTGAAATGCTAGCACTGACGACTCGCTTTGATTTGTGGGAGTTTGTTGTGGAATTCTGTGTCTAGAAACCATGTTTCTCATGTTTAACAGGTTAAGGGAAATTTTGGGTTAGTCTTATGTATGTTGTTATGTTGCCGAAATTTTCGGATCATCCGGTTTAGAGTTAAGTTCTCTTTGTAATGTCTATAGAAGTGTGTTTAACTGAGCCATTATTGGTTTTGTTTTTCTATATAGTTTAATAGATTCTTTAACTATCAATTTTGTATTAAATAGTTTGGTGACTTTATGGCATATGGAGTGAGTTAGCAAATTTGTTTTTGCTTTTAAGTAGTTTTGGTGAGTTTGTGAGTTTTGGAGTGTGTTTTAGTTAGTTTATGAGGTCATTTTAAGCTAGTTTTGGTATGAAAGAGGACTTAGGTACCTTTATGACACTTACGTAGGTTCGAGGGGTGGGTTAAGTGCACGAGGCTTGCTTAGGCACGTTGAAGTTCATTTTAGAAAGAGTATGATTTTATTCTTGCCACTCTTAGACAACCAAAACAAAGGAAAAGAAGCACAATGTTAGTCTTCCATAGTGAACAAACTCAAAAAGCAAAGCTAAAAGACAAAAGTCATCCAATGGCTACTAAAACACAACGCAGGAAAGATAAGAAGAAACTTAAAGCTAAGGGACTTCCATGCTAATCCGATCAAGCAAATGATTTATGTGCTTGTCTTTCGCCACTCTCTAAATTAAAAGCCTCTTTGCTCATATCTTATCTTTTTTCTTATGGTCTTTGAATCAATATTGAAGAGTTAAAACTATCTGAATTGGGGAGAATTTCCAAATAAGATCAACTTTTTGATAGTGGTAAAGAATTTGCACAGAGGTTTAGTTTGAGGTTTTTGGTGAGTTGGTGAATGTTAGAATTAGTGTATTTCATATTCTTCCTTTTCTTTCTCTCTTTTCTTTGTTCTTTTTTCACTTGCAGCTGTAATTCATGCCAAAAGGTTAAATAGGTTTCAATTTCAATCGCTCTTGCATACAACTTATTGAAACAAGGAGGGGATGTTGTGGTGAATCAACCAATTGCTTTACTACTATCGTGTTTTTTGCTATGCATCTTGATTTGTGAGTTATCTCATGATTTATTCTTTTTTCTTAAACGACGTTGAGGCTACATGTAGTAATATATTGTGAAGGGCTTTTGTTGTTTTGATTCATTGCAATTTGGCAATGACCTTCCATGCTTCAAATATTAGATTTTCAGATCATTCTAATTTGTAAATTTGGAGGGCTTAGGTTTTGAGGTTACTTTGTATTTGGTTTGCTTATCATTCTTTTCTTCGTTTAATTGTCGCGGTTGTGATTTTCCTCATTCCCGAGATGACAGATTAATTACATTGTTGCAGTGTCACAAGTTTAAGAACATTGTCGACAACATGCACTTGATCTAATTTTTACAGAGGATGGAGATAGCCATCTCACTGCTGAGATGTACCTAAATATGGGTGGAAATATGGATGAAGTTGAATGGTTTCCTTCTCTTATATTCCAGGTACTTCATATGATCCTTCTTTTGTGTCTGGATTCTTCTATATTATGTTAGTTAATTTAGTTCAATGTTATTTACATACTATGTACCGTTATTTCTGGTCTTATTGTGTCACTTGTGCATATAGGTGCATGGAAAAGCTAGATTGACCTTTGTCTATGAAAAATTAAGGGCCTGTTTGATAACCATTTCAGTTTTTGGTTTTTGGTTTTTCTGTTTTTGGTTTTTGGTTTTTGGTTTCCTGTTTTTTAAAAACAAAAACCACATATGTTTGATAACTGTTTTTTGTTTTCTGTTTTTAAAAAACAGAAAACCAACCTTGTTTGATAACTGTTTTTGGTTTTCAGTTTTTTAAAAATTAGAAAGATGAAAAGATATTTTAGAGAGAGAAAAATGTGTAAAGACGTTGAAACAAAAATTTAGAGACACAAATATAAATGTTTTCAAGAGAATTTTTTTTTTTTTTTTTTGAAAAGATGAGAGAAAAGTTAAACATAGAAAATTTAGAGAGATGAAAGAAAATGTTTAGAGAAAAAATATTAGTTAGACTCGAGAAAAGATATTAGTTAGAGAAAAAATAGAAAACAAGTTAGAGTAAAAGCGATAAATTTTAGATTAAAAAATTAAATAAAAAAAGACAATTTAGAGAGATAGTAAAGTTAAGAGTAAAAGATATGCTAAAGAACTAACGATAAATTAGAAAAATAAAGAAAAGTTGTAGCGATAGAAAATTTTGGTAACTTTTTTTTCCAAAAGAAAAATTAGAACATGTTTATTGAGGAGAGAAAAGGTATTGACAAGTTTTTAGAAATAGACAAGTTATAGAGAAAAAAAAAAGTTTTGAGAGAGAAAATTTTAGAGAAAGAAAAATAAATTTTAGAGAGAGAAAAAATAGAGAAAGAAATTTGTTGGAGAGAGAGGTAAAAGAGGAGAAAAGTAAGCATTAGAAGAAAAATGAGTTTTTGAAAAACAGAAATCTGTTTTTAAAAACTACTTTTTTTGGTTTTTGAAATTTACTTATAATTTCAAAAACGTTTTTAAAAAACAGAAAACAGAAAACAGAAATGGTTATCAAACACCCCTGTTTTTTAAAAATGAAAAACAAAAACAGAAAACAGAAAACGAAATGGTTATCAAACGGGCCCTAAAATACCATATGCCAAGAATCAACTTAACCAATTAAAAAGAAGTTTGTATATCCTCCAAATTCATTTTAAAAAACTTGTGACACTGCAACCATTTCTTGAATTATGGTAAGATTCTCAAAATTTCATGTTTTATTGATCTTGGGAGATGACAGATTAATTACATTGTTTTCCAAGATTTGGAGTCTGTCTCACCCAGTACTTATCCATCATAGATGCATAAGAAACCGGAAAACAAACGGATGTTTAGAAATTGAGTTCAATAATTTTGCCTTGTTTGGGATCTTGAAAATAGTTTAGGAAAATTAGATTCCTCCTTTTTCTTGTGATGTTTTGCATTGCATATTGTACACTTGTTTACCTAGCTGCCATTTTATTCTTCAATTTTAGGACTTAGTTAGGACTTGGAAAAAAATCAATAACTCACTTATAAGAAAAGTTATTCCCGCATCAAGCACTAATATAAAAGCATATGCTCAACCTCCTCATTTCACTTCCATTCTTGTAGTGGATTTAGCTTTTCTTTTTGCCTCGTGGTGATGAACGTTGATTTAAGTTTTGGTGTTAATGCTTGAAAGGAACTTCTTGAACTTATTTTTCACTGATTTATAGCTAGTTTTTCATGTAGGACATTTGTGTTTTGTTTAGACGGTAAAAAAACAAGTATAAGAAATATGATTTATAAAAGCAGGACTTGTGATAAATACAAGTTTCAAATAAAAAAAAAAAAAAAAAAAAAACTTGGTAATAGACATGTCTTTGATGGAAAATTTCGAGAAGCTCTAGATCACTACTTATGTGGAAGTTATCATAAATATTCTTCTTGTTTTGATTTATAACAATTAAATGAATGTGTGAGACAAACAAAAAGGTGTTTACGATCTACTTGGGTGTTTCTGGTGATAGACATGTCTTTGCTTGCTGTGTATGCTTAAAATTTAGATCATTTCATATGCTTAAACTTCCCTGACTGATAGGTTAGTTATCTATTGTTGAAAAATTCTCTTGAGTTTTTGTTTGTTTTTCTTTCCATTGAATGTTCTCTTGATGCTCACAGGCATGTTGTTCTCTTGTGTTCTTTCTTGTAGCAATGTAAAGATTTAACTTTATTTGATTCAATGATATTTATAAGTTATTATTTATGTATGTATTTATTTTAGGTCAAGATTGAAGTGATTTATTTTGGAAATGTGTATTGGTAGGTATCAGATAATATATTTTGGAAATGTGTATTGGAAATGTGTATTGGTAGGTATCACTATTTATGATGGTTCATCAAAGTCATAAAAATTATTTGGGTGACAACTATTCATCATCATTATAAGCATTTTTGTGACGTTCAAAACTGTCATGCTATATTTTTTGTTGACAAGAAAAAACTATAAAAAAATATTTGTTCTTGACGGTTTTAAATTGTGGTTATTAGTTTTATGTTGACAGTAAATAAATTTTATTAGTTTTTGGTTGACATTGTAGAATTGTCAAGAAAAAAAATAACGTGACAATTTAAATATGTCATTATAAATTTTTTTATTGATGATAGTAGACTATCATTAATATATATATCTTGACAGTATATTAGTTTTTATTAGATTTTTAATGATATTGTAAAATTGTCATTAAACAAATTATCTTGACATTAAAATTATGTCAAGAAAAATTTGTGGTTTGACAGTTTTTAACTGTCATAATAAATATATTTGTGACAGTTTTTTCTGAACCGTCATGTATTGAGCTTTCTTGAGGGTCGATTCAATGACTACAGAAAAATGTCAAGAAATACGTTTTTGACATTTTTTCAATGTCATTAAAAGTCAAAATTGTAGTAGTGACTGATCAGTTTTCATAACTTATCAATTAATTAATTATAAATATAAATTAATTTGAATTAAATTAAATCAATATTTAATTTAACAACATTTACATAAAACACTTTTATGTAAATGATCCACTTAACCTATAGTTTTAATATAACTTAATTAAATCAAAATTAAATTAAATTAAATTAAAACAGAAATATTAATTAATTCATCAATTAATTAATATTACAATTAAATATCATATATTTAATTATATTTCTCTCAAATAAACTATAGAATTAATGTACATCATATGTGCATTAATTATAACCTATAGTTTTTAATATGAATCAAATTCATATTTTAACTTAATATTTAAACCCCTTCGAATATTCAATTCTCCCTTAGAAATTTGCCTCAACGCCCTTAGTGAGCTACCAGTGGGACCTAATGGACCTACAGATCAGAAGCTCCAACGATATGAGATTAATTGGCTAAAGTCATTAACCAAGTTAATCAATGTTCGTTAACTGTGGTTCACTCCACTATAGAACCACAGCTGCACTATTCTCACTGCAGATATATTTCTGTATCCACGGATATCAACCATCAACAGCAAGTCAACCCTTCACGTGTATTCGTATCCCAACTAGGTCAAATTACCGTTTTACCCTTGGACTTCCTCTTTATCCTTAAGTACCAGTGCTCCTCTAATGAACAACCTGTTTGAGGTCCAACCAACAAACAGAAGTCCCTCTCGTGCCATAAAGAGGGCAGTGCCCATTGTTCAAGACCCGGATACACCACTTAAGGGAACACACCTCTACTTACCCTAGAGTCGGGAAGGAGTGAATTCCATCTTGTGTGACTATGTTCCCAGCTCCTCACTCGGTCTTGTCCCCAAAATGGTAGGCTTATTGAGTCGGCGTGCAGGCCACTCTCACCCGTACAAATCAAAGGAAAATCTCTCACGGACAGGAGTCCATAATCCACTCAGGATTGAGACTAAGTTGCCTAGGTCATCCTAGTGAAATAGAAACCAAACTAACTAACGGTGTTACAGTTTGTGGTTAACTACTTCGCGGTCTGGTCTTTGTGCAAACTCATTGCACAGGATACTCTCACTCGCATGTCAACTACATGAAGGCATTGGATCATTACGTTTGTATCAAAATACAAAGCGGGCCGTATCCATAGTGTCACCAGGATAAGGTACCCAACCTTATCCCTATACTACAAACCCTTTAGGCTAAATCTTGAACATTGATCCCCGTATGTCCCTACATACTAGTTCAAGCCTCATTCTATTAGCCTAGGATGTTTAGTTTATTGGATTAGGGTTAATAAGACAAGATTGCATAATACAAACATAGATAAATGAATGATACATCATTTTATTAATGTTCGGTCAAAAGTACATTTACTATCTACGAGTTTTATGACATAAAACCCAACAATTTTCACATATGTCTAAAAATTTGGATATTTACAATATTAGATTTCCAACTATATTTTCTTACTTTATACCCTTGTTTTTATCATCTATTTTCAATTAATATTAAAAATGATAATATTATATTCCATATTAACCAACCGAATATGCTACATTTTAGGAAGGTTACTTTTCACCCGATTTTCACCAAATTTCCTAAATTTAGGAAATATTATATAAACAAATTCCTTAATTTTAGGAAAATATTATTGTAACGATTTTATTTCATGTCATAATGAATAAGTTGATTTTCCTTTCATCTTATTTAATTACCAGCAGATTTTCCTTCCATTTTCGTGCTGTGGTTTGGCCTAAACGATTTTTTTCAAGATTTTTTCATTTTACAAAAAAAATGTCGATATTCGTTTATAATTTCATATATATTTCATATATACCTTATATAATTTCATATATTATATATATATATCATGTATGTATGTGTATATATATATACAATACGTTTTTCTTAAATGTTTTACAATCTTAGCATTGATTTTGTATCATATATTTTTTTCCATATTTTTTTTTATTTTGGGGAAAAAATTTTATATTTATATATACCAGTTTATATATAATATGTACTAAGTTTTTATTTTTTTTAATCATTATTGTAGTCACATATACTGAGTTTGTTTTTTTGTCATAACTATAGTATTAAATATACACAGTTACTTGCTAATATATATGCCCCAATTTTTTTTTTTGAAAAGAAAATATACCTCCTACATTAATATTGAAAACATTAATATACAACCATAAAAACTCTATTGTTTTAAATAATAATAAAAAATCTTCTCCTATTTTGGATTTCATCAAATACACTCGGTATATTTTGTTATTTGCAAATATATACTCCATATATTTGTTCGTTACCACTTATTTGCATAAATATATACACAGATATATATATCTTTTCCAAAAAAAAGTTATATACAATATCCCTCGTATTATTAAATATACTACTACATTAGGAAATATATACATGATTTGAAACAAATATACAACTATATATATATATATAAAAGTTTACTATTTTTCAAAAATCTCTTCCCGACAACCATGTGACTTCTCATTGAGCTTCGTATTGTATAAGCTCCGTATTGTACATATATATACACACATACATACATAATATATATAAATTATATATGAAATTATAAACGAATATCGACACTTTTTTTTTGTAAAATGAAAAAATCTTGAAAAAAAAAATAGTTTAGACCAAACTAGAGCACGAAAATGGAAGAAAAATATGCTGGTAATTGAATAAAATGGAAGAAAAATAGGCATGAAATAAAATAAGTTTTTTTTAAATGGTGAGTGATTTTAGGGATCCTTCCAAAATTGGATAGTGAATTAAGGGGTTGAATTTTTTTAATAGGAAAGAATAAAATATGGTTTTTCCTTTTATGATTTTTGTTGTATTTTAAATACAAAAAAGGGAAAAATACACTTTTGGTCCCTGAGGTTTGGGTTAAGTGACAGTTTAGTCCCTGAGTTTTCAAACTCAACAAAAATACCCCTGAGGTTTGAGATAAGTAGCACTTTGGTCCCTGCCGTCTATTTTTCTGTTAAATACTAACGGTTGCTGACGTGGCACTTTTATTTTAATAAAAAAACTTATTTTTTTAAATTTTTTAAATAAAAACATATTAAAATAATAAAATATTATTTTATATTTTCTTTATTTCTTTCCCCTTCTTTCTTCTTCTTGACCTTCTTCTTTCTACTTCTTCTTGACCTTCTGCACATGGCCGGCGGCCGACGACCGGCGACCACCACTCGCCGGTGGCCGCCGGCAACTTTTATTTTATTTTTTTTCTTCTTCTCCTTCTCTTCTTCTTCACTTTTCTCTCTTTCTCCAACTTTTCAATTTTTTTTCTCTTTTTTTTCCGCCGGCGGTCCCTCCATTTTTTTTCTTCGGTCTTTCTCTCTCCCTCTCTTCATCTCATCTATCCCGCCCAGATCTGTTTAAGTCCCTCCCTCCCCGTGATTTTTCATCTTTGAAAAGGAGAAAGAAAAGCTGGAAGCCACAGTCGTCCCTCCCTCCCCGCTGGAAGCTGCACGCGCTGAATCCCAAATCTGCTCGTCGTGGAAGTCGCCGGACAAACACCCAGATCTGCTCGACGATGAGGAGGTCGCCGCTGAGTCGAACCCAGATCTGCTCGACGTGAGGGGGCCGCCGCTGAGTCGAACCCAGATCCGCTCGACGTTGAGGAGGCCGCCGCTGAGTCGAATGACCAGATCTGCTCGAGATTGCCTTCCGACGCGAAACAGAGGAGGAGGGAGGCCCCTCCTCCCTCCCCGTCCAGATCTGGACGGAGAAGGAGAAGGGGCCTCCCTCCTCCCTCCCCGTCCAGATCTGGACGGAGAAGGAGGAGGGGCCTCCCTCCTCCTCTTGTTTATTTTAAAAAAAATAGAGAAGAAAAATGGGGTAAGAGAGAAGAAGAAGAGAGAAGAAAAAAAAAATTAGTCGCGTGCCGCCGCCGGTCGCCGGAGTTAGGAAGAAGAAGAAGGAAGATGAAGGAGATGGAGAAGATGGAGAAGAAGAAGAAGATGAGAAAGAATGGGAGAAAGAATAAAAAAAATAAAATAAAATATTAATATTTTATTTTTTAAATATTTTTATTTAAAAAAATAAAAAAAAATTTATTTTTTATATTAAAATAATAGTGCCACGTCAGCAACCGTTAAAAGTTAACAGAAAATTTGACGGCAGGGACCAAAGTGCTCCTTATCTCAAACCTCAGGGGTATTTTTGTTGAGTTTGAAAACTTAGGGACCAAAGTGTCACTTAACCCAAACCTCAGGGACCAAAAGTGTATTTTTCCCTACAAAAAAATATGAAAGAAGACATAAATGTAATTGAATAACAACTTATATGTAAAAACTCTAGGCTCTTAGGCTATTTGCGTAAAAAATGGTAGGTTTGGACAAAAACGAAATATAGGATCCATTTATAGGCTAATCATGTACTTATCCCTTTTTCTAATGGTCTTGAGACACTCATAATTATTAGTTCATATTTTATTATTAAATGTGGATTAATAAATTTGGGACATTTAAAATAAAATAAAAAAAAAACATTTTTCCTTAAACAAAAAAAAAGGATAATTTTAAAATAAAATATGGTAACTGTTATTTAAACGGGTGTTGTAGGGGTGCTAACACCTTCCCTACACTCAATCGACTCTCGAACCTAATGTTTGATTTTCTAAGATCGATTTTTCTTTAAAATGGATAACCAATCACACACCAAGATGATTGGTGGCGACTCCAAACCTCTCCTCTTGGAAGAGACCCTTAGGGAAGGACGTCAGCCACTCCGCGTCGCAATGACGTTGCGACAGTGGTGATGGTGAGAACAAGAAGAATAAATGTAACACCCGAGTTAGGAGGGGTACATGAATGAACCGGGGCCACATCCGAATGAGAGAGATCTTGAGGACATGAAAGTATGGTCAAGATAAACTTAAAAGAATTGATAGATACTACCTATACCAACAAGGTGCACCTTCCTTTTTGGTGGCTCAATTATAGGAACTTTAAAGTTAAGCGTGCTTGGTTTGGAGAAGTTTTATGTTCGGTGACCTCCTGGGAATTTTCCTAGGAAGCATGTGAGTGAGGACAAAGTATGCTAAAAGGACCTCGTGTTGGTTTGTGGGGACAATCTTCAATCTTAGAAGCAGTTTAAGACAAGTATGGTGACGTGACTTCAATCTTAGAAGCAGTTTAAGACAAGTATGGTGATGTGACTAGGCTTGTGGGGACAATCTTCAATCTTAGAAGCAGTTTAAGACAAGTATGGTGACGTGACTAGGCTGCAGGGGAACGCAGAGGTCGTTAGGTGTCGAATCCGGATTCCGAATCCTGGGCCTGGGGCGTTACAATAAAATAAAAAAAAGAAAATAATAATATTTTATTATTTTTATTTTAAAAATTTTAAAAATATTTTTTAATAAAAAAATAGTGTCACGTCAGCAATCTGTTAGTTTTTAATGGAAAAATGGATGAAGGGACCAAAATGAAACGAAATCCAAACCTCAGGGCCTAAGTTGTCGAGTTTGAAAACTCAGGGACCAAAATGAAACCTAACTCATATTAGGGTGGTTATGTATTTATTATTAATCCGTTGTATCATTGGTTTATTATTCTGATTATTCAGTTATTATCTCTTG
Organism: Luffa aegyptiaca; assembly: GCA_017139565.1. NCBI lineage: Eukaryota > Viridiplantae > Streptophyta > Magnoliopsida > Cucurbitales > Cucurbitaceae > Luffa > Luffa aegyptiaca. The sequence continues at coordinate 14,956,489 of CM029396.1, forward strand.
TAATTTGGGCAGCTTGCCTATTTATAGCTGTGTACAGCAGCCATTCATTATCAAGGCAAAATATTCTTTCCTCTATTCGGTTAGAAAAGTATTAACTCAAACTTCAGGGACCAAAAGTGTATTTTTCTCAAATTTTTAAATGCATAATTAAATTTAAAAAAAAAAAGATAAAAACTTTAATAAATATAGTATTTCATGTTATAAAGTCAATTCATTTTTTTGAAATTAAAATTTTTATAATATAATGTATTATAAATTATATGATATTGCAAAATAATAATTATATAAAATTTATAACATATAACAATGTTTATAAATTAATTAAAAAAATAGTTTGTATTCAACTTAACATTTACTTGATTAAGTAGAAATAGTTTATGGTTTATAAATATATTATCAAACATATTTTGAACCTTTGTTTAAATTATGATCCAATTTGATCTAAATCTGCTTACCAAACATATGTCTGGAAACATGAAATACAAGTTTTTTTTTTTTTTATTAAAATCTATTGTTTCAAATTTCTATTTTCAGATCATCAACCAAACGCACTCTCAATTTCTTTTTCTAGTGAAATATGAAAACATAATAATTCAATACGGAAGATAATAAAATAATTGCATTCCTAGTGGATCCAATAAAAGTAGTACATCCCTCGATTTTAATGACCATACATATATATATATATATATATATATATATATAACTTAAAAAAGAAAGAAAAAAGTCATACTCACCACCTACCCCATTAGAATCATAAGGCCTGGAAAGAATTAACTTCAAAAAAGAAAAACAAAATTCTTTAAGCTTTCTATTTTAAATCTAATATTTAGTCTCGACTATTAATCCTATTTGTAGACCCCTAAATTTGTCCGAAATTTTATTTAATTTAAATCTATCCATTTTTCGAAAATGAGAAAAAAAAAGAGAGAATATTCTAGATCTTTAATTTAGCCAATTCAAATATTTTTTTATTAGGTCAAATATTTTATTTTGATTAATTAATTTGCCAAATCAAATATTAGGTTTATTTGGCAAGGTTAATTAAAGAAAATATTTTATTTCCTTGGGTGATTGATTGTCAAATAATATCTTGTAAATTTGGAAGGTGGAATTGGTGTATTTATTGAATTCCCTTTTCATTTTTTTATTTTATTGGATTTTAATTTTATTGGATCACCTTCCTAATATGTGGTGGTTGGAATTAGCTATAAATAGGGAGCCCTCCCATTCTTGCATAGGACGATTTTTGGAGCCTTGGAATACCCTCTCTACACGTTTTTTTTAGCCCGGGAAAGACAACCTACACGTTTTTTTTGTGGTTAAAAATAGACTCCCAAATCTCTCTCCTCTCAAACCCTAGATACAATTTTCTCTCCTCCCCTCCCCTTTCACGTTTTTCTCCCAATAAAAAAGGGATCCTAACCACATTTTTGTATCTCATTCTCTCTCACCCTCCCATATTTTTCTCCCTTTAACAAGAAAACAAACATCGCCATTGTAGCCTCCTCTCTCAACGAAGAGGTCTCCTCTCACTTTTAGGCATGCATTCCTCTCATTCTTCGTCCTAGGTATTTATTTATTTATTTCTCTTCGATTTTTTTTCTTCCTAAATCAAATTTTATTTTCGATGTTTTGTTTCCTCTTTAAATTTGCATCTAGCATGTTATCTTAGAATATTGACTAGTTGTTATGCATAAACTTTTTATATATCACATGTCTCTTTGGTATGTTTTACTTTATCTTCATCACATCATATTTTGTTATCATTTTATTATTTAGAATTTTGTGTAAAAAATATGTTCTAGAGTCTACTTTTTCTAATTAACAATCTTTAATAATTGTGAATATTTTTTTTTTATTATTTCTCCTTGTTACATGTTAGTTTAACTACAAGATTTAAAATTTATTTGTAAAATATAGTTTATTGCTAATTTTATTTACCGTTCAATATTGCATTCTTATGTTTTGAATTCGGTCAATACCATTGATTCTTGTATCATTACTTTTCTAAAACCATGCTTCTTTTGTTATTTGTGTCCAAAAAAGAAAATCTCCAACGACGGAATCTCAATTTTTGGAATGCCAATGTTGAGTTTTCTTGAGGTAAGAAGTCAATGTCTTGGAATTCCGAGATTTGTTTTCAATATGTTTCTTTTAAAGCAATTAAACTTTATTTCTTGTATATTATAGTTTTTATCCCTTTTTAGATATTTTCTCTCAATTATATGTTTTTTTTTTTATTTCTCTAAGTTATGATATTTAGTCCATAATTCCCTATAAAGTTCTTTCCCTTAATTAAATAGTTTTTAAAGCAAAAGTCTTCCAACGATGGAATCTTGAATTTTCGGGATGTCGATATTTGAGTTTCTTGAGGGAAAAAATAAAATCTCGGGATGCCGGGATTTGACTTTAATGTTTCCTTCCTTATAAAGCATAAATAAAAATTCTTCGTATTTTTCCTTTAAAACTTCTTTTTTTTAAAGAGACATATTTCATAAAAGGCATTTTCTTTAAAAGGAATGTATTAAAAGCTTTCGTAAAATTGTTTCATAAACTTTATTTTCAAAATAATAAATCAATCCAAAATTCATTTTCCATAAAAGGCCACTTCTTTAAAATTAAAATTAATTAAGAGTTTTCCTTAAGAAAAAAAATATTTATTTACTCACACAATTTTCAAAATTAATAAACCAAAACGTTTTAAAAAAAACAAACTTTCCTATGACAGGAATTAGGAAATCAAGATATTGACTTTCCTAATATTCTTGAGGTGTTGATGAATTTATTTTGGGATGCCAAATTAAATTCAAACAAATTATGAATGGCTTTATGTCACCCACAATTATTGCTCATTATTTATTTATGGAATAATGAAAATTAAAATGTGGGACATTTAAAAATCAACAAAAAAAATCTTCTTTAGTATTTACCATAGCCAATTTCCTTAAATAACACAAGAAAAATAAAATTTCGTTCTTCGAACGAGTGTTGTGGGGTGCTAATACCTTCCCCATACACAAAAAACCCCCGAACCTTAAATCTTTTATTTGCAGACCATTTTAGCATATTGTTGGGTGCCCAGTCACACCCTCTAAATCAAGACTGGTGGCGACTCCATTTTTCTCCTCTTGGGAACAAAGTCGGCCGCTCCGCGTCGCAAACCCGTAGCGACAGCTTGGCGACTCCACTGGGGACTTCTTGTAAGCGGGTCATTTTATTTTCTTGTGTTGTTATTTTACATATATATATATATATATTGGCTTTTTGTATTTATTCTCCTTTTATTTCTTTTAAGCACACACAAACACAAGCCTCCTACCCGGGCTTTACCATTAGGATTAGGATCGAGGATGAGTAGTGGCGACCTTCGTGGAGTTATAACTCTCGTGTAGGCACATGAAAACCCTCACTCAAGTCGACCTTATTCAGGATGCTGATAAGGGTGCCTCTGATTTATTTTCTTGAAAAAGGAAAGGAATCGAGGACAGCTTGGGGACCTTTTTTCCGTCAGACATTAGAGCCTTACCACACATATAATGATTTAGTTATGCATTTTATACGTGTGATTTAGTTTATTTTACTTATGCATTTTATTGACTTAGTCTGGTTACACGTGTATATTATTCGTTTATTTATTCATTTATTTATTTTATTCTAGCTTATCTCAACATTTTTATTTATATTCTTGATTTTCGCATATTTTTATAGTCACACATTCATAACACACATTCTTTATGCTTTCCTCTCATATTTTCTCTCATATTTAATTCTCTTTTTATTAAAAAAATCTTTTATTTTTGCTTCATTCTCATATTAGTTACATGTTCATCATTCGTTGTGCAAAAAAAAAAAAAAAAAAAAAAAAATCAATTTTCATTGTTTGAAATTTTGAACGATATTAGACAAACCAGATATTGAGGTTGCAATGGAAAGAGAAAACCGATAATCACAATTGAAAGTCAGAAATTGTGCATCAATGGTCCGAACAAATGTAAACAAAAGGTGGGAATGCTCCGTTGAATGATGTTCTAAATCAACCCCCAACAATCAACATCTTTAGTCATTCTATTCTAAGCACAAGGAAGCTAAAAGAGATTTGAAAGGGATTCAAACCAGAGCAAAGGATCTCATGGCAAGTCTTTTATACATTCAAATTGATGAAAACGCCTTGACAACTACATTATATTTTTGGGATCCAGCTGACAAATGTTTTAAGTTCAATTCCCTAGACATGACACCCACCATCGAAGAATACCAGGAGTTGCATCTGAAGGGAATAAAAGTCCCCACGCAGCGGAAGCGCATCGATTGGACCTTACGCCGTATATTAATTAACATTAAAATACCGTTACGATAACTCAAACAAAACTTTAAACTAACTTTAAAGTCGCTGTAAAACGGTTTAAACATGCTAAAATAAATCTAAATTTATTTTAAAAACTTTTCTAAAGAAAAGGGGAAGAACCGTTACAAACCTCCGTTGTAGACTTGACCGTTCTTCGCCAACGACGCTCCACAAACGAAAACGCAGCAGCCGCTTTAAGGTTTTCTTCGCTGGAAATTCCTTCTTGATTGACACAATAACCACAGAGGTTACACCGGTATGTCTCTAAGTCTAGGAGGCAAAAGACTTGTGGGAGTCTTTCTCTAAGAGGGAGGCTAGAGAGAATTCTAGGTCTTGTCTTTCAAGAGTGTCAAGTGTCATGACCAATTAGGTCTAGTGTTCTATTTATAGAAGAGAGGCCATGAATAAAATATTCAATTAAATCAATATTTTCCAAAATTGATTCAATCTTTATTCCTTAATTAATCAATCATGATCAATCAATTCCCCAATTGATTAATCTTTTCCACAAATGACTAATTACTTCCATAAGTGATTAGATCATTCCCATAAATGATTAATCACTTCCTTAAGTGATTAATTATTTACATAATTGATTAATTCATGGTTAATGAATTCTTTAATTAATTAACCACCAATTAAATATCACATATTTAATTTCCAGCCTTGAATTAATTAATTTTGCCCAAACACATTTTAGGACTTAAATTAATTAATTTATTATTTGAACTCCTTCAATCTTCCATAAATTTATATTTGAACTTCTTCAAATATTAATTTCTCTCATAATAATATATCAATATATATTATATTTGTTTCCCTTAGTAAATTGAACATTTTCAATTTACATTTATTACTTAGTTGCCTCAAATTACTTTACGAGCTACCAGTGGGACCTAATGGACCTGCAGATCATAAGCTCCAACGATATGAGATTAATTGGTCAAACTCATTAACCACATTAATCAATATTCGTTAACTGTGTGTACATTCCACTATAGACTCACAGTTGCACTCTTCTCACTGCAGACATATTTTCTGTGTCCACGGATCTAGACCAATATCGACTAGTAAGTCCTTCACGAGTGTCCGTAACACCAGCTGGGTCAAATTACCGTTTTACCCCTGGGTTACCTCTATTTCCTTAAGTACCAATTCTCCTCTAATGAACAACCTGTTTGTGGTCCAACCATCAAACAGAAAACCCTCTCGTGCCATTGAGAGGGTAGGGCCCTTTGTTCAAGACTCGGAGTAACCACTTAAGGGAACACTCATCTGCTTCCCTAAAGTCGGGAAGAAGTGAATTCCATCTTGTACGATTATGTTCCCAGCTCCCCATTCGGTCTTGTCCCCAAAGTGGTAGGCTTATTGAGTCGGCGTATTGGCCACTCTCACCCATACAAATCAAAGGACAATCTCTCATGAGCAGGAGTCCATAATCAACTCAGGATTAAGATTAAGTTGTCTAGGTCGTCCTAGTGAAATAGAAAACCAACTAGTTAACGGTGTTATAACCAGTGGTTACTATTTTCGCGGTCCGGTCTTATGCAAACTCATTGCATAGGATACCCCCACTCGCATGTCTCCCACACGAACGCGTTGGATCGCAGCGTTTGTATCAAATACAAAGTGGGCCGTATCCATAGTGTCACCAGGATAAGGCACCCAGTCTTATCCCTATACTATAGACCCTTTAGGTTGTTTCTTGAACAATGATCCCATATGTCGCTACATATAGTTCAAGACTCATATTACAACCTTGGATGTCTAGTTTATTGGATTAGGGTTATTATTATTAGGCAAAGACAAATATAAAATAACTAATAACAATTAATGGAAAAATATATCAATATTATTTCATTAATATCCGGTCAACGGTTACATTCACTATCTACGAGTTTTAGGGCATAAATCCCAACAGCTTCAAATGCCAATAACGTTTGAAGCCAAAGCATATTTTTTCGACAAAAGGTTGACTGGAAGGAGAGCTTTTGCAAGGATTATCAGTAATATAACTGTTGCTGAATTTGGGACATCAACTCAAGAATAAAAGAGGGGGTGGAGGAGTATCCTTAAATTACCTCATAAGCCTTGTTCAACAACATAAGGATGATGAGTTAAGCTTGAAGCTCTTTGCACTATGTATGTTTGGGTCAATCGTGTGTCCAAATCTCCAAGGATATGTAGACGTGAAGGTTGCCAAGTTATTCTTTCAAATCGAATATGGCATTAACCCAATTTTACCCATCATCGTAGAAACGATACGATCATTAGATTTTTGTAAAATGTGCGGGAAAGGTAGATTTATCGGTTGCACTCCTCCATTATATATCTGGTTGATGAGTCATTTGAGGTGCCCACTTGAGTTTGGCAATCCACAAGTAAAATTCTCCTATTCACAGGACACTACAAGCAACCCTATCATTGAATTGGGAATAGTCGAACACAAAGCAGACGTGCCAAGTAGAGAGTCATGGATATCATTCTTGACAAACTTGAAAAATGAAGACATAATATGGAAAGTTGTGTGGATGCCTTTGCAGCCAGTAATTTATAAGTGCAGAAAATGTTAGAATGTTCCACTGTTGGGCCCATGGGGATGTACTAGTTATGCACCTCTTTTAGTTCCGCGCCAAATGTTGATAGAACAATTCATCCCTATGACACATGAGATAGGGAATCTTGATTTTGACTATGAGGAGGAGGATTCAGTTCAAAAAAACTTCTGTATGTGATAGAATCTTGGAAAAATATCAAAAGCATAAACATTGAAAAACATACTGAGGTCTTTACCCTAGAATACAAGTTATGGTACGAAGCTATTCGAACAGCATGCCAGAATAAAAAAAAAAAACAAACGTCACCACTTCAAAAGGAGCTCGCTAATGGACACACTGGCAAGAAGGCAGAAAGTCTATTACTCCACCAAGAGAAAGGAAAGTTACTTCAAGAAATGAGTCAGTTCAAGCGACAAGGGGTGGAAGCAGAAAAAGAGTTGATTAAGATAAGGAAGCTATTAAAGAATCAAATAAAGCTCGGAAAAGAGAATCAATAGTTAGACTATATGCATCCAGAAAAATGGTCAGAAAGTCAAAAGAAAGAAATGATGACTTAGCATAAGATTCTAAAAGAGAAAGATGCGCAAATTTCCAGTCTGGAAAGTTGTATTTCTTCTTTTCAACAACTCGTTTTGGAGCTGAACGCAACGATTGAAGTGCAAGTTAAACAGGCGAGTGAATTTGAGAAAAGCAATAGTATATTGCAATTGACTATTGATAATTGGGAGCATCAGATCCAGAAATGTTAGGACGTTGCAACAAAGATACCGACGGAGCATAAATAGTTGCAAGGAAGATATGATTCACTTGTAAGTAACGAAATTATTTCAGAGGTCTTTCAGCAAGAAAACACAAGTTTAGTCCAAGATGGTGAAAACACATACAATGTTATAGAATGAGTACATAATGGCTAAGAGTTGGGGCATTTGAAGAGGCATTTCACAGTTGCAACCCAATGGAGAAGAATTAGGAATTTTCATTTCGTTGTGTATGGAATTATCCTACAACAATGACAATTTCTTAGAGTATTTTGGATTTGGTCTAATATTTCGTTCAATTTTTCATTTAATAAATTTTGAAGTTTATTATTTCATTTTTGCACAACAATTTGAGCCAAAAGACATTTCATCTATTTTCATTCATTTCATTGCTTGTTTTTTTTTTTCATCCTTTTAAGACTTCTCTGAAAACAAAAAAAAAAAAAAAAAAAATCAAAGTAACATTTTGCAATATAATCTTTTATAAAAAAAATCATTGTACATTTTTTTTTAAAATATGACTTCCACGTTTTTTTTTTAAAGTCTAGGTTTACTAAAATTTTTTTTTTAGGCCAATTAACTTAGTCTTATTTTCCTTATAGACAAACATGAGAGTTTAAACCATGCTCGGAAAAAGTGGAGTCCTTGTTTGAAAAAGAAAAAAAAGAAAAGGCAAAAAAAAAAAAAAAAAAAAAAGAGAGCAAAGAAAAGAAAAAATTGTGAATGTCATCATAAGCCTTTGGTCAACCATACAAGCTTTTATCAAACCCTCTTTTGGTTACAAGATCTCCAACTTGACCACCTTTTCTCCATAATATCATTAAACCCATATTCCCGTCTCTCAATCCAACACCCAACATTTCGACCCACCTTTCTACCTAGACCTAACACTGCATTTTCTTACCCTGCAGACTTGAGCTTTGAGTTAAACAAAGACCTTATTGACCTACGCCATTACATTACAATGAGATAATTAGTTGTTTTTCTCTTGGTTTATACCATAATGCTACTATAGTGGGGCAATTTGTTGTTCTTTACCATATATTTACCAACTTTGCAAAGTCCATGCTCATATATTATACGATGACTTTAAAAGTAACAAATAGTATTTATCTCTTATTGGCACTATTTCAAGTCATGATGAGAATTGCAATTTACTCTATTATTCTTACACCATTCTTTGTTGTACCATAAAAAATCACATACGATTTATTCGAATGTGTTTTCATAGTCAAATCTTATCCTTTGACTAAAGTCAGTCGATCCTATTCTCCATCTTTCCTTGATTAGAGTTGAGTCCATCCTATTCTTTCATCTTTCTTTGATTAGAGTGAGGCAATCTTATTCTTCATATTTCCTTGATTAAAGTGAGTCAATCTTATGTTTTATCTTTCCTTGATTAAAGTGATTCAATCTAATTTTTCATCTTCACTTAATTAAGGTGAATCAATCCTAGTTTTCATCTTCTATTGATCAAAGAGAGTCAAATCTATTTTGCATCCTACGGTTATCAAAGGGAGTCAATCATTTCTTTTTATCCTCCCTAGATTAAAGTGATTCATTTTCTCAAAACAATAAATCTAAGGCTTCATGTGTTGGCAACCTCGGAGTAAATCTCATTGAAGGGCTAAGTTCAAGTACCTCATGCAAGTAGATAATAAATTCATGATCGATTTGGGACTGCCTTTGGAGCTAGAAGCTTTTGTTTGAGCAAAGTACTGCAAAGTAGGTTAATCTCCAAAAGAGGGAAAGGATAATGGAAGCAAAGAAGAAAAGAAAGGGTGATTGCATCTTTTGAACCCTCAGTAATACACTTTGACAAATGAGCATTCCATATCTTAAGCAGCGAAGTTCTATTGAAGAATGAGGTTGAAGATCAAAAATTAGAAAGCACATACGTCAAGGATTCAAGTTAATACATCCTAATTATGTGACCATAATGATAAGTTTTGAAATTCTCATTTTGTGGTTTTCTCTCTTGAAGTATGTGCAGTTTCAGGTATTGATTCTCAAAGCAAGTGAGATAGAAAATAGTCCTTGCAAAAAAAAAAAAAAAAAAAAAAAGGGAAAAAAATGCAAGGATTAGTGAGTGCGATAGTGATATTTTTGGATGTGGTTGTTGAGTGAGAAATTTCGGCCAATCACAAATTGCCACGTCATTAATTTGAATTAATGATAAAATAAATTTGGGACCAATTACAAATTTACACGTGTCCCTAAATTAAATTAATAGACATTAAAATTCGGCAAATCAAACAACGACGTTTGTCTATTATTGATCCATCAGATGACATAAGCCAAGTCCAATCAAATTATGCCACGTGGCAATTGGACCCGAGACTAATGTGACCCGAGATCATTGAAGAAATTGGGCTAAATTAAAATAATCTAATTTTATTAAAGCCCAAATACAGCCTAAGCCCAAAGGTTGGGCCCAAGCCCGAGCCCATATGAGGTCCATCAAACTCTATAAATAAAGGAGGCCACCATTCATTTTGGGCATTCAGACAGAGTCAGAGAAGCTAGAGCCCAGAGCATTCTCCCAAGGTCTAGAGTCTTCAGAAGTCAGAGAGTCCAGAGAATTCAAAAGATCCAAGATTCAGAATTCGTCAATCTCAAGACTCAGAAGATCCAACGACTGGAAGACTCCAAAGAATCAACCGTTTCTTCATCAAGATACAAGTTGAAGATTCAACCTTCCTCCGTCTGAGATCAAGCTCGCCGGCCCTCAGATCAGACTCTACATTTCGAGAAAAAGCATCAGAGGATAAATATTAGAGACTGTAACACTTCTACATACAAAATCAATAAAATCAAGTTCATTTCCACGAATTAAATTTCCTTGTCGAAATCTCGTGTGAACAGTGGTCATTATGCTTCATTAATGTTGAAGCTAAGATATCTCAGATGACGTGCATATAGTTGATGCATCATTTCTTATTGAGAAATTTCAAAGTAAGCTTGACGTAGATGCTGGGGCAATCGTAACATATGGAGCTATTATGGCAAATGTCAAAAATATGAAACAAATGTCAGGTGACAAAATCACCATGTTACACATTTTTTACTCAATTTTGGCAACGTGCAAGACCCTTTTCTTCAAACAGTGAGTAAAAGGACATTGGAGATCTCTTCGGAGTTATCCAACTTGACATAAGAAGAAGTGATACCCTTACATGACTATTGACCACTTGAAGCACTTAATTGAAGGATAGAGATGTCTACTCAAAAAGTCATATGATCAATTGTGGCAATTGTCATTTCATCAGCTCCAAGATCTTAACTGGGACAATAAAGTGTTTTAAATGAAAAGAAGTTTTTCTCAATAAGGATCGAAGCTAGGTGATTGTTGACGGATTACACAGGCATGTCATTCCTAAACAGTTTCTCAAGAAGCCACTTAAGAAGAAAGGCAACATTGACAAAGAAAAGGTGGCTCACTCTTTGAAGAATATTATCATTTGCTGGAAGAAATATATGAGTTAGAACGTTATAAGTGGCCTGAGGAGTTTATTACATCGAACTTGAGCCAGTGATCATTTGCTTGCCAACACATTTGATCAATCTATCGCAACACCTGAGATAAATCTTGGGAAGCTAAGCATCAAGTTTTAGAGGAGTTGTTTAAGGAATGATTTCACTTTCATCTCCCTTTCGGTTATATTCTCATTCTCCCACATTTATACTTCTTAGTCCCCATTTGTCAACTTTTTCGTGTCTCATGCTTCTTTCATCCCAATACTACTTTGAGAAACGATAGTTCCTCGTTCTCGTCATCCACTTTTGTCTTTGTTTGTTCGTCCTTCTTAGGTCTTGAAATTGAAAGTCACCCATTCAACTTATTATCTTTTGAGATCATGTCATTCCCATCATATGCTTGATATTTCCAAATTGAGATTGTGCTATAAGTTACCTTTATAAGTCATTCAAATAGTATATGAGACCATTTTAGCCCATCATATCCCATCATGTCTATTGCAAATGGTCAAGCTTATCCATTGGAGCATCTTAGTAACAACAAAAAGAGTTGCAACAGTATCAAAATGAGGGCATTCACACAAAAAAAGAGAAAAAAAAAAGAAATTTTTAGACAAGGATAAAACTATTTTCTCATGGTTTAATATCACTTGATAGTCTATAAAGGACTATAAGACTAAGTAAAATTAGCCACCTTTCTTTTTCTAAAAAAAAAAAGTAAAATCACACACACACACACACACAAATTTTCTTCTTTGTAAATAAAGCATTGTAAAAAAAAAAAAAAACAAAACAAAACAAAACAAAAAATCTCGCATAAATACTAGGGCAAATTGCAGATAAGAATATCTATTAGAAGACATTTATAACAAAAAGACAAAAAAAAAAAAAACCCCTTCATGATTTGATTCTTGTCTTTAAAAGGATGTAAACTTCTTTAAAAAGTTACTTTTCTTGGAAATTATGCTTTAAACTTCATGCATAAACACTGGGGCAAATTTTTGGATGAAAGTCCGCATCACAAAGTGTTTTATCATGAAAAACACTCGTGCATTCATAAGCATTGTGGGTTAAATTTTGTCCGTGGAAGTTTATATCACCATATTACCACATCATCGGGTGCTTGTTTACCCCTGACCCGATACCTTTATCATGGAGGTGCTTGTTTACCCCTGGCCTCCAGCTCTTTTAATACATCATCGGGTGCTTGTTTACCCCTGGCCCGATACCTTTATCATGGAGGTGCTTGTTTACCCCTGGCCTCCGACTCCTTTAATACATCATCGGGTGCTTGTTTGTCCCTGGCCCGATACCTTTATCATGGAGGTGCTTGTTTACCCCTGGCCTCCGACTTCCTTTAATACATCATCGGGTGCTTGTTTACCCCTGGCCCGATACCTTTATCATGGAGGTGCTTGTTTACCCCTGGCCTCTAACTTCTTTAATACATCATCAGGTGCTTGTTTACCCCTGGCCCGATACCTTTATCATGGAGGTGCTTGTTTACCCCTGGCCTCCGACTCCTTTAATACATCATCGGGTGCTTGTTTACCCCTGGCTCGATACCTTTATCATGGAGGTGCTTGTTTACCCCTGGCCTCCAACTTCTTTAATACATCATCGGGTGCTTGTTTACCCCTGGCCCGGTACCTTTATCATGGAGGTGCTTGTTTACCCCTGGCCTCCGACTCCTTTAATACATCATCTGGTGCTTGTTTACCCCTGGCCCGATACCTTTATCATGGAGGTGCTTGTTTACCCCTGACCCGATACCTTTATCATGGAGGTGCTTGTTTACCCCTGGCCTCCGACTCCTTTAATACATCATCGGGTGCTTGTTTGCCCCTTGCCCGATACCTTTATCATGGAGGTGCTTGTTTACCCCTGGCCTCCGACTTCCTTTAATACATCATCGGGTGCTTGTTTACCCCTGGCCCGATACCTTTATCATGGAGGTGCTTGTTTACCCCTGGCCTCCAACTTCTTTAATACATCATCGGGTGCTTGTTTACCCCTGGCCCGATACCTTTATCATGGAGGTGCTTGTTTACCCCTGGCCTCCGACTCCTTTAATACATCATCGGGTGCTTGTTTACCCCTGGCCCGATACCTTTATCATGGAGGTGCTTGTTTACCCCTGGCCTCCAACTTCTTTAATACATCATCGGGTGCTTGTTTACCCCTGGCCCGATACCTTTATCATAGAGGTGCTTGTTTACCCCTGGCCTCCGACTCCTTTAATACATCATCGGGTGCTTGTTTACCCCTGGCCCGATACCTTTATCATGGAGGTGCTTGTTTACCCCTGACCCGATACCTTTATCATGGAGGTGCTTGTTTACCCCTGGCCTCCGACTCCTTTAATACATCATCGGGTGCTTGTTTACCCCTGGCCCGATACCTTTATCATGGAGGTGCTTGTTTACCCCTGGCCTCCGACTTCCTTTAATACATCATCGGGTGCTTGTTTACCCCTGACCCGATACCTTTATCATGGAGGTGCTTGTTTACCCCTGGCCTCCAACTTCTTTAATACATCATCGGGTGCTTGTTTACCCCTGGCCCGATACCTTTATCATGGAGGTGCTTGTTTACCCCTGGCCTCCAGCTCTTTTAATACATCATGGGGCGCTTGTCTATCCTTGGTCGTCCCAAAAATTTAACAGTTTAGTGTTTACCCCTAGCTATTTTCAAACATTTACGGTTTAGCGTTTACACCTGGCCGTCCCAAATTTGGCAGTTTAGCATTTACCCCTGGCTGTCCCAAAATTTAACAGTTTAGTGTTTACCCCTGGCTGTTTCCAAACATTTACGGTTTAGCGTTTACCCCTGGCCGTCCCAAATTTGACAGTTTAGCGTTTACCCCTGGCTGTCTCAAAATTTAACAGTTTAGTGTTTACCCCTGGCTGTTTCCAAACATTTACGGTTTAGCGTTTACCCCTGGCCGTCCCAAATTTGACAGTTTAGCGTTTACCCCTTGCTGTCCCAAAATTTAACAGTTTAGTGTTTACCCCTAGCTGTTTCCAAACATTTACGGTTTAGCGTTTACCCCTGGCCGTCCCAAATTTAACAGTTTAGCGTTTACCCCTGGCTGTCCCAAAATTTAACAGTTTAGTGTTTACCCCTGGCTGTTTCCCAAACATTTACGGTTTAGCGTTTATCCCTGGCCGTCCCAATTTTGACAGTTTAGCGTTTACCCCTGGCTGTCCCCAAAATTTAACGGTTTAGTGTTTACCCCTGGCCGTTCCAAAATTTCTTTCGATTTAGTGTTTTTCCCTATTTATTCTAAAAAAAAAAAAGCTTAAATTTTACTATTGGTTGTCCATTTATTTTGCTGAGTATAAAATTTCGAACAAATAAGGTCTACACCTTTGTCCATCCTTTTATTCTATAAGAATGAACAAAGGGGGGCAAACTGTAGACCCCTAAATTTGTCCGAAATTTTATTTAATTTAAATTTATCCATTTTTCGAAAATGAGAAAAAAAAAAGAGAGAATATTCTAGATCTTTAATTTAGCCAATTCAAATATTTTTTTATTAGGTCAAATATTTTATTTTGATTAATTAATTTGCCAAATCAAATATTAGGTTTATTTGGCAAGGTTAATTAAAGAAAATATTTTATTTCCTTGGGTGATTGATTGTCAAATAATATCTTGTAAATTTGGAAGGTGGAATTGGTGTATTTATTGAATTCCCTTTTCATTTTTTTATTTTATTGGATTTTAATTTTATTTGATCACCTTCCTAATATGTGGTGGTTGGAATTAGCTATAAATAGGGAGCCCTCCCATTCTTGCATAGGACGATTTTTGGAGCCTTGGAATACCCTCTCTACACGTTTTTTTTAGCCCGGGAAAGACAACCTACACGTTTTTTTTGTGGTTAAAAATAGACTCCCAAATCTCTCTCTTCTCAAACCCTAGATACAATTTTCTCTCCTCCCCTCCCCTTTCACGTTTTTCTCCCAATAAAAAAGGGATCCTAACCACATTTTTGTATCTCATTCTCTCTCACCCTCCCATATTTTTCTCCCTTTAACAAGAAAACAAACATCGCCATTGTAGCCTCCTCTCTCAACCAATAGGTCTCCTCTCACTTTTAGGCATGCATTCCTCTCATTCTTCGTCCTAGGTATTTATTTATTTATTTCTCTTCGATTTTTTTTCTTCCTAAATCAAATTTTATTTTCGATGTTTTATTTCCTCTTTAAATTTGCATCTAGCATGTTATCTTAGAATATTGACTAGTTGTTATGCATAAACTTTTTATATATCACATGTCTCTTTGGTATGTTTTACTTTATCTTCATCACATCATATTTTGTTATCATTTTATTATTTAGAATTTTGTGTAAAAAATATGTTCTAGAGTCTACTTTTTCTAATTAACAATCTTTAATAATTGTGAATATTTTTTTTTTATTATTTCTCCTTATTACATGTTAGTTTAACTACAAGATTTAAAATTTATTTGTAAAATATAGTTTATTGCTAATTTTATTTACCGTTCAATATTGCATTCTTATGTTTTGAATTCGGTCAATACCATTGATTCTTGTATCATTACTTTTCTAAAACCATGCTTCTTTTGTTATTTGTGTCCAAAAAAGAAAATCTCCAACGACGGAATCTCAATTTTTGGAATGCCAATGTTGAGTTTTCTTGAGGTAAGAAGTCAATGTCTTGGAATTCCGAGATTTGTTTTCAATATGTTTCTTTTAAAGCAATTAAACTTTATTTCTTGTATATTATAGTTTTTATCCCTTTTTAGATATTTTCTCTCAATTATATGTTTTTTTTTATTTCTCTAAGTTATGATATTTAGTCCATAATTCCCTATAAAGTTCTTTCCCTTAATTAAATAGTTTTTAAAGCAAAAGTCTTCCAACGATGGAATCTTGAATTTTCGGGATGTCGATATTTGAGTTTCTTGAGGGAAAAAATAAAATCTCGGGATGCCGGGATTTGACTTTAATGTTTCCTTCCTTATAAAGCATAAATAAAAATTCTTCGTATTTTTCCTTTAAAACTTCTTTTTTTTTAAAGAGACATATTTCATAAAAGGCATTTTCTTTAAAAGGAATGTATTAAAAGCTTTCGTAAAATTGTTTCATAAACTTTATTTTCAAAATAATAAATCAATCCAAAATTCATTTTCCATAAAAGGCCACTTCTTTAAAATTAAAATTAATTAAGAGTTTTCCTTAAGAAAAAAAATATTTATTTACTCACACAATTTTCAAAATTAATAAACCAAAACGTTTTAAAAAAAACAAACTTTCCTATGACAGGAATTAGGAAATCAAGATATTGACTTTCCTAATATTCTTGAGGTGTTGATGAATTTATTTTGGGATGCCAAATTAAATTCAAACAAATTATGAATGGCTTTATGTCACCCACAATTATTGCTCATTATTTATTTATGGAATAATGAAAATTAAAATGTGGGACATTTAAAAATCAACAAAAAAAATCTTCTTTAGTATTTACCATAGCCAATTTCCTTAAATAACACAAGAAAAATAAAATTTCGTTCTTCGAACGAGTGTTGTGGGGTGCTAATACCTTCCCCATACACAAAAAACCCCCGAACCTTAAATCTTTTATTTGCAGACCATTTTAGCATATTGTTGGGTGCCCAGTCACACCCTCTAAATCAAGACTGGTGGCGACTCCATTTTCCTCCTCTTGGGAACAAAGTCGGCCGCTCCGCGTCGCAAACCCGTAGCGACACTATTACTTACCCCTTGTTTGGAATCCTTAGATTTGGGAGGATTTCACAAAACTGATCTGAAATGATCCATTTATGTTTGGATGAGCAAAACAGCAAGGGATTTCAAATTGTGTTTAAAAAAAAAAATGGTCTAAAATAGTCGGATTTTGCAGGATTTCAAACTTAAAAAAATTTTGTTTCCAATTTTATTTTTTTTTTAATTTACGACTCTTACAATAGTTGACTCAACGCCTAATATGTTTTTTTTTTTTTTTTTTTTTGCTTTTTATATATTGATTCAATTTTTTTGCCCCATCTATATGTATGCTTTTTCTCTTTTTAATGTTTTCATACACAGTTGAAGAAGAAATCAACAAAAAAAAAAAAAGTTTCCTTTGATTTAATTTTCTTCTCTGTGGTCAGGAAATCAACCTAAAATAAATGAAAAAAAGATCAAACAAATAAATAAATAAATAACCTAGTGGCGGCGAGTTTGGGAGGCTGAGATTGTAACGTTAGAGATTGTTGGATATTTTACAAATAAAATGTGAAAGAAAGTGATTTAAATTCAATTTTTCAAGAGTTTCAAGATGGATTGAAACATCAATTTCAATTTGATGTTTCAATTACAAATTTAACATATGGAAGTTAAATTTGATATTATAACTCAATTGAGTTATATTTTTCATATGTTTCAACTTTATTTAATTTTGTTCTTTGGAGTTACTAAGTTGTTAGCCTATAAATAGCAATTTGTTTCTTCATTTGAATCATCCCATTCCATTTGGAGCATTCTTCCTTCTTTCTTTGTTTCTTTTGATCTTGAGTCGAGTTGAGAGCAAGTATCCAAGAGTTCTGTCAAATCCGAGTAGTTCGAGGTTGTTGTTCTACCGGAATTAGTCGTTGTATCCTGCTGAGACGATCGCTGTAGCCTGCTAGCAACCTGTGCAGAGCGAATAATTGTCTTCAGGACAGCGCTTTGTAAGCGTGTCTCGACTATTTATTTTGCAGCATTTGTCATATATACAGTGTTTGTATTGTTATTTCCACTGTAATTGTTAGTATCCAGTTAAGGTGTAATCAGTTTGCTAGTGTAACTCAGTTCTTATTTGAGCATATCTCCAATACAGATGACATCGGAAGCAACAAAAAAGAAAGCGGTTGATAGGAGGTGAGAAACAAAAAAATTCTTGAATTGTGTAGAGAAGGTATCTAAGCAACCAGCGAAAGCGGTAGGAAGGAGGTGATTGAGAAACAAAAAATTAATTGCGAGGAAGAGTGGAATATATAGAAAAAAAAAAGAAATCTAGAGAAAATATAATGTAATCTATTTTTTTTGGAAAAAAAAACGAGGTAGGTTGTTGTAAATTTGTTGATAAAGTTTATTTTTAATATATAATAAATATATGGAAAAACTATAATAAATATACGAAAAAATAGAAATTAGGTTATTTTTAAATTTTAATATACAATAAATATATGAAAAAATAGGAGCTATCAACTATATATATATTTCAATAGATAATAATATATGGAAAAGAAAAAATTAGAATGAGAGTAATATTGTAATTGATGAATTTTGTTAACAGACTGAGTTCAATTTATAATTTTAGAAGGCAACAATTTTAGTCCACTAACTTAACATGAAATAACAAGTCCCCTCCTATGAAAATTCTATCAAGTTGTAACACATTTTGATGTTGTAGTGATAGTCACATGGGATATTGCATCCAAAATGGTCATTTCTATTTTTACGCACATGAACTTTACTTTTGTATACATGAAATTTAAACTCATTTTACCGTTAACAAAATCTTTCATGACAGTTCATAACCATTTGATTTTTAAAAATTAAACTTATAAACACTACTTTCACCTATGTATTTCTATGTTTTGCTATTTACTTGCTTTCCATGTTTTCAAAAATCAAGTCAAATTTTGAAAATTAAAAAAAAAATAGTTTTCAAAAACTTGTTTTTGGAATTTGGCTAAAAATTTAAATGTATTTGTCATGTCATTATTTAAAATTAATGAAGAAATTACAAATAATTAAATTTGGGACCAATTATAAATTGACATGTGTCCCAAATTTAATTTGAAGACAAAGTTGGTCAATTATAGGTTTATCAAATTTCTGTTTGATCAATTAATTAAAAATAAATTGTTTTGATCAAATTAATTAATTTGACCAATTAATTAAAGAAAATAATTAATTGGATCAAATTTGGGTCTTTTAAATATTTGGGTTTTTGGGTCAAATATAAATCAAACCCAAGACTAAATAATTGGGCCCAAGTCCAATTTGAGCCCAAGCCAGCAAAAGCCTTTGGAAAACTCTATAAATAGGAGGCCTGGGCTCATTTGAGGGGGCAGCAGAACGAAAGGGAGAAGAGAAAGATTGAAGCTCTTAAAACACTCTGAAGATTGAAGCTCTGATCCTCCTACAAGACTTGAAGATTGAAGCTCTAATCCTCCTACAAGAATTCTAAAGATTGAAGTCCAGATCCTCCTGCAAGACTCTAAAGATTGAAGCTTCTGCAAAATTCAGAAGATTGAAAGACCCCAAGACTTCTTGAAAACTGAAAACCTTTCAAGACCGGAAGACTTCAACAATCCTTGAAGACCAAAGACTCTACAGAACTTCAAGACCCCAAGACTTCTTGAAGACTGAAGACCCTTTAAGACCGGAAGACTTCAACGACAATCCTTGAAGACCAAAGACTCTTCAAGACCCCAACCTCAAGAACAAGCTGCAAAGCTCCTGAGACAACTCTAATCTCAAGAACAAGCTGCAAATTAGCTCTTGAGACAACTTCAATCTCAAGAACAAGTTGCAAAGCCCTTGAGACGACTTCAAATTCGAGAACAAGCGCTCCAGCCCTCGAGTGAAACACATTCACACACAAGAGAGAGAATCAGAAGATTATGTATTAGAGATTGTACACCCACACGCATATTATATCAATACAAATATATATTTTATTTCACGTGTTCCATCTTCGAAGTTACGTGTGAACAATATCCTTAACAAAGATAAAAACCATCGTAAGGAAATTGGGAGACAACAACCACATAATTTTCAAAAATAAAAAATAAAAAATCAAATAATTATCAAACGGAACCTACACTTTCACATCATAGGAATTAAAGCATTGCACATTCAAATATTAAAATATTATTACAAATTTTTAACTAAAAAGACTACTAAAATCGTTACATAAACTAAATTGTTACTCCAATTAAACTTGGCTGAACGAACCAAATTGGCAAATTCGGCTCTGTTTAACCAAATTTAGAACTAAATTTCTAATCTAATACTAAAAAAATTAAAGTCAATGAAACAATAATGAGAGAGAGAGAGAGAGATGGGCTTTTATTCTTCTTGTAAAGCTGGTGGCGTGCATTTCTCCCGCGTCACTCAACGTGCTCTCAACTTCTCACTCTGCCCCACTATATAATATATGCATACCTACATCCATTACATAACACAACAACATAATTTCTTCAAATACCAACCAAAATATACATTCCTACAAAACACAAATGGAGAACACTAGTCGCATACGCCGCCCAAACTCCCCGGCCCTTCCGCCGTCACCCGGCGGCCTCTTCCGCAGCAAAAGCCGCTCCGAGAACAACTCATGTGCCGCCAATACAAGCCAACGCTCAACCATCCTCCGATCCAAGTCAGTGACAAAGTCAAGGACCAAGAACAAGGACGAAGAGAATTTAAGCCCCTTGAATTGTAAAACCAAGGCCGCCTTCGCCAAGTTCTCCAAGTCGTCCCCGGCGACTTCCCCGTCCGCATGGGCACTATCACCGGGCCGTTCCTTGGGCTCTCCGCTTGTGTCGCCACTGCAGACGGTGGCGGTGGCGGATAGAGGGAGAGGGAGGTTGGATGGTCTCCGGGGTGGTGCTGTGAGTGGGGTTTTGAGGTTT
The DNA here is from genome assembly GCA_017139565.1 of Luffa aegyptiaca. Taxonomy (NCBI): domain Eukaryota; kingdom Viridiplantae; phylum Streptophyta; class Magnoliopsida; order Cucurbitales; family Cucurbitaceae; genus Luffa; species Luffa aegyptiaca. The sequence goes on from CM029396.1 coordinate 14,977,288, forward strand.
TTTAGACCCAAGAAGGCGGCGGCGGCGGCGGCAGAAGCGGAGGAACTTCATCGGTTTAGGATTTTGCAGAATAGGCTGTTGCAATGGAAGTATGTTAATGGTAGAGCTGAGACTTCCATGGTTAACGTTAGAACACTTGCTCAGGTATTCCATCATCTTCGCTTTTTTATTTATTTTTTATTTATGTCGAGATATTGTTTTTATTTTCTGTGATTTAACTCTTAAAACACCCCTTCGTTGGTTTGAAAATTGAATTGAAAACTTCCTTTTCGAAAGCATTTGTGAATGGACGAAACTTGACTGCATATCGGTATCTAAAGATCTTCCTATATATTCTATATTAAAATCTTGACAATTAAGAAAAAAAAAAAGGAAAAAATGAGAAAACTTTTTTGTCTCTCTTAGTTGTCAACATTTTAATGGTGGTATGCATGAGATCTTTATACATCGCAACTAAGTTTTTTCCTTTGTAAATATGTATTGGGATAATAAATATATAGTGTTTCTTTTTACAATTTATTTACTAACTTTAATAATGAAAATTTATATTTTTCTAATTTTTTGGGATAGTTATTGATTCACATATATGCATGGTTTATGGCTTGTAAACTACTAAACCGAACTAATCATTGAATAGTTTTGACACATGCCAATTACTGCTGAGCTATGCTCGCTTTGACTTATTTATTTTGGATTTTTAACATGTTTGTTTTTTTTTAGAATTAACATGTCTAGAATCTCACGTTAAAAAGATGAGGGGACCTCACAATCTTTACAAGATACACAATTGCTCTTCTCGTTGTCAATTGATTTTGAAATTATGAAACTCCATGTTTATCTAATATAACAATAGATATTATTTCTTTTTTTTTTTTTTCTCTTGAGAACCATTTATGAGGATAAATGAAACTCTATGAAACAAATTTCATGAATAGTCCATCCATAATGATGTACTAATAATTAAACTTGAGCCTTTGTAGAACACCTTCTAAATAGTAAATAGTCCGATTTGATGTTGTAAAGCTTAATGCCCAAATCAAGCCTTCGATGATTTATCATTTGTTTCATTCAATTTATTGTTCATGCACAAATACAGATTTTATTGAAACTTTGTGTACCCATGATAAATGCTACTCAGTTCTTGCCAAGCGATCTAATTTAGAAATGACTTTATAGATCACATTGCACAAGGAGGATAAAGGACAAAGTTGCTTAATACTCACAGGGCATTTGGTGTTAGGGATATGAGCAATATTCAGGGTTAGTTTTTTCAACAGCCTCTTACTCACTCCTAGACAAGGGCAAGTTTAATCAAAATTCTAAGAGATGAATTAAAGGAAAGTTTTGAAATATATATCTAATAGATTGGTTCCTTTTTAAAAATCTCAAATATATCGGAGATATATTAGACGCAAAATTATATTGAAAAGTTCAATGACCTATTAGACATTTTTAAAGTACCATTAAAATATAAAATTGGAAAGGTCAGAGATCTATTAGACACTTGTTCATGAACCAAATTGACATAACTCTGGAAGTTTAGAGACTTAGAGGCTGTTTGGAGTGTTGTGTTGGTTATAATAGTTAGTGATTATTTTAATTTGGGGGTTATAATAATTTGTGGAGTTAAATAACCTGTGTTTGAGGTGCAAATTATTTTAGTTTGGAATAAAATAGTTTGTGTTTGGAGTGCAGATTATTTTAGTCTAGAAAAAAATAGTCTGTGTTTGGGTGCAAATTATTTTAGTATGGGTTAAAATAATATGTGTTTGGGGTGCTGATCTGTTTAACATAGGGTTGTGAATCAAAAGTTCAAGCAGACTTTTTTTTTTTTTTTTTTTTTTTTTTTTATCTTACTCATACAACTTTGTACGTCAAATATCATATTTTGCAAATATCAATAAGAAATGTTTGTTCCATCAATCTTAAGAAATTAACTGAGGGTTTTAAGTTATGTTATTCTTTGACAATCTGGTCTTGTTTGGCTGTATGAATATCTGTGACACCCGACGTTAGGAGGGGTACATGAATGAACCGAGATCACATCCGAATGAGAGGGATCCTGAGGACATGAAAGTATGTTCAAGAAAAGCTTAAAAAAATTGATAGATCTACCTATACCAATAAGGTGCACCTTCCTTTTCGGTGGCTCAATCATAGGAATTTTGAAGTTAAGCGTGCTTGGCTTGAAGAAGTTCTATGTTGGGTGACCTCCTGGGAATTTTCCTAGGAAGCATGTGAGTGAGGACAAAGCATGCTAAAAGGACCCCGTGTTGGTTTGTGGGGACAGTCTTCACTCTTGAAAGTAGTTTAAGACGAGTATGGTAACGTGGCCAGGTCGCAGGGGAATTTCGGGGCCTTAGGTGCCGAATCTGGATTCCGAATCCTGGGCCTGGGGCGTTACAGATGGTATCAGAGCGGAACCTCTCCCAGTAGGATGTGGTTCGGGGACGAACCAAAGCGGAAGCTGGTGGGCATGTGACACCCGACGTTAGGAGGGGTACATGAATGAACCGAGATCACATCCGAATGAGAGGGATCCTGAGGACATGAAAGTATGTTCAAGAAAAGCTTAAAAGAATTGATAGATACTACCTATACCAATAAGGTGCACCTTCCTTTTCGGTGGCTCAATCATAGGAACTTTGAAGTTAAGCGTGCTTGGCTTGAAGAAGTTCTATGTTGGGTGACCTCCTGGGAATTTTCCTAGGAAGCATGTGAGTGAGAACAAAACATGCTAAAAGGACCCCATGTTGGGGAATTTCGGGGCCTTAGGTGCTTAAAAAGAAAAAAAAAGTTTAGGATATACAATTGACTTTGATTGAGGGTTATGTTTTTTTTTTTACAAAACAAAAAATGTCAGGATTTGGTATAGAAAAATCATATTAGTTTAACTTTCAATATTTGCCAAAATAAAAATTGCAATTGCTTAGTTCAAAAACCATATTAGTTTTTTTTTTGTATCAATAAAATCATTTGAAATAAACTTGAGTTTGGTAAATACAATTTTATTTTAATATTTTTTTTAAGTTGTTAACCTTGGTTAACCTTCGATATTGTTAAAAGTAGGTAAAAAAATTTGACCTAAAAAAGTTATTAGTGTTTAGTTCAAAAACTATATTAGTTTTTTTTTTAAGAAAAATACACCTTTGGTTCCTGAGGTTTGGGTTAGGTTTCATTTTGGTCACCAAGTTTTCAAACTCGACAATTAAGCCCCTGAGGTTTGGATATCTCGTTTCATTTTGGTCATTTTGTCCAATTTTCCGTTAAACCGCTGACATGACATGCATTTTTTATTAAAAAAAATATTTTTTTGAATTTTTTAAATAAATAATATTTTATTATTTGATTATTTTTTCTTTTTTTCTTTTTTTTCTTTTTTCTTCTTCTTCATCTTCTTCCTCCATCTTCATCTTCTTTCGCCATTTTCATCTTCATCGTCATCTTCTTCCTCCATTTCCATTAAATCTTCATCATTTTCATCTTCTTCCTCAACCTCAACCTCCATCTTCATCATCATCATCTTCCTCTAACCCTAACATCGGCAACCACTGTCGCCTGCTGGCCAGCGACTTTTCCGGCGACCACCAATGAATATTTCGATCACTTTTTCGGCGACAATTTTTTTTTTCTCTTTTTTTCCTTCTTTTTTTTTCTTTATTTTTCGTTTTTTTTATATTTTTTTTGAAATGAAAATAAGAAGAAAGATGAAAAAAGAAAAATAATTTGGTCGCCGGAAAAGTCGCCAGCCTGTGGCTACTAACGGTTGCCGGAAAAGTCAAGGAGCCCATGAAAGAAGAGAGGAGAGAGTTACTGGAGAGAATCGATAGAATAATCGGGTGGGTTGAATGATGGTTACAGTAGCAAGACGAGAGTAAAAATAACCCACTTCACCACTTAGTTTTGTTGATGTCCCAAACACTGAGTGAGCTATAATAGTCTACTCTATTATAACCAACACAGGGTCCAAACGGCCCCTAAACTTGTAATTTAACCAATTAAAAATAAGAATAATAGTAATGGGGTTTTGATTTTGCTACAGGACAGAATATTCAGTGTGTGGCTTCACAACTTGAGATTGAGAAATCGCATTTTAGAAAAGCGAATTCAAGTTGAAAAATTGAAAAAGGAGATAAAATTATACAGAATAATCTTTCCTCAAGTTTCTCTCCTCAAGCAGTGGGCCAAGTTGGACAAAAGAAACCAAGAATCAGTTGGCAGCTTCACCTCTGTTCTTTCAACACTCTCACTCAGACTCCCTCTACTCCATGGAGCCAAGGTACCAAGTCAAAACTTCTACACTGCTCAAATTTTATTTTGTTCAATATTGTTCATTTCCCCCTTCATTTTATCTATTCAATCTCTAAAATATAAAAAGTTTCTAAAATATTGATTATGTCCTTGAATTTTGAATTCTAATTCTATCTTTATCTCTATCGTTAATATGGTTAATTAAGTGATGATTATTAGACATGTCTATTGGATAAACATTAGTTGATTTTACACAAATGTAACAGACAAACCCTACATATAAATAACTTGTACCACATAGAGTGTCCGTCTATAAAAGAGATTAGATTCGATATTTAAAAAATGTTTAATTACTGGTGTAGTCATAAACGGTTAAGTTTGTGTCTATTTGGTCCCTCAACTTGTAAAAATATCTAATATATTTTTGAACTTTCAAATTTGTGTTTATTTGATTCCTAAATTTATGTCTAATAGATCCTTATACTTTTGATGTGTCCGATAAGTCCTTGAATTTTCTATTTCCGGTTAATAGGTCACGTTGTCACTAACGGCGTCGAAAGAAAGCTTATTTCTCTCGACACCATTTACGACGACATTGAGAGAGAGCATTCTACACCTCGGGAGAGAGGACTTATATGTCGACTCATTTCTTAGCATCGGAAGAAAGTGCGTCACTGAAAACATGTTTTCTTGTAGTGTACTAGACACAAAATTGAAAGTTTAGTGTTCTATTAGACATAAAATTCAATTTTATATCTAATAAATCAATAATTTAAAAAAAAAATTATATGTCGAGAACCTATTAGACAAAAAAATAAAAGAGTTTAGGAATCTAGTAGACATTATTTTAAAGTTGATAGACCTATTAGACACAAAATTGGAAGTTCATAGATCTATATTAGACATTATTTAAAGTTCAATGACCAAATAAACACAACCTTAAAAAGGATGTAGATTACAGAATGGCTGACATAAAGGCTTTTCAACAAGCATTTGAAACTAAATTTGGAGTTTGTAAGATCATGTTATACATTATTTGGAAGATAATTAATATTGTGAGTATCCAATTGAAATAAAAATAGGTTGACATAAAGGCTTTTCAACAAGCATTGAGCATGGCCATGGAAGTGATGGCCAAATTAGAGGCAATGATCACCAAAAGCACAGCCCAGGTTCATCTCTTCTCTTCTCTTCTCTAATCATACTTTAAAATAACAATAATATCATAATTTTCTCAGCATTTAATTTTAAAAAACTTGGTCGCTTGTCGATTTTTTTTCTTTAAACCACAAACAATAGGGTCATTCCTTTTTAGAAATTATGTTTGTATATTAATCTTGTTTGTTTTTTTTTTTATTTAGAAAAAATTAAGCTACCTCAAAATCATAGCTAAATTTTTACAACTTCAAAAAATAAAAAATAAAAAATTTGTGGTTTTTTTTTTTTTTTTTTTTTTTGAATTTAGATAAGACTATAAACATATTTTGAAAGTATGAAAAACTTAAACGAGAAAAGTAAGTATAAATTGATTTTTCAAAAAAAAAAAAAAAAAAAGTAAGTATAAATTGATATTATAAATTTACAACCATAACTTTCAAGAATAGAATGCACCAGTCTTTTTTTTTTAAATTTATTTATTTTATATGTATATTTTAGATCATTCATGTTTACCTGTTTATATAGACTTTTTAAATTCTTAAGACCCCATTTGATAACCGTTTGGTTTTTTTGTGTTTGATTTTTTAAAATTATACTTGTTTTGTCTCAAACTCCCTACAATGGTTTTCATCTTTGTTAAAATATATCAATTTGAATTCCTATTCAAATTCCCAAAGACAAAAATAAGTTTTTGAAAACTATTTTTTTTTTCAAAATTTGACTTGACTTTTAAAAATAAGGAAGACAGAAGATACTAAAACAAAGAAACTTATATGTAGATAAGTAGGTGTGTATAAGCTTGATTTTCAAAAACAAAGAACAAAAACAAAATAGTTATCAGAGGCCTAAAGTAATTAAGTTTATATATAATTTGGCTAGAACGTAAGAAACTAGACAAAGAAGATTTTAGTAAACTAATTTAGTTTTTTAAAAATCGTTAAAAATCACTTTTGGTCCCTGAACTTTCATGAAAGTAACAATTTAGTCCTTGAACTTTGATTTGTAACGATTTAGTCCCTGTATTTTCAATTTTATAATTTAGTCCTTGTACTTTCAATTTTGTAACAATTTAGTCCTTGAACTTTAATAAGTAACAATTTAGTCTCTATACTTTCAAATTTGTAACGATTTAATCCCTATCGTGAAAAATTAATGTACAGTTAATTAACTAATTTGGGTTCCAATATGTTTATAAGCTACAAAGTTTAATCATTAAATAATAAAAACTAACATTTTATTTTGATGATTTTTTTTTTGCGACAATGATTAAATTGTTACAAATTTGAAAGTATAGGAACTAAATTGTTACTTATTAAATTTTAGAAACTAAATTGTTACAAAATTGAAAATACAGAGACTAAATCGTTACAAATCAAAGTTCAGAGACCAAATTGTTATTTTCATGAAAGTTTAGGGACTAAAAGTAATTTTTAACCTTTAAAAATTGTTAAATAATCAAATCAATGTAAATGTTAATGCGAAGGCCACGTGATAAAAATGTCCTTTTTTAGTTTTTTACTTTTAGAAATTATGCGTGTTTTCTCACCATTTATTTTCACCTTTTTAAGAAAAATTTTCATTCCAAATTCTCAAAACAAAAATTAGTTTTCTTAAACTACTCTTTTGATAACCATTTGATTTTTTGTTTTTGGTTTTTGAAAATTATGCTTGTTTTCTCCTAGATTTCCTACCATGACTTTCATCATAGTTAAAGTTGCATTTGAATTCCTAGCCCAATCTTAAAAACTAAAACAAGTTTTTGAAAACTATTTTTTTTTGTTTCCAAAATTGAACCTGGTTTTTGAAAACAAGGTAGAAGATTGATACTAAAACCAAGAAACTTATAGGTGGAAGTATATGTGTATAAGCTTAATTTTCAAAAACCAAAAATAAAAAATCAAATGGTTATCAAACGGGGCCTTAGTTTTCAAATTTTGGTTTGAATTTTGAAAATATTGATAAAAAGTAGAAAAAAAAAAAAAGGTAACAAAACAAAAAAATCAATCAGTGAAAGTAGTGTTTATAAGCTTAGACCTTTTTTGATAACCATTTGTTTTTTAAAATTAAGCTCATAAACACCTACTACAAAAGAGTTTCTTCTTCTTCTTCTTCTTCATTCCTTCCTTCCTTCCTTCTATCTACCATCTTTCAGAGTTTTTAAAAACCAAGTCAAGTTTTGAAAACTAAAAAATGTAGGCCCACATTTGATAACTATTTGGTTTTTGAAAATTAAGCTTAAAAACACTACTTCCACCTATAAGTTTTTTGGTTTTGTTATCTACCTTCTTCCAACATTTTCAAAAACCAAGTCAATTTTTGAAAACTAAAAAAAGTAGTTTTCAAAAACTTTCTTTTGTTTTTGGAAATTGACTAGAAATTCAAATGTGTTCTTAACAAAGATAAAAACCATTATAAGAAAATAGGTGAAAACAAGCTTAATTTTCAAAAACCAAATGGTTATCAAACGAGGTTGTAATGTTCCAATACTTATTTTTTGAATTTGGAATTTGACTAGGAATTCAAATGTGCCTTTAACAAAAGATGAATCATTGTAAGGAAATTAGGCAAAAACAAGTATAATTTTAAAAAATCGAATGATTATCACATGAGACCTAATTAGTTATGAAACGAGTCTAAATGATTATCGAACAGGACCTTAGTTTTCAAAACTTGACCCTGATTCTTAAAACCAGACAACAAAACAAAGAAACTCACGAGTAGAAACCAAATGACAAATGAACATCAAATGGGTCTTAAACTATGGCTTTTCAAACATAAATTGCAGACACTGGAGAAAACATTGTATATGCTAACGGAGCGGCTAAGCATATTTAAAGAACAAGAAGACTGCTTGGAGAAATTAGAGGAGGCCGTATGTTCGGTCACAACATTACTGGTAAGTGTAATTTCTAATCTTATAAAAGAAATGGTTAAATTTTACAAATAACTCCTAAATTTTAATGGATAGGTTTCTCTTATTTTTGGGACTTTGAAAAGTAAGATTTTTTAACGGTTGAACTTTGAAATTATTTAAAAAAATACTCTCGAAAAACTTTTCCATTAAAATGATGGATGACTCTGACACTGCTGTATGTATAAAAATTGGAAGATATAGATAGTTATTTACAACATCATTCAAATAAATTGACTTAAAAGTGGATGCGTTAAAATTGATTTTGTGAATAATGTTTATTTTGTTAATGATACATATTTTTTAAGAGATGTTAATGATATATTTTAAGTTGAAATGAATAGTAACAATAATCTTAATTTTCTAAATAGTTGAAATTGAGTTGTAAATTATGTCACATATATCTTTTAATTTTTACATATTAGTGGTTACATCAATTTTTCTCATTCATACTATGTAAAAAAAAATGAAACTTTTAGAAAGATACCTAAAGTTTAGGGTGCTTTTTTGTCTGTGCACTTTTCTTTTTCCTTTTTTTTTTTAATTGTAATTATTATCACTATTTTCATACAGGCAAAGGAGAATAGTGTTAGAATACAGCTCATACAAGCAACAAATGCTATCATGAAGAATGCTACCTGTTAAGATTTTTTTTTTCTTTTTTTTTTTTTTTGATAGTATGAAAATGGTGAAAGCCACTTTTGAGTTATAAGGATGGTTACAGTTGTGACTTCAAAAATTCAATTTGAGCAACTAGTTTCCTAACCTTGGGATGTCTTTGCAATTAAGTCCTAATGTTATAACTTGATTATTAATTGAGTTTAATTGTAACAATTTCTTAAGTTTAGAGGTATAATTGTAATGAGTTTGAAAGCATTTTTTGCATTAATCCCCAAGTGTTAAAAAAAAAAAAAAAAAAAAACTAGGGACTATAGCAAACCCCAACTAAAATAATAATAAAATTAGCAACATATTAAAGTATTTGCAAAAAATAGCAAAATTTAACATCCAACCCATTTAAATTACTAAAAAGCCCATCCCACATGATTACACAACCCGTTCAATTACCCAGTCCATTTAGCTCGAATTTTCAACCATTCCTGTTTTTTTTTCTTCTTTTCATTTTTATCATTGATAGAAGTCTATCATTGATAGAAATTTAGAGTTCTTCTATCAATTGATAGAATTCTATCACTCATCTATCATTGATAGAAATTTAGAATTCTTCTATCAATTGATAGAATTCTATTAGTTTTCAAATTTATCACTCATAGACAGACTTCTATCACGGATAGATTTCCATATCATTTGAAGTTCTATCAATGATAGAATGATAACAATAGACTGATAGACTTCTATCGTTCTATCAAAATCATTCTATAATTTTATCACTCTATCTATCATTCTATCAAAATCTTGTAATTCTATCAGTCTATCTATTGATAGAATGATAACGATAGCCTGATAAACTTCTATCATTCGATAATAATCATTATATCATTCTACCACTCTATCTATCATTCTATCATTCTATCACTTTATCTATCATTCTATCGTTCTATCAAAATCTTGTAATTCGACCAGTCTATCATTTGATAGAATGATAATTATAGACTAATAGACTTCTATCATTCTATCATTCTATCAAAATCATGTAATTTTTTCAATCTATTTATCATTCTATCATTTCGATTGGTATTTATTAGCATCATTGATAGAATTTTAGTTATTGATAGACTCTTGTCATCAATCTATCAAGTTGAAGTCTATCACTAATGAACTTAAAGTCATATATTGAAGTGCAGTTTATCAGTCTATCATTTTATCATTCTATCATTTTGTGATTTATTAATCATCATTATAATGTTAATTTTTCATTAAGAAAATCATATATGCATAAATATGGTAATCCACTAATTTCAACCGAATAGAGGTACACTTTGTGTGTTATCTGATCTTGGTCTGGTTGATTCACAAAGCAAATTCTAAACATAATCAAAAAGTAAACCATCTTGAAAATTAGTAAATGTCATCCAAATGGGAAATTCGACTCCAACTCTACATGAAAATCGGTGGAAATAGCAATATGGCTTGTGTGTCTTCAATTTTGAGCAGTAGGCCAATGATGATCTAGGTGGTAACAGAACTGAAATGAACCTAGCCATGGAAATGATGAATCGAAAGACAGAGAATCACCCTCTTTGTTCAAGGGATTCAAATATTGAGATGCTCTCCACCCCCATTTACTTTGCTAACTGTTGGGTTTTATGCCCTAAAACTCGTAGATAGTAAATGTAAACAAATTTTATACTTGTTCAATAAAATGTTATTGAGATTTCTGCAATAAAGTGTTATTGTTATTCTAAGTCTAGAATTGCACAATCTGAGCCAAATCCAATAAACTAAGATCCAAGGTTGTTTAAATGAAACTTGAATAAGTATGTGGAGACATACGAGGATCAACGTTCAAGTAACAAACCTAAAAGGTCTATAGTATAGGAATAAGGTTAGGTACCTTATCTTGGTAACACTATGTGATACGACCTGCTTTGCATACGATACAGACGCATTGATCGAAAGCGTCCATGTAGTAGACATGCGAGCGGGAGTATCCTATGCAATGAGTTTGCATAAGACCGGACCACGAAATAGTAAATCACTAGATGTAACACCGTTGACTAGTTAGGTTTCTATTTCAATATGATGACCTAGGTAACTCAATCTTAATCCTGAGTGTGTTATGAACTCCTTTTCACGAGGGATTGTCCTTTGATTTGTATGGGTGAGAGTGACCAGATTTTCCGACTCAATATGCCTACCATTTTGTGGACAAGATGGAGTGGGGGCTGGAGACATGACAACACAAGATGAAATTCACTCCTTCCCACTTCTAGGTGAAGTAGATGAGTGTTCCCTTAAGAGGTGACTCCAGGTCTTGAACAAAGGGATCCCGCCTTCTCACTGGCCTGAGAGGGACTTTCTGTTTATTAGTTGGACCATAAATAGGTTGTTCATTAGAAGAACATTGGTACTTAAGGAGACAAAGGTAACTCAAGGGTAAAACGGTAAATTGACTCAGCTGTAGTTATGAACATTGGTACTTAATTTATATCCGTGGACACAGAAACATTCGACAGTGAGAAGAGTGCAGCTGTGGATCTTTAGTGGAGTGACCTATAGTTAATGAATATTGATTGACTTGATTAATGAGTTTATTCAGTTAACCTCATATCATTGGAGCTTCTGATATGTAGGTCCATTAGGGTCCCATGCTAGCTAGTAAAGAGTAATTAGAAACAATTAATCTTGAAAAGAATTTGTATAGTTCAAATTCATCATGGAAATCGAGTTAATTGTATGAGATGCAATTAATATAATGTATGGTGATACATTATAATATAAAGTTTAATTTGATATTAAATTTTATTAATTGGGAGAATAATATATTTGAAGGAGTTCAAATATATGACTAATTAAATATGTGATATTTAATTAGTGAATAAATTATTTAATTATTCAATTTAGTTCAATTAAATGTGGTTTAATTAAACTATAATATATATATGAGAGATATATTAGAATATGATTCTAATGTGTAATTAATTAAATATGAGTAATATTTAATTAATTATAAAATTAATTAATTTTGAATTAACTAATTGCTTAATTTAATTTAGTTATTAAATATGATTTAATTAAATTAAATCTATGGATTAATTTTAATGTGAATTAGATTTATATTAAGACTATAGGTTATAAGAGAGATGAACATTTGAATATGATTCAAATGTTTGATTAATTAAATATGTGATATTTAATTTATCTAAGAATTAATTAATTGTGCAGTTTAAATTAATTTAGTTCAATGTGATTTGGTTAATTTTAATTAAAACTATATATTATGTGAGGGAAATGCATTTAAATATGATTTAAATGCACATATGCTTAATTAATTGATATGATTAATCAATTAACACTTAATTAATTAATTGAATTAATTTTAATTAATTAATTATGTTAAATTAGGTTGGTTATGAGATAACCAATCACTCGTCTGATGGGGAGTTGGTTATCACATGCTCCCTCATTCCAAGACGGAATTCTCTCCCTCACGCCAATTCTCACACCTCTCACTCTGTGCTCGCTCTCTCATTTTGTTCTCTCAACGTAGAACACAGAGAAAACTCCTCTACATTGTTCTCAAATTCAAGATCTGTTGGTCCCACAACCAAGTTCTTGATCTCAGAGTCATAGCGAGGAAGTCCTTGTGGTGGAGGTCTACGTTCTACATTTGGTCCCTACACAATCAAGAAAAGTTCTTGATTTCAGAGTCGTCAACGACGATAATAATCTTCTTCCTTTTAATTAGATTAGATCTAATTATATTTTTGTATGATTAGCCTAGTTTTTATTGAATCGTTCTGTGTAAATTTTGCCAATGTATTGGTATTTTAGGAAAAACTAAATTAAACTACAAACGGTCTAATACGCTTCCATTAGGAATTAGATTTACCCATTGAGATGATCTCCATCTCCATCACTATGGTTCAAATTTTGAGGAGAATCGAAGGAGGCAAACAATAAAGGAAGAAGAACCAGAAATGAAAACTTGCACACGAAAAAAGAGGAGAAAAATTGATGATGATCGAAGGAAAAAACCAAAACAATCCACTCCAAACAAAAGATTAAGCCACTCAATCCGTCGCCCAATTTTAGAATAATCACTGATCCATCCTCCTGTCGGACGTACAATTTTAGTTCGCTGAGGAAGTCACTGGTCTTAGTGAAGATGAGAACCACAACGAAGCCTTAGAAAATGGAAACAAAAACATGTGTGCGATTAAAGGAAGAAAAACGAAGAAGATGAAGGAGAAAAACAAAATCAAAAAGGAGGAAGGAAAAATGAAGAAGAAGATAGAAACGCTCGACAAATTGAAATAGGGGTAAAACGGAATTAAAAATTTTCATTTAGAAAAAATGCTATATTTACAAATTTTTCTAAAAAATGCTAAATCTGCTAATTAATCATTTTAGCCACCCATTACAATTATCCAAAAACTAAATAGAGATTTGAATATATTGCATTGATTTAGCATAATTAGAAGTACGTTCTGCTTCATAAAATATAATTGATTATTCTCTTTATAGAGCTTTCATTAGTGTGAAAACACAATTGGAAATTCTTCATATGAAAGTAATGTGATAGTCTCAAAAATGACTTGGTCAAATTTATTACCTGCACAAATTGCAAAAGTTGAAAGGATCGAGAGGAATTGGAAACATGATTAGAGGTACGACTCTTTAACGCCAAAGCAAGGCAATGATTGATGTTAACAAGAACCAATTGGATTAAAGCAATGGACCATTAATAAGAGTTGTTGATAAGGTCAACACAACTGGTTAGTTACATCTATCTCAAAAGTTGAGAGTGCCTCAATACTTATGGCAAAAGGGTTATACCCAGAGATAGGGGACTGTAAGAAATTCTTATCTCCTGTCGTCATGTTGAAGTCTGTTAGAACTCTTGTCCATTTAGAATGGATGTCAAGACTACCCTTTTGAATGGCAATCTTGAGAAGAGTATCTACATGTCTCAAGCAGAATGATTCATTTAGCAAGATCAGAAGCAAAAGCGGTTTGCAAGCTTAAGTGATCCATTCATGGATTGACCTAAGCAATTCGATCTTGGAATATAAGATTTGATACTGTGATCAAATCTTTTGGCTTTGATCAAGAACATTGATGAATCTTGTCTTTACAAGAAGATCGTCAATAGTTCAGTAGCTTTATTAGTGTTGTATGTGATTGATATCCTAGTCATTGAGAATGATGTAGGTTATCTTACTGACTAGTAAAATAAGCTAGCAGCACATTTGCAAATGAAAATTTGGGAGAAGCTAAGTTTGTTATTCGAATCCAAATTGTTAGGAACCGTAAGAACAAAAAGCTAGCCTTGTCTCAAGTGTCTTATATCTACGAGATGTTAGTTAGATATAAGATGCAGAATTCCAAGAATGGTTCACTACCTTTCAGGCGTGGAATTCATTTTGTCTAAGAAATTGTTTCCTGAGACACCTCAAGAAGTTGAGGACATGAGACGAATGCCTTATGCAATAGGGATTGTCAGTAAGTATCAATCTAATCCAAGATTTGATCACTGGAAAACCGTTAAGAATATCCTCAAGTATCTGAGGAGAAAGAGGAACTATATGCTCGTGTATGGGACTAAGGATTTGATCCTTACAGGATACACTGACATGGATTTTAAGACTGATAAGGATATCTGTCTGACGTAAAAGAATGGCTAGCGGCCCATTTCCAAATGAAAGATTTAGGAGAGGCCGAATATGTTCTTGGAATCCAAATAATCCGGGATCGGAAGAACAAAATGCTAGCCCTGTCTTAAGCAACATATATTGACAAAATGTTATCTCGATATTCGATGCAGAACTCCAAGAAGGGCTTATTGCCTTTCAGGCATGGGGTTCACTTGTCTAAGGAATAGTGTCCTAAGACACCTCAAGAGATTGAGGATATGAGACAAATTCCCTACGCCTCCGTTGTGGGCAGCTTAATGTATGCGATGCTCTGCACGAGGCCTGACATCTGTTATGCTGTAGGGATAGTCAGCAGATATCAATCAGTATCCATGGTCAAACTTTACAAAGGAGCTATAGTGTGGCATAATTACAGTTTGACCATATAGGCCGAAAATATAGCTGCTTGTGAAGCAGCGATAGAGACTGTAAGGCTTAGAAATTTCTTGACTGATTTGGAATGTGTTCCAAATGTGAACTTGCCCATCAGACTTTATAGTGATACAGTGGTGTTGTGGCAAATTCATAAGAACTTTGCAGCCCAAGACAAACAAGCACATTGAATTAAATTGAAATATTCACGAAGGCTCTCTCGGCTAAAGGGTATGAGGGTCATCTAGAAGGTCTAGGTCTACGAGTTATGCACAAAGATGAAATCTAGGGCAAGTGGGAGAAATGTAATGGGTATAGTGATACCATTATGTAATGGGTATAGTGATGCCTTAGTTTATTGTATTTGTACATTGTATATGTTTTATACATGTATTTATACACCCACTGCTGAATAGATTGTTGTACATCCCACTAAACTAGAGTTTTAGTTCAAGTGGGAGTTTATTGGGTTTTATGCCCTAAAACTCGTAGATAGTGAATGTAAACAAATTTTATACTTGTATTTAATAAAGTGTTATTTAGTTTCTGCAATAAAATGTTATTGTTAAATATTGCATTATTTGACCCAAATCCAATAAACTAAGATCCAAGGTTATTTGTATGTAACTCGAACTAGTATGTGGGGACATACGGGGATCGATATTCAAGTAACAACCTAAAAGGTCTATAGTACATGGATAAGGCTGGGTACCTTATCTTGGTGACACTATGGATACGACCCGTTTTGTATTATGATACAAACGCAATGATCCAACGCGTTCATGTAGTTGACATGCGAGTGGGGGTATCCTATGCAATGAGTTTGCATAAGACCGGACCGCGAAATAGTTAACCACTAACTGTAACACCGTTAGTTGGCTTGGTTTCTATTTCACTAGGATGACCTAGACAACTCAGTCTCAATCCTGAGTGGATTATGGACTCTTGTTCACGAGGGGTTGTCCTTTGATTTGTATGGGTGAGAGTGGCCAACACGCCGACTCAATAAGCCTACCATTTTGGGGACAATACCGAGTGGGGAGCTGGCAACATAATCACACAAGATGGAATTCACTCATTCCCGACTCTAGGGTAAGTAGAGGTGTGTTCCCTTAAGTGGTGTCTTCGGGACTTGAACAATGGGCCCAACCCTCTCTATGGCATGAGAGGGACTTCTGTTTGTTGGTTGGACCTCAAACAGGTTGTTCATTAGAGGAGCACTGGGGACTTAAGGACAAAGATGTAAACTAGGGGTAAAACGATAATTTGACCCAACTGGGATACGAACACACGTGAAGGACTGACTTGTAGTATTGGTCGATATCCGTGGACACAGAAATATTCTGCAGTGAGAAGAGTGCAGCTGTGGGTCTTTAGTGGAGTGACCCAGAGTTAACGAATGAAGACTAACTTGGTTAATGAGTTTAAGCCGATTAGTCTCGTATCGTTGGAGCTTCTGATCTGTAGGTCCATTAGGTCCCACTGGTAGCTCGTAAAGAGACTTGAAGCAATTAAATATAAATTTATCTGAGGAATCGAATAATGTATGTTGATGCATTATAATATAAAGTTTATGAAACTTTATAATATAATTTTTGAATTAATTTCAAAAATTAATTCTTGAGAGAAAATATTTGAAAGAGTTCAAATAAATTTTAATATGAATTGGATTCATATTAATTTTAATTTTAATAAAATCTCTAAGATTAAATATATGATATTTAATTGGGTAATTAATTAATCATGAAATTAATTAATTATTTATTAAAATTAGATATTGTTCAGATAATAGATTTGAACTTATTAATAGACCTTTTCCTATTGGGAAAAGGAGACCTTTTCCTATTAGGAAAAGGTCTTGGCCTTTACCTATATATAGGACCCCTGGGGTGGGGTGAAAGGCATCCCATTATCTCTTCTTCTCTCAGAGATCTCTCCCAAAAGACTCCCACAAGTCTCCTGCTTCAAGAAGTCTTAGAGATATACCGGTGTAGCCGATTGGTGGTGTTCACACAAGAGGGTTGCTGTGTTTTCAATCTTATGGCAAGAAAAGGAGAATTGATCAAGGCTTTCTACAAAAGTAAGTTAGAAATCCTTGATCACTAGGATCAATCTAGTTGATCTTTTAGCATGTTTATAGCCTATGTACAACCCATTAAATATATATTTATTGCTGTAATACTTTGCAAATTGTATTGGCATTTCAATTAGAATCTAAGACTCTGAGTCGGTTCGGTAATACTTTCCGCTGCGTGGGGCTTTTATCCCTTCACCACATACTAGTTCAAGTTACATATCAACAACCTTGGATCTTAGTTTATTGGATTTGGGTTATATTGTGCAATTTTAGACTTAAAATGACAATAACACTTTATTGCATAAACCTCAATAACATTTTACTGATACAAGTGTATAATTCGTTAACATTCACTATCTACGAGTTTTAGGACATAAAACCCAACAAGCGAAGCAAGTGAGGTGAAGCTAAGGAATTGCGCCTGCATCTGAACCTGAGGATGTGGGATATGCGATCAATTTGCGCCTGCAAACCATATAAGGAAAGTAGCCCCATGTTGAAGACTGACTTGTCAAGGCAGCACACAGAAAGAATTGCGCCTAATATACGGCCGCAACTGGGCTTTCCGACAGAATACCGAGATTCGCGGGATCTTCACAGAATTTTCTGAAAATCTCCAATCTGGTATCAAATCTCCGAAGATTGTGGATTCTTACCTTCCAAGGCCTTCTCACATTGATCTCAATAGCCAACCTCACCTTCCAAGGTCTATAAAAGGGGACCAAGATGCAAAAAGCAAGGGGAGCATAGAGTTTTCGTCCTTAGGATAGATTTTTAAGTTTTTCTCTTTTCATCTTGTAACCACTCCGAGTTCCGGGTATTTCAGCCTCTATCGGCTCTTCTATTCGAAAGAAGAAGAAGAAAAATGCTTGTCTCTCCTTGAAAAAGGGCAAGAGCAAGCTAGATAGAGATGGAGAGATCCTTAATAGAGTCTTGTCTTTACTTTTGTTTAGCATACTTTTATTTCCAGCAGTTTTGTTATTATTTTCCTTTATTTTTTCATTGTAAGTTAAGCTACTGTACTCAATTCATTTGTTCATATCAATTTAAGTTATCTTTTCTTTATGTTGAGTTTGATTTCTTTTATGGTTTGCGCGTTATTTTCAATCATGAGCTAAGCTTCTACTTGGGGGTTCAAATATGTGGATTCTTTGAGTAGAAGAAAGCCTCGCCTATGCAAAAGCAACTTTGCTCCCTCTAGCATTGTTTGATTTTGTTGAGATTAAAGTTTATTGTTAGCTTAAACTGATCACTTAGGTTAGAATAGTTTGTATTTAGCTGATGGCCGAAAGGTTGGAGTTAAAGATGTGAGTTTGCAAAACAATAGTGGAAAAGATCCTAGAAATAGGACTTTGATTTATTGCATCCTAGAAATAGGACTGGAACCACTAGAGTTTTAAAAGTCGTGAGCGTTATTCATCTAAGTTTCAACTAGCCCTAGAAATAGATGTCTAGTTGGCTTAGTCTTCTAAAGGCACCTACAACGGAGCTGAATAGAAGTCGAACTTAACTCACAATCTAGTTGTCAGGGCAATTGCAGGCGCAACTGAGAGATGCTATCTGCACCATGTCTATGTGGGTAACATAGATAGTGTTTCTCAGCCGACTGCAATGCCTGAGTAACTTGTGGGCGCATAGGTGGGTGTAATCTGAAGCTTAAGGTTGAAGCTATTTGAATTCTCATGTTTATCTCATAAAGTTCTTTATCGTTTTCTTTTAATTGCTTATTTCCAATTTTTGTCTTTAAACCAAAACCTTAATCAAACTATTTTCCTTGGTTACCAACAGTGCCCACAAATTTAGATGAGGTTCCCATTTTACAGGATCTTGTGTTAACTTAACTAGTCACCATCTCCCTTGGGTACGATATCTGTAATACTTTCTACTTTATTACTTGATAGTGTATACTTGCACTCGAGCAGTGTCATAGTGCACACCCGTCAAGTTTTTGGTGTCGTTGCCGGGGAGATTTTGGTAAAACGGTTGGTTAGCACAAATTTTAGTTTTTGTAAAGTAGGAATTGCGATCGGTTTGCGACCGCAAAATCCTCTGTCACAGGACATCAATTCTTTTTGCAGGGATTTCTTTGCAGATTAGACTGGTGTATGCTCAAAAGACCTGAATTCAATTTTGATCCTGAGATAGAGAAGACTTTCCAACAGCTCCGTAAGGAGAAAAGAAGGAAGTTAAAGGAACTACGAGAAGCTAAGCAACAGGAAACCCCAGAAGAAATTTTTCTACAGGAAATTATGATGGAGCCACCTGTTGGAGACCCTCTCGGTGCACAGCAAAGAAGAGCACAACCTAACCATGTGCAACAGCAAGATGTGATAGCAAATAATCCAATACTTTTTGCAGATGAAAGGAATAGAGCTATCAGGGATTATGCGGTCGCAACTTTTTACAATCTCAATACAAGAACTGTTGAGCTAGTCATTGATGCCAATCATTTTGAGCTCAAGCCAATCATGTTCCAAATGCTTCAAACGATAAGCCAATTTTTAGGACTTTCTAGTGAAGATGCTCACAAGCACATGAAACAATTCTTGAGAATATGCAACTCGTTCAAGCTCAATGGAGTGTCCAATGAAACTTTGTGCTTGAAAGTTTTTTCATTTTCTTTACAGGGTAATGCAGAAGCATGGTTAGATTCTTTTCCACCTGATAGCATCACCACATGGGATGTTCTTGCTGAAAGATTTCTCTTGAAATATTTTCCGCCTACAAAGAATGCACAAATCCGAGGGGAAATTATCACTTTTAAACAAGGACCACAAGAAGGGGTAGACACAGCATGGGAACGCTTCAAGAAGTTGATAAGGAAATGTCCACACCATGGTTTACCCGCTTGTCTTCTTGTAGAGCACTTTTACAATGGATTGAGTCAAGCTTCCAAAGCGGTAGTCAATGCATCAGCTAATGGTTCATAATGAGGCAAATGAAATTCTGGATGCTATTGTTGCAAATCACAGTCAATGGAGAGAAGAAGAAACACCTTCGAGGAGTAGTGTCAAGGTCCAAGAAGTTAATCATCTCGAGACACTCTCGGAACGGATGTTAACTATGAACGATATGCTTATGAATCTAACTTTAGGAAATCAAGTTCAAGTTGCAGCTATGAGCCAAGTTTCAACACCCATGTGTACTACTTGCAATGAAGAGCACTCATTGGAAGACTGTCCTCAAAATCCAGCTTCAGTTTGTTTTGTAGGTGCGCAAAATAGAATAAACCCTTATTCCAACACGTATAATCTAGGATGGAGACAACACCCTAACTTATCTTGGGGAGGACAATATGCAAGCACATCAAATGCAGCCCCATTTAATTAGGGAGGACAAACCAGATTTAATAGTTAGACTCAAATGAAGATTGCACAACCTTTGTAGCTGCATTTGCAGCAGTCGAGGCAAGTGCAACCCCAATCCACAACAAACTTGGAGAATCTTATGAGGGAAATGATGACTAAGAATGATGTTATAATTCAAGTCAAACGACTTCCTTAAGGAGTCTAGAATCTCATATTGGGCAGCTGGCTAAGGAAATGAGGAACAGACCATTAGGGACCCTACCAAGCAATACAGAGAAAACTAAAAGAGAAGGCCCAAGAAAGTATAAGGCCTCCATTGATCCCAAGTAATTCGGAATTGAGATTGTGTAGATATGTATGATAGTTTGTGGTTATTTTTGTTTTCTTTTTGTTTTGTATCTATTCCTTGTTTTGCTTTCTTTTCTTTTATCTTGTTAGAATAAAAAATATTGCAAAAATGTTTAGAGTGGTGGAAAGGCAAAAAAATCAAGTTTTGTAAATCAAGACTCGCATTTTCATGATTTGCCCAAAATTCTATTTAAATACTTCTTCAAAGTTATATAGTTCTTCTTCAATTTTGTACGCTTAACTTGTGTGAATATTCTAATCATTTTGAATAAGTGTGCAGAAGATAAGTAAAGGTGCAGGAAAAAAAGACTTGGAAAGGGAAGGATTTGCAAAGTAAATGCGATCGCAAAATCTCCCTTGTGCTAAATAAGGAAAATTTTCAGGCAGTGTTCTACGATGTATTTGCAGGCGCAATTCCAGAAAAATTGGTAGGAATAGAGTGACGTCATTTAAATATCGCTAAATCATTTAAGGGAAGTTCGAAACGTATAAATAGAGGAGGATTTGACTTAGGTCAATTGTCTCTTGAACTTCTCCAACGTCTCTCTCACCCTAAAGCTCCCGCCAAGCCCCGCGCTCTCTCCGACCAGCCCTTCCGATCACCCTAGCCTTCGAAGTTCGTGCCCATTCTGTTTAGAAACCACCGACGGTACTCTCTGTCTATCACTGATAACTGCCCAAAAGGTAGTTATTTAGGTCTCATTTCTGTATTGATTTGTGTGTCTTTTGTGCTTAATAGGGTTGCTTTTAGATGTATATTATATGTTTTAACCCATTTGGAAGAATGGAAGCTTTGGAAATCATTTTGTGCAGAATCTGTTGCTGGGCGACTTGAGGGAGCAAAATCTGTGCTGCAGCAAAGCTGGGAGCAAAACTGCCACGTCATAGCTTGTTATCCAAATTGCCAAATGAATTCTGTTGAGTTTTTCTCGTGATAAAGGAGCAAGGAGAGCCCTACACGTGTCCAGGTTGACCTAAGTCAAGCCTCCTATCCTTCTATAAAAGGGAGTAGCCGCCCAAGTCAAATTCATTCCACTTTTGGGAGAAAACATTCCATTCTTGGGAGGTTCCTTCCACCTTTGGGAGCCGAATAGAGGAGAGAGATTGGAGACCACCTAGAAGACCATTATTGCAAGCTGATCGAGGAGATTAGCATTTCCTTTTATTATCTTGTAATTATGGACGTGCCTACTCAGATTGTAACGTGTGTTTCCATGCATATTATGAACTAAGTAGCTTAGGCGTTGGTTAGGAACTATGTGATTGCCGTGCTTAACTTTAGTAATAAATATTGATTCTATGCATCTTGATTAATTGTTGTGTTCATTTCTATTTTATGCCCGCTTGGCCAGCCGGTATGAATACCTCTCTCTAGTTTCAGGGATGATTTAGAGAGTGTGTGGCGATTAATCACACTACGATCATTGTGTATTGGTGAACGCCAGTGACTGAGCTAGGGATAGCCAGTTGCCTAGTGCTTGATCGGTCGTACGTCATTGGGGTTGAAACACATTCCAAAATCTGGAGTTCCGGGAGGAATCCGCTAATAATACTGCGAGAGTTTGCATGATCAATAATATTGCTAGAGCATCTTTTAAAAACAATTACTAAATCCTGACTAGTGCCTGTTTCTAATCTGTCTGCCTATTTGTTTATTCTTTGTTCTGTCATTTATTTTGATTCAGCATTATTCTTATAAAAACCAATCATTTTTACCATCTTTGAAACCATTAAAAAGTTATACAAAATAGATAAAGTGGAAGCTAGTTCAGGCCTTAGATTGATAATACTTATTACTTGTTGCGGACTGTGTATACTTGCACAGAGTTCTAGAGCATTTTTATATCGCATTTTTATTCACTCTAGGAACCCAACAAGTTTTTGGCGCCGTTGCCGGGGAATGAATAAGTTTTTATCTGATCTGTTTTGTGTATGTGTTTTAGTGGTTTGGTGCTAGAACTTTTTGATTGTTTCTTTTGTTTTTGCAGGCGTGAGTTTGGTGCATGAGCGATCCGCCTGGGGTGAGGTTCGAGCTTGATCCAGAAATCGAGAGGACATTCAGGATAAGAAGGAGAGAGCAGCGTAGACAACAAAATCAAATGGCTGACGTGCTGCATCTACCGCAGGGTCCTGAAGGTCTAGCGAACCCCCAGCAGAATCGTGTGCTGCAGCAAAACCCGCCGCTGGAGCAAAATGAGCAGCAAAATAATCAGGCTGAGAATCCTATCTTGGTAGCGAACGATAGGACCAGAGCCATTCGAGCATATGCTTTTCCGATGTTTGATGAGTTGAATCCAGGGATTGCACGTCCTCAAATTCAAGCGGAAAATTTTGAAATGAAACCGGTAATGTTTCAGATGTTGCAAACCGTGGGGCAATTCCATGGTTTGTCATCTGAAGACCCTCATTTACATCTTAAGTCTTTTCTAGGAGTTAGTGTTTCTTTTGTAATTCAAGGAGTGCCTAGAGATGCTCTTAGATTAACTTTGTTCTCGTATTCTCTTAGGGATGGAGCGAAGGCGTGGTTAAATTCTTTTGCTCCAGGATCAATTAGGACATGGGATGAGTTAGCTGAAAAATTTTTGAGTAAATATTTCCCACCTAATAGAAATGCTAAATTAAGGAGTGAAATAGTAGGGTTTAGGCAACTTGAAGATGAGACTTTTAGTGAGGCTTGGGAGAGGTTTAAGGAGCTTTTGCGAAAGTGTCCCCACCATGGCCTACCACATTGTATCCAAATGGAAACATTTTACAATGGATTGAACGCAGTAACTCAAGGTATGGTTGATGCTTCGGCTGGAGGGGCCCTTTTGGCAAAAACTTTTAACGAAGCCTATGAAATTTTAGAAAGAATATCTACTAATAGTTGTCAGTGGTCGGATGTTAGAGGCACAAATAAAAAGGTTAAGAGTGTATTAGAAGTTGATGGTGTGTCCACCATTAGGGCTGATCTTGCAACGATTGCTAACGCTCTTAAGAATGTGACAGTGATTAGTCATCAGCAGCCGCCAGTTATGGAGCCTGCTGCAGTGGTGAACCAAGTTGCAGAGGAAGCTTGTGTCTATTGTGGTGAAAATCACAACTACGAGTTTTGCCCCAGCAATCCAGCTTCTGTGTTTTTTGTAGGTAATCAGAGGAATAACCCTTATTCTAACTTTTATAATCCAGGTTGGCGCAACCACCCCAACTTCGTGTGGGGAGGACAAGGGAGATATGTGCAAACACAGCAAAAGGTGAACCAGCCGGGATTTGCTAAAGCGCAGGTATTGCCCCAGCAAAATAAGCAGGCTTTACCCCAGCAAAATTCGGGGAATTCTCTTGAGGCAATGATGAAAGAATTTATGGCTCGTACAGACGCCGCAATTCAAAGTAATCAAGCTTCAATGAGAGCCCTTGAATTGCAAGTGGGTCAGCTAGCCAATGAGCTGAAGGCAAGGCCTCAAGGGAAACTTCCTTCAGATACTGAACACCCTAGAAGGGAAGGTAAGGAGCAGGTAAAGGCAGTGACTCTTAGGAGTGGTAAGCCACTGGAAGAAAGCGTAGAGCCTAGTAAAACCCAAGCTGTAGGAAAAAATGGTGATAGAAATGTTGTTGTTGAGAAAGAGTTGGAGTCTGGTCAGGGTGTTGGAGGCAGCAATAAAGATGCTGGAGCATCTGGTTCTGTTCCAGATGTGGAACCACCTTATGTGCCGCCCCCACCTTATGTACCACCCCTACCTTTTCCACAAAGGCAAAAGCCTAAGAATCAGGATGGTCAATTTAAAAAGTTTTTAGAGATTCTTAAGCAATTGCATATAAATATCCCTTTAGTAGAAGCTATTGAGCAAATGCCTAATTATGCTAAATTTCTTAAGGATATTTTAACTAAAAAGAAGAGGTTAGGTGAGTTTGAAACTGTATCTCTTACTGAGGAATGTAGTGCTATTCTTAAAAATGGGCTACCAACCAAGGCTAAGGATCCATGATCATTTACTATACCTGTGTCTATAGGTGGAAAAGAGTTAGGTAGAGCACTCTGTGATTTAGGTGCAAGCATTAACCTTATGCCTCTTTCGGTCTATCGAAAGTTAGGTATTGGTGAAGCTAGACCTACCACAGTTACACTCCAACTAGCTGATAGGTCTATCACATATCCAGAGGGGAAAATTGAGGATGTCTTAGTAAAAGTAGATAAATTCATATTTCCTGTTGATTTTATTATTTTAGACTATGAGGCTGATAAAGATGTCCCAATTATTCTAGGTCGTCCATTTTTGGCTACTGGTTGGGCGTTAATAGATGTTCAAAAAGGGGAATTAACAATGAGAGTCTGTAATGAGGAAGTAAAATTTAATGTGTTTAAAGCCATGAAGTATCCAGACGAGATGGAAGATTGCTCATTCATTAGGATTCTGGAGAGCACAATTGTTGAAAGAGCAGTACAGGATTCGGCTAGCAAACATTTGGAAGATCATGGAGAGGTTAGTGTAGAGGATTTAGAAGCTTGTTCTTTAGAAGGAAAAAATGAAAAAGAATTGTTTAGGTGTGAGGATGTTTTTTAGTCTTTAGATTTAGATCAAAGAAAGGCTCCCCCGATTAAGCCATCCTTGATTGAGGCACCTACTTTAGATTTGAAGCCCTTGCCGGATCATCTAAAGTATGTGTATCTTGGGGAAGCTGAGACGTTGCCTATTATTGTTGCATCAGATTTAATGCCGGAGCATGAAGGGGCCTTAATAAAATTGCTGCAGCAATACCGCAAGGCTATTGGTTGGACATTGGCTGACATTCAGGGGATTAGCCCATCTTTTTGTATGCACAAAATCACTCTAGAGGAGGGATCCTTTAGGAGTATTGAGCAACAAAGAAGGCTTAACCCTGCAATGAAAGAAGTGGTTAAAAAGGAGGTGATTAAATGGTTGGATGCTGACATCATCTATCCAATTGCAGACAGCAATTGGGTGAGCCCTGTCTAATGTGTTCCTAAGAAAGGAGGTGTCACTGTGGTGAGTAATAAAGACAATGAGTTGATCCCAACTAGGACAGTAACTGGTTGGAGGGTGTGCATGGATTACAGGAGGCTTAATAAAGCCACCCGTAAGGACCACTTCCCTCTGCCATTTATTGACCAGATGTTGGATAGATTGGCTGGTCAGGCCTACTACTGTTTCTTGGATGGTTATTCTGGGTATAACCAGATTACTATTGCTCCTGAGGATCAGGAAAAAACCACTTTCACTTGCCCTCATGGGACGTTTGCTTTCAGGCGAATGCCTTTTGGCCTTTGCAATGCTCCAGCAACATTTCAGCGGTGTATGTTAGCAATTTTTTCTGATATGATTGAGTCCACTGTTGAGGTATTTATGGACGATTTTTCAGTTTTTGGAGGGTCTTTTCAGAGTTGTTTAGATAATTTAGGTCAGGTATTAAAGAGATGTGAGGATACCCATCTAGTTCTTAATTGGGAGAAATGCCACTTCATGGTGAAGGAAGGCATAGTGTTAGGTCATAGGATTTCTAAGAATGGTCTAGAAGTTGATAGAGCAAAAGTTGAGGTTATTGAAAGATTAGAACCACCGAATTCAGTGAAGGGGATTCGGAGTTTTTTAGGTCATGCGGGATTTTACAGAAGGTTCATAAAGGATTTTTCCAAAATCAGTAAACCTCTTTGTAACTTATTGTGCACTGATCATGTTTTTGACTTTAATGCAGATTGTAGGAAGGCTTTTGAAACACTAAAGGCTGCTTTAATCTCAGCACCCATTCTTTGTGCACCTAATTGGAATTTACCATTTGAGGTAATGTGCGATGCGAGTGATGCTGCGGTAGGTGCTATGCTGGGGCAGAAGCAGGGCAAATTTATCCATCCTATATATTATGCAAGCAGGATTTTAAATGAGGCACAAGTCAACTACACAACTACTGAAAAGGAGTTGTTAGCTGTTGTGTTTGCCTTTGAGAAATTCCGGCCATATTTGATTGGATCCAAAGTCACGGTGTTCACAGATCATGCAGCAATAAGGTATTTAATGTCAAAGAAAGATGCAAAGCCTAGACTAATTCGTTGGGTTTTATTATTGCAGGAGTTCGACTTGGAGATAAAGGATAAGAAGGGATCAGAGAATGTCATTGCAGATCATTTGTCTCGTCTTGATCCATCATCATCTTTGCTGGAGCAATCTGCCATTTCCGATTCTTTTCCAGATGAACAGCTTTTCGCTGTTGAGGTAAAGGTAGTAAAGGAGATCCCTTGGTATGCTGATATTGCCAACTTTTTGGTAAAATGAGTCACTCCTATTGACATGGATTGGAGGCAGAAGAAAAAGTTTAAGCATGATGCAAAATTTTTCTATTGGGATGAGCCATTCATGTATAAGCAATGCTCTGACGGTATTATTCGTAGGTGTGTTTCAAGTGATGAAGTAAAGGAAATCCTGGAGTAATGTCACTCTTCGCCGTATGGAGGCCATTTCAACGGTCAGAGGACAGCTATGAGGATTTTGCATTGTGGATTCTTCTGGCCTACCTTGTTTAAGGATGCCCATTGGTTCTACAAGCAATGTGATGCTTGCCAAAGGAGAGGAAACTTGGGGCCAAGAGATGAAATGCCTCTTACATACATTTTAGAAGTTGAATTATTCGATGTATGGGGTATTGATTTTATGGGGTCATTTCCCCCTTCTAATGGCAATGTTTTTATCTTATTGGCAGTAGATTACGTGTCCAAGTGGGTGGAGGCCATTGCATGCCATCAGAGTGATGCCAAGACGGTTTCAAGGTTTCTCCAATCGCACATCTTTGCGCGGTTTGGGACACCTAAAGCTTTAATAAGTGATGAGGGTACACATTTTGTTAATAATATCTTAACTAAGCTTTTAGCTAAGTATGGAATCAAGCATAGGATAGCTACCCCCTATCACCCACAGGCTAATGGTCAAGCTGAAATAAGTAATAGGGAAATTAAATCAATTCTAGAAAAAGTAGTCCATCCATCTAGAAAGGATTGGTCTTTTAGGTTGGATGAGGCTCTTTGGGCTTATAGGACAGCCTATAAGACTCCTCTAGGTATGTCTCCCTATCGGTTAGTATATGGGAAAGCTTGTCATTTACCATTAGAGCTAGAGCATAAAACGTTTTGGGCTTTGAAAAAATTAAATTTTGATCTGAGTCGTACAGGGGCAATGAGGATGCTACAGCTTAACGAATTGGAGGAATTTTGCCAATTTTCTTATGAGAATGCGAAAATATATAAAGAAAAGACTAAGTTATGGCATGACAAGAAAATTAGGCCTAAAGAGTTTGTCAAAGGTCAAAAAGTTTTGCTTTATAATTCTAGATTGAAATTGTTTCCTGGGAAACTAAAATCCAAATGGTCAGGTCCATTTATTGTGATTGAGGTTTTCCCCCATGGAGCAATTACTTTGCAAGATGAAAAAGATGGAAGAGTATTCAAGGTGAATGGCCAGCGTGTCAAACATTATTGGGGAGAGGAGTTCCAGATGAAATATCCTTCCCTAAAGTTGGTTGATGATTGAGAGAGCAAGATGTTTGCGGGAGCATTTTACAAAGCAATATTTTGAGCTCCCAGAGTTTGTTTTAATTTAATTTTTCGCTAATTTATTTTCGAGTATTCTAGATTTAGTTCGTTTAATGATTTATTTTCAGTATGTTTTTATTTTTAATTCCGTAGAATTTATTTTAGATTTTATCTATGTCTATTTGAATTTTATTTGATTTTGTTGGATTTTATTTTCAGTTTATTTATTTAATTGAATTATCTTAGATTCGGTTTTATTAGATTTTAGTTTAGATTTGCATTTTAATTAGTGTAGGTTTAATAAAGATTTCCTCTAATTAATTCGGCTTCAAATAAAAAAAAAAAAGGGGATTAGATTTGATTTGTTCGGTTAAATTTAAATTTGAATTTAAAAGATTTGATTTTCCTGCTTTGAAATTCGAATTACGTATCCAGGACTCTTCAGGTTCAGAAAGTTGTTGCGGCAAAGTTATGGCTGAAGCGAATCGTCCGAATAAGAAGGGGTTTGTTGGAGTAATTATTTTTACCGTTTGATTTTGAATTTTCTATGGGCAGGTAGATTGCATGGATGCTGCCACGTGTCATGCAGGAATGATCCAACGGTCTGGCTATTTGACAACGCATAATTATTTACCATGGGCGTTTGAATTCCAGATTTTACCGTTGGATGGTTTAATTCTACCGGTTGCATGCGATTTAAAGCGGTAATTTCAATTTAATGAAAGCAAGATCTTTCTGTTAGGATTTTATTTTGCTAAAGCCTTATTTATTGGCAACCCTCGGTACGTTTCTCTTACTTCGTCTTCTTGCTTCGATCTTTTGCTTTCGTTTTCGCTTTCTTTCTCTGTTGAACCCTTGAGTCCTTCATGGCAAAAACAAGAGCGAGGAAGGAAAGAGAGAATGAGGAGGAAGAGGTACCTGTTACCCCTGAGGTGCAGAAGGTAAAGGCGAAGAAGAAAAAAACACCAGAGGAGAAAGAAGCCAAGAGACGAAGACGACAACAGAGGGCTGAGGAACAAGAAAAGGCAACAGAAGTTGTTACTGCCACAGTAGAAGAAGGAGACCCGCAAGAACCTGATGTACAGAACCCAGAGGAGGCTGAGCAGAGAGTCGCGGATACAGAAAAAGTTCAAGAGGAAAATACAGAGGAAGTTCGAGAGGAAAATACAGAGGAAGTTCGAGAGGAAAATACCGAGGAAGTTCGAGAAGAAATTTCAGAAGAAGTTCAAGAAAAGCAGGCCGAGGATGTGCAAGAGCAACAGGCAGAAGATGTTCAGGTAACGGATAATGAGCCAGTGCAGGAGGCTCGAGTGGAGGTGATCATGCCAGAAGCACCGAAACGTCGCCGCGTTAAGAGAAAAGCAGGCCGCGTTAGGGTTGTCCGAACTGATACTCCTTCGCCTCCAACCACGGATTCTGAAAGAGAGAATGCAGAGAGAGTAGAGCGTGAGAAGAAGGAAGCCGGGGAAAAAGCAAGAGAAGAGGCAGAGAAAAAGGCTGAGGAAGAGCGGTTGCTCAAGCGAAGGGCGGAAAAGGGCAAAAGTGTTGCTGAAGCATCGGAGGAACCTGATGAAATTGAAGAACATGGTCGCTTCATCAACAATTTTGCCAGAGCAAAATACGCTGAGCTGCTGAAAAGGGACTTCCTGTTTGAAAGAGGATTTAGCGGTAATCTTCCACATTTTTTGAGGACCGGCATTGTAGACCATGGCTGGGAATTGTTTTGTGCGAAGCCTGAGTCTGTAAACGCACAGGTGGTGCGTGAATTTTATGCTAATATTGATCGAGAAGATGGTTTCCAGGTGATTGTTCGAGGAGTCGAGGTAGACTGGAGTCCTAGTGCTATCAATGCACTGTATAACCTTCAGAATTTCCCCCATGCAGCTTATAATGGGATGGCTGTAGCGCCATCTAATGAGCAGTTAAGTGATGCTGTGCGGGAGGTGGGTATTGAAGGGGCACAGTGGCAGCTGTCCAAGACAGGGAAAAGGACATTTCAGTCCGCTTATCTGAAGAGGGAAGCGAACACGTGGATGGGATTTATCAGACAGCGGATGCTTCCAACGACTCATGACTCGACAGTCTCGAGGGAACGGGTTCTTCTGGCTTTCGCGATTTTGCGGTCTCTTAGAATTGATGTAGGGAAGATGATTGTTAATGAGATTTCTGGTTGTTGGAAAAAGAAAGTGGGGAAACTGTTCTTTCCAAACACAATCACGATGCTTTGCAGAAGAGCAGGGGTTCCAGTGGATGAGGGAGATGTTATCCTGTTTGACAAGGGAATTATAGATACGCCTAACTTGGCGTGGCTGCAGCGTACGCAGGAGGCACGTCAAGGTGGGCTTATCTACGGCATCAACACAGTTTTAGAACAACTGGCACTTTCAGCCAGCAGGCAAGAGTTTGTCGAGAGGCAAGCTTTAACCTTCTAGAACTATGTTAGAAATCGTGATGCCAATCTGAAGAAGGCGCTGCAAGAGAATTTTTCCAAGTCGTATCCAGCCCTTCCAGCATTCCCTGAGGATCTGTTGAACCCTTGGATTCCACCCCCACCTGTTGAAAGAGAAGAGGAGGATGATGAAGAGCAGGGTCAGGAAGACTGACTAATGTGATGATTTTGAGCGAGCATTACTTTTGTTTTTCCATTTTTGGTTGCTCGCGCATATCTGACCCCGCTGGCTAATATGTTTGCTTGTTTCTTTTTAATGTTTCTGCTTCTACAAAAATATATCTGCTTTTGTAATTCCTTTCTCTTTGTTTTAATGAAATTTCCGAAGTTATTCCTGTTCCATAAGCACTGAGTAAATCTAACTTAACTAATTTCTTCTGAATTTTTGAAGCTTGGACTGGCTAAGCTTAATTAGATCAAGGTATTCTGATCTCCAGAAACCTTTTGCTTGAGCATTTTCTCTAGGCCTGGTCGTTGCTGCGGCAAAGAAAATTCTGGAGGTAGTGTTGACTTATGTGATCCGCTTTAAGCTTAGGTCTAGTCCCACGCTTAGTTTTAAAATTAAGATAGAAAGATTTAAGTTTGGGGGTGTCATTTAAAATTTTAATGATTCATTGGGGACAATGAATAATTCAAGTTTGGGGGACTTTTTGCTACTCCAATTGTTTTGCTCGAGCATTCCTCTCCTTCATTAAATAATTTGTTAGGTTATTGAGTAACCGGGGACATTTGTGATACCCACAGTTTGTCTTCGCGTCAAAAGGTGACCTAGGAAATATGAAAAATTATGAAAAATTATTTGCTGAAAAAAGTGGTTGTTAAAAATTTTGCTGAAAAAATTTATGGAGCAAAAGTTTTGAAGGATGAATGATAGTCCAACAGTTTTTCTGTCTCCCAGAACTTAGGTGAGCTTCATCATAAAATGTTGCCATTCTGAGGGGCAAGAGATGGAATAACTAAGGATTTTTGAGCTTTACAAAGAGTATTTAGCCTAGTTGGTGATGAGTTTGAGGCAAGGGTATACTGCACCATAAAGTGGGTCATCCCATGCTTAAGAGCTTATGACTATAGGGCTGCTTTAAGTCTGAAAAACAAAAATATAAACCCCTTGAAAATGTGTTTTGATATGTCTGATAATAGAGCTAAGCTGTGGTAAGTTCTTAGAATTGAGTTAAAAGTGGTGATTATTTGTCCATGCCGGAAGAATTATTTTGCTGCAGCAGAGCTTGGTTTTGCAGAGTGCTCAGGTAAAGGTTGAAGGTAGTGTTGGATTGTCTGGTTTGATTAAGCTGTGTTTTGTCTAATGTTTTGAATTCTTGAAGGGAAGGTTGGTTAGTATTGCTCGGGACGCGCAATAGTTCAAGTTTGGGGGTGTGATAACTGCCCAAAAGGTAGTTATTTAGGTCTCATTTCTGTATTGATTTGTGTGTCTTTTGTGCTTAATAGGGTTGCTTTTAGATGTATATTATATGTTTTAACCCATTTGGAAGAATGGAAGCTTTGGAAATCATTTTGTGCAGAATCTGTTGCTGGGCGACTTGAGGGAGCAAAATCTGTGCTGCAGCAAAGCTGGGAGCAAAACTGCCACGTCACAGCTCGTTATCCAAATTGCCAAACTGAATTCTGTTGAGTTTTTCTCGTGATAAAGGAGCAAGGAGAGCCCTACACGTGTCCAGGTTGACCTAAGTCAAGCCTCCTATCCTTCTATAAAAGGGAGTAGCCGCCCAAGTCAAATTCATTCCACTTTTGGGAGAAAACATTCCATTCTTGGGAGGTTCCTTCCACCTTTGGGAGCCGAATAGAGGAGAGAGATTGGAGACCACCTAGAAGACCATTATTGCAAGCTGATCGAGGAGATTAGCATTTCCTTTTATTATCTTGTAATTGTGGACGTGCCTACTCAGATTGTAACGTGTGTTTCCATGCATATTATGAACTAAGTAGCTTAGGCGTTGGTTAGGAACTATGTGATTGCCGTGCTTAACTTTAGTAATAAATATTGATTCTATGCATCTTGATTAATTGTTGTGTTCATTTCTATTTTATGCCCGCTTAGCCAGCCGGTATGAATACCTCTCTCTAGTTTCAGGGATGATTTAGAGAGTGTGTGGCGATTAATCACACTACGATCATTGTGTATTGGTGAACGCCAGTGACTGAGCTAGGGATAGCCAGTTGCCTAGTGCTTGATCGGTCGTACGTCATTGGGGTTGAAACACATTCCAAAAAATCCGGAGTTCCGGGAGGAATCCGCTAATAATACTGCGAGAGTTTGCATGATCAATAATATTGCTAGAGCATCTTTTAAAAACAATTACTAAATCCTGACCAGCGCCTGTTTCTAATATGTCTGCCTATTTGTTTATTCTTTGTTCTGTCATTTATTTTGATTCAGCATTATTCTTATAAAAACCAATCATTTTTACCATATTTGAAACCATTAAAAAGTTATACAAAATAGATAAAGTGGAAGCTAGTTCAGGTCTTAGATTGATAATACTTATTACTTGCTGCGGACTGTGTATACTTGCACAGAGTTCTAGAGCATTTTTATATCACATTTTTATTCACTCTAGGAACCCAACAATCACCCATGAAGAAAAAGCTGTAAAAGATGAAGCCCCATCAGCTCCTCAGCCGAAGAAACTGAGCCCTCAACATAAACCCTCAAAGGTTTCTTCTTCTGAGTGGCTAAAAGAGGTTTCGAAACCTTCTTTGTTTCCTCGACATATAAGCATGCGACAATCAGCTCAGTCAGCCTCTACTCGGTCAAAAGCTCAAGGTAAACCTCCTAGACCAAATACTCGTGTAGGATCGCGCTCTAGAGAGTGAGGGGAAGAACTAAGAAAAGAAGCCGAGAAAAGTCGTCAGGCTATTGAAGACGCTGCAATGGAAATCGAAGAAGAAGAAGAGGAGGAAACACCCTTGGTCCTCAAGCCAAAAGCAATACGACTTAAGGAGAGGGAAGAAGTAGAGAAGCGGGAAGAAGTAGAGAAGCGGGAAGAAGCAGAGAAACGAAAGGTGGTGGTGAAGGGATTTGGAAGTTGTTCCAAATATGAACTTGCCAGCAAAAATGTAGCAAACACATAGAGCATAAATATTACTCGTTCAGAGATCGTGCTTCGAAAGAGACGTGACTGTCACGAAGATAACTTCGAAGCACAACATTCTTGATACATTTACGAAGGCCCTCACGGCTAAAGTGTTCGAGGGACATCTAGATGGTCTAGGTCTACGAGTTATGTACAAATGATAATCTAGGGCAAGTGGGAGATATGTAATGGGTATACTGGATGCCTTAGTTTATTGTATTTTACATCTATTTGTACTGTATGAATACGAACCCACTATGTTTCTGGATTGTTGTACGCCCTACTAGAGTTTTAGTCCAAGTGGGAGTTTGTTGGGTTTTATGTCCTAAAACTCGTGGATAGTAAATATAAAAAAGTTAATTATAATCAATAAAGCATTATTGAGGTTATTCAATAAGTTGTTATTGAATGATTGTTTAAATTCTACATTAATTAACCCAAATCCGATACACTAGAACTCATGACTATATAATGAATGCTTGAACTTTATGTATAGACATAAAAGCGGATCAAGTTCGAGTAATAGCCAAAACAACCTATAGTATAGGGATAGAGGTTGGGTACCTCATCCTGGGGACACTATGAGATGCGGCCCACTTTGTATTTAATACAAACGATGTGATCCTGAATCGTTCATGTAAAGACATGCGAGTGGGGGCGTCCTATGCAATGAGTTTGCATAAGACCAGGACCGAGAAACTGACTATTTCATGCGATGACCTAGGTAACTCAATCTTAACCCTGAGCTAACTATGAACTCCTGTTTATTCAGGATCATCCTTTGATTTGCATGGGTGAGAGTGGCCTATCATCGCCGACTCAATAAGCCTACCATTTTGGGGATAAGATCGGGTAGATAGCTGGGGGCATATATAGTCTCGTAAGATGGAATTCACTCCTACCCGCCTGTAGGGATAATAGAGGTTGTTCCCTTAAGTGCTGACTCTGGGTCTTGAACAAAGGCGCGTTGTCCCCTCCTGGCACGAGAGAATTTTCTGTTTAATGGTTGGACCATAAACAGATTGTTCATTAGAGGATCAGTGGAATTTAAGGAACAAGATGTAACTTCAGGGGTAAAACGGACTTTTGACCCGCTTCAGTTACGAACAACCTATGATGGGTCTACTTATTGATTATGGTTGTATCGAGTGGACAGAAATATATCTATAGTGAGGGGAGTGTAGCTACGGGCTATAGTGGAGTGTCACGATTAGTTAACGAATGTTGGTTAACTAGGTTAATGAGTTTAACCGGTTAATCTCGGATCGTTGGAGCCCATGATCTGTAGGTCCATTAGGTCCCCCTACTAACTCATACGGACCAAACCTTAGAACAATGTGATGAAAGAATTTGAATCGTTCAAATTCATTTTAGGGAGTTAACGTTAGTTATATGTGATATACTTAACCATGTTATAGTTTAATTAGAAACTTAAAAGAGAAATGGAAATATTTAAATGTAATTCAAATATCGTAAATATGTATGGGATATGTATTTCGGTTTTAATTTTCTATATGGATAGAGATTCATTGGGATTGAGAGAAGTCGGGATTAGTGAAAATTGTTAATTTAATGTTTGACATTAATTGAATACAATTAATTAAATTGTTTACTTAAAATTAATTTTATTTAAAATTAATTATTTAAATTAATTAGAATTAAGAAAATGATTTTAATAATTATAGAATTAAAATCATTTTGGGAGGTGGTGCTCTTTGGTGACTTATCCCACAATTTAACACCAAAGTCACACCTTTAATAATCCCATCTTGTTGTCACTGTGAGCTTGAAGGTTAATGCATGAAGTTCTTCTTTAAATATGATTTGAAGAGGTGGGAATGTATGGAAAAAAGCTGAGGTGAAATGCTGCTGTTTTTTCTCTCTCAAAATTCCAATTTTTTCCTTTCAACCGAGACTTGATGTTCTCAAGCTTAACTCCTCAATTTCCATCACTTTCGGCTCCCACAAGCCTATTCTAAGTCTGGAGAATAGCGGGGAAGATCTCAGTGGTAGTCCTTGATGTGTTCGTGCTGAGAATCAACCAAAGAATCGTCTTGAATTCGAGCTTCAAAGGTAAAGTTCTTGAATACTCTGTTTTTCGGGTAATTTACAACATGTTTTAGTTTAAGAAATTGATGTAATTAAACGCCTATGATCTCGAAACGCTTCCGCTCGAGTGATCTACACTCCTTCAATATGCGCTAAAAATTGGCTAAACTCTAAACCAATATCATTAGATCTTGATGATTTGATAGCCATAGCAGAAGCTTCAATGTTTGAAGATGGTATTGAATCTATTGATTTTACTTTTTGTTTTTTTTTTTATTTATACTTTTAAATCTTAGTAATGTTGTATTTCTTTTCTTTCTCTCTCTCTCTCTTTTTCTAGTTTTGTAGGATTCAGACCAATTGTGGATGAAGAAAACAACATGGATCAAGTGGAGAAGTTTGCAAAGTTGCAGATTTGATTTTTGTACTTTTCTAAGATTTTTGAATGTTATGTATCTCAAATCTTAGTATTTGCTATTGTATCAAAATATTAAGAGTACTTTGATTATATATTTTTGAATATGATGTTTAAACTTCTAATTTGGAGACTTTTATATGATAATTTTTTTTTTTTAAATTTTCAATCAAACTATTATTGTTATTTTGTTGTTTGGTAATTATTATATGTTAGTGTTTACATTAATTTAATATGTTCAATAGTAACAATTTGAAATTGTTAATTTTAAAAATGTCTATTAAAAACATATTATTACTTACTCCTTAAAAAATAATTAAAACTTAAACGAAATTAAAATTCAAATAAAAAATTCAAATTCGTTAAAGATTAAAAGGAAACATCGAAATTGAAATTAAAATAAAAAAATCGGGTAGAGAGTGGACATTTTTAAGATTTATTGAATATGCTATCAAACACATTGAACAATTATTTAAATTTGTTGTGTCTACTACACATAATTTGATTAAAAATGTCTACTATACTCATTAAATATCTACTACAAAACACATAATTGATATTTGATAATTTGATTAAAAAAAAAATAAATTAAACTATAAATAAATAAAATAAAAATTTAAAAAAGAAAAGAAAAGAAAAGAAAAGAAAAGAAAAAGGACGTCGGTTTAAACCGACCAAACCGATCGAACCGACCGGTCGATCGGTCGGTCGGCAAAAATAATTTTTTTTAAAAAATCGGTTTTCAATTTTTGGAAACCGATTTTGGTCGGTTCGGCGTCGGTTTGGGGCCAAAACCAACCCCGACCGATCGATGCTCACCCCTAGGGAGACTTAATGGACCTACAGATCAAAAACTCCAATGATATGAGGTTATCTGACTAAACTCATTAATCAGGTTAACCAATATTCATTAACTGTGGGTCACTCCACTAAAGATCCACAACTGCACTCTTCTCACTATAGAATGTTTCTGTGTCCACGGATATAGACCAATATCGGTAAGTCAATCCTTCACGAGTGTTCGTAATGCCAGCTGGGTAAAATTAGCGTTTTTTCCCTAGGTTACCTCTGTCTCCTCAAGTACCATTGATTCCTCTAATGAACAACTCATTTATGGTCCAACCAGTAAACGAAAGTTCCTCTCGAGCCAGGAGAGGTTGGGCGCCCTTGTTCAAGACCCAAAATCAGCCCTTAAGGGAACACTCATCTACTTGTCCTAAAGACGAGAAGGAGTGAATTCCATCTTGTGTTGTTATGTTCCCAGCCCCCACTCGGTCTTATCCCTGAAATGGTAGACTTATTGAGTCGGGGAATCTGACCACTCTCACCCATACAAATCTAAGGATAATCCCTCCGAAAAAGGAGTCCATAACACACTCAGAATTAAGATTGAGTTACCTAGGTCATCCTATTGAAATAGAAACCTAACTAGTCAACTATGTTACATCTAGTGGTTACTATTTCGCGGTTCGGTCTTATGCAAACTCATTGCATAGGATACCCCCACTTGTATGTCTACTACATGAACGCCTTGGATTAATGTGTTTGTATCGAATACAAAGTGGGTCGTATCACATAGTATCACCAGGATAAGGTACCCAACCTTATCCCTATACTATAGACCCTTTAGGTTGTTACTTGAACATTGATCCCCATATGTCTCCACATACAGTTCAAGTTTCATAACAACCTTGGATGTTTAGTTCATTGGATTTAAGGTTAATTATTGCAAGACTAAGATAACAAATTCAATAACTCCTTATTGAATAATTTCAATAACTCTTTATTGATATTAATTAATTTGTTACATTTACTATCCACGAGTTTTAGGACATAAAACCCAACACACTCCACGAGTTTTAGGGCATAAAACCCAACAAACTCCCACTTGAACTAAAATTATATTTGTTATAGTTTTTTTAACAAACTCCACGAGTTACATTTACTCCCACTTTTTTACAATGTTACGCAATACTAGGATGATTATATTTTTTTATTTCTGGATTGAAAATGGCATTTGTATTTGGAAAAGAGAAAAGAGGTTCGGGTGTGGCAATTTTATCTAAGCTTGTGCACTTTCTTCTATTTTGATTACCGATCTTTATCTTTCTTTATTATAATTTCATTTTCTAAGTTAGGCCTTATATGTCTGAACTTGGATTTGTAGGCGATGGTCCTAAAAGCTTTCGGTATTATGAATTGCAAGCCAATGGTTTATTCCCTAAACCTTTCTAAGTGGAAACTTTTTTAGAATGCTACCAGATTTCACATCTTGATGTTGCTTAATGTATATGTGTGCTCTTGTCTCGAAATAGATATGGTTTGGAGGAAGGCCAATCAAACGTTATTTGGCAGAACTTTTATGGACAAGGTTAAGATCCATGACCTTGAAAAAGTCTTGAACCTTTATTTTATCATCGGAAGCACAAACGACACTCTAAAGAATCATTTGGAGACTTCACAAAACACTTGGTGAGTCTGTGAAGGGTCTAAAATTATGTACAGATCTCTTCATTATTATCTTACTTGAATTAATAAAATTATGGTGCTTTTAATTAATGCTCAGGGATTTGAGAAGATCAAAGAGCTGGTTGAAAAATGGGATGGTCCTGTGCTTGTACCAGACGCACGTTACAACCTGAAGCTTTTTGTTACGTTGATAAGGATATGTACGAAGCCATGGAAGACCTTGCAAAGCTTCAGAATAAGAATGCTCATCAATTAGCAATGGAAGTCATTCGCAACTATGTGGCTTCTCATCAAAATGGGAGGAACAAATGATTTGGTAAAAGAAGTTTAAATTGTCACCTTACAAGCCGATGTTAATAGGGAGAACAAGTGCAATAGTCTTGTTCTCTCTTCGGACTTGTTACTGTTTTCTAAGAGCTGGAATGAATGGATGCTGCTGGATTTGGTATAATTTTGTAACCAAGTTAATTGTTTGTCTGTATCAGGTTTGTATTTATCGTTTTCTTGGATTTTTGTATCTTATTTTAAGGTTGCTTCTAATAAAATTACCTCATTTCCCCAACTCCGTTAGCAGAAGCGCAATTGGACCGTTTCGTAGTTAATTTTGTTTCTACCAAAATACTAATACATTGGAAAAAATTACAGAACACATTCTATAAAATCTATTGAGGTTAAGCATACAATAAAAGATCTAATCTAAAAGAGAAAGAGAAGCAAACCTTCGTCGACGTCTCTGAAAATGAAGAATGATTCTTGATTGCTCTGCAACAACGAATAACCCCACCATTTGATCTTCCCTGCTATAACTCTGAGATTAGGAACGTAGTTGTGGGACTACCTAATCTTGAATGGGAAAAAACTCTTGGAGAGAAAAATTCTCTCTAGAGTTCTTGAGTTGAGAGAATATGAGAGGGAAGCTAGAATGAGACCTTTGGGTTAGGGTTCTCATAACCTTTCCTTTTATAAGGGAGGAAACCCTAATGTGAGGTTAGAAAACAATCTTGACCGTTAGATCAAGACCAATTAATTAATTGATTAAATCAATTAATTAAATGTTAATTAATTAATCATATCAATTAATTAATCTCATGCACATTTAAATCTTATTTAAATGTAATTTCCTCACATAATATAGTTTAATTAAACTTAATTAAATCACATTTAATTAATTCAATTAAACTAATCAATTAATTAATTTCATAATTAAATATCGCCCATATTTAATTAATTAGAATCATATTCTAATAATTCCCTCATAGACTATAGTTTAATTAAATCTCATTAAATTAAACTAAATTGAATAATTAATTAATTCATGATTAATTAATTCATCTTCTAATTAAATACCATATATTTAATTAGACATATATTTGAACTCTTTCAAATATATTAATCTCTCAATTTAATAAAGTTTAATCTCAAATTAGACTTTATATTTTAATGCATCACTATACATTATATTAATTTGTATCTCATGCAATTAACTTAATTCCCAATATGAATTTGAACTATTCAAATTCTCTCAAGATATATTTGTTCCTAATTACTCTTTATGAGCTAGCAGGGGGACCTAATGGATCTACAGATCAGAAGCTCCAATGATATGAGGTTAATCGATTAAACTCATTAATCAGGTTAACCGATATTCATTAACTGTGGGTCATTCCACTAAAGACCAACAACTAAACTCTTCTCACTGTAGAACATTTCTGTGTCCACGGATTTAGACCTATACCGGTAAGTCAATCCTTCACGAGTGTCTGTAATCACGACTGGATCAAATTACCGTTTTACCCCTGTGTTACATCTGTCTCCTTAAGTACCAGTGCTCCTCTAATAAACAACCTGTTTATGGTCCAACCAATAAACAGAAAGTCCCTCTCGAGCCAGTGAGAGGGTAGGATCCCTTTGTTTAAGTCCCGGAGTCACCACTTAAGGGAACACTCATCTACTTCTCCTAGAAGTGGGAAGAAGTGAATTCCTTCTTGTGTTGTCATGTCCCCAGCCTCCCACTCGGCATTGTCCCCAAAAAGGAAGGCATATTGAGTCGGCGTATTGGCCACTCTCACCCATGCTAATCAAATGACAATCCCTCATGAGAAGGAGTTCATGACACACTCAGGATTAAGACTGAGTTACCTAGGTCATCCTATTGAAACAGTAACCTAACTAGTTAACGGTGTTATATCTGGTGGTTTACTATTTCATGGTCCGATCTTATGCAAACTCATTGCATAGGATACCCCCACTCGCATGTCTACTACATGGACGCTTTGGATCAATACGTCTGTATCAAATACAAAGTGGGCGGTATCTCATAGTGTTACCAGGATAAGGTACCCAACCTTATCCTTATACTATAGACCTTTTAGGTTGTTACTTGAACATCGATCCCCATATGTCCCCACATACTAGTTCAAGTTACATGCAAACAACCTTGGATCTTAGTTTATTGGATTTGGGTCAAATTGTGCAATATTTAACAATAACACCTTATTGTAGAAACTCAATAACACTTGCTTGAAACAAGTATACAATTTGTTTACATTCACTATCTACGAGTTTTAGGGCATAAAATCCAACAAACTCCCACTTGAACTAAAACTCTAGTTTAGTGGGATGTACAATATGAAGGGAATAAAAGTCCCCACGCAGCGGAAGCGCATCGATTGGACCTTACGCCGTATATTAATTAACATTAAAATACCGTTACGATAACTCAAACAAAACTTTAAACTAACTTTAAAGTCGCTGTAAAACGGTTTAAACATGCTAAAATAAATCTAAATTTATTTTAAAAACTTTTCTAAAGAAAAGGGGAAGAACCGTTACAAACCTCCGTTGTAGACTTGACCGTTCTTCGCCAACGACGCTCCACAAACGAAAACGCAGCAGCCGCTTTAAGGTTTTCTTCGCTGGAAATTCCTTCTTGATTGACACAATAACCACAGAGGTTACACCGGTATGTCTCTAAGTCTAGGAGGCAAAAGACTTGTGGGAGTCTTTCTCTAAGAGGGAGGCTAGAGAGAATTCTAGGTCTTGTCTTTCAAGAGTGTCAAGTCTCATGACCAATTAGGTCTAGTGTTCTATTTATAGAAGAGAGGCCATGAATAAAATATTCAATTAAATCAATCTTTTCCAAAATTGATTCAATCTTTATTCCTTAATTAATCAATCATGATCAATCAATTCCCCAATTGATTAATCTTTTCCACAAATGACTAATTACTTCCATAAGTGATTAGATCATTCCCATAAATGATTAATCACTTCCTTAAGTGATTAATTATTTACATAATTGATTAATTCATGGTTAATGAATTCTTTAATTAATTAACCACCAATTAAATATCACATATTTAATTTCCAGCCTTGAATTAATTAATTTTGCCCAAACACATTTTAGGACTTAAATTAATTAATTTATTATTTGAACTCCTTCAATCTTCCATAAATTTATATTTGAACTTCTTCAAATATTAATTTCTCTCATAATAATATATCAATATATATTATATTTGTTTCCCTTAGTAAATTGAACATTTTCAATTTACATTTATTACTTAGTTGCCTCAAATTACTTTACGAGCTACCAGTGGGACCTAATGGACCTGCAGATCATAAGCTCCAACGATGTGAGATTAATTGGTCAAACTCATTAACCACATTAATCAATATTCGTTAACTGTGTGTACATTCCACTATAGACTCACAGTTGCACTCTTCTCACTGCAGACATATTTTCTGTGTCCTCGGATCTAGACCAATATCGACTAGTTAGTCCTTCACGAGTGTCCGTAACACCAGCTGGGTCAAATTACCGTTTTACCCCTGGGTTACCTCTATTTCCTTAAGTACCAATTCTCCTCTAATGAACAACCTGTTTGTGGTCCAACCATCAAACAGAAAACCCTCTCGTGCCATTGAGAGGGTAGGGCCCTTTGTTCAAGACTCGGAGTAACCACTTAAGGGAACACTCATCTGCTTCCCTAAAGTCGGGAAGGAGTGAATTCCTTCTTGTACGATTATGTTCCCAGCTCCCCATTCGGTCTTGTCCCCAAAGTGGTAGGCTTATTGAGTCGGCGTATTGGCCACTCTCACCCATACAAATCAAAGGACAATCTCTCATGAGCAGGAGTCCATAATCAACTCAGGATTAAGACTAAGTTGTCTAGGTCGTCCTAGTGAAATAGAAAACCAACTAGTTAACGGTGTTATAACCAGTGGTTACTATTTTCGCGGTCCGGTCTTATGCAAACTCATTGCATAGGATACCCCCACTCGCATGTCTCCCACACGAACGCGTTGGATCGCAGCGTTTGTATCAAATACAAAGTGGGCCGTATCCATAGTGTCACCAGGATAAGGCACCCAGTCTTATCCCTATACTATAGACCCTTTAGGTTGTTTCTTGAACAATGATCCCATATGTCGCTACATATAGTTCAAGACTCATATTACAACCTTGGATGTCTAGTTTATTGGATTAGGGTTATTATTAGGCAAAGACAAATATAAAATAACTAATAACAATTAATGGAAAAATATATCAATATTATTTCATTAATATCCGGTCAACGGTTACATTCACTATCTACGAGTTTTATGGCATAAATCCCAACAAACTCCCACTTGAACTAAAACACTAGTTAGTGGGATGTAAATGCAATAATCTAAAGCTGGAAATACAATGAACTAGGGCATCCTTATACCCATTATACATTTCTCCCACTTGCCCTAGATTAGATGGCATACATATCTCGTAGACCTAGACCCTCTAGATGACCCTCAAACACTTTAGCCGTGAGAGCCTTCGTAAATGGATCAGCGATGTTGTGCTCCGAGGCGATCTTAGTGACGATCACATCTCCTCGTTGCACAATCTCCCGTATCAGGTGATACTTCCTCTCGATGTGTTTACCTCGTTTGTGGCTTCGAGGTTCTTTTGAGTTGGCTACAGCCCCACTATTGTCACAGTATAGTGTTATGGGCACGTTCATATTCGGAACTACTTCCAAATCAGTCAAGAACTTTCTGAGCCATACTGCCTCCTTAGCTGCTTCGCAAGCTGCTACATACTCAGCCTCCATGGTTGAGTCTGCTATGCATCCTTGTTTGATGCTTCTCCACACTACTGCTCCTCCATTGAGGGTGAATACTGACCCTGATGTGGATTTCCTTGAATCCTTATCAGCTTGAAAGTCAGAATCTGT
Organism: Luffa aegyptiaca; assembly: GCA_017139565.1. Taxonomy (NCBI): domain Eukaryota; kingdom Viridiplantae; phylum Streptophyta; class Magnoliopsida; order Cucurbitales; family Cucurbitaceae; genus Luffa; species Luffa aegyptiaca. The sequence continues at coordinate 15,021,233 of CM029396.1, forward strand.
GTATCCAGTAAGAATCAAATCCTTAGCTCCATACACAAGCATGTAGTCCCTCGTTCTCCGAAGATACTTGAGGATATTCTTAACCGCTCCCCAGTGGTCCAACCCTGGATTAGACTGATACCTACTGACTACTCCCACTGCATAGCATATGTCAGGCCTAGTGCAGAGCATGGCATACATTAAGCTGCCCACAGCTGAGGCGTAGGGAATGTGTCTCATGTTCTCAACTTCTTGAGGTGTCTTAGGAGACTGTTCCTTAGACATGTGTACCCCATGTCTGAAGGGTAGTAGTCCCTTCTTGGAGTTTTGCATCGAATATCGAGACAACATCTTGTCAATATACGTTGCTTGAGACAGGGCTAGCGTTTTGTTCTTACGATCCCTAATGATTTGGATTCCCAGAACATATTGAGCCTCTCCCAGATCTTTCATTTGGAATTGGGCTGCTAGCCATTTCTTAATGTCAGTGAGGTATCCTACATCATTCCCAATGAGTAGGATATCGTCTACATAAAGTATTAGAAAAGCTACTTTCCTTTTGTTGATTTTCTTGTACACACAAGGCTCATCAACATTTTGGTCAAAGCCAAAAGATTTGATTGCAGTATCAAATCTAATGTTCCATGATCTGGATGTTTGTTTCAATCCATAAATGGATCGATTTAGCTTACAAACCTTTTGTTCCTGACCTTGGGCTATGAATCCTTCAGGTTGAGACATAAAGATATTCTCTTCAAGATTACCATTCAGAAAGGCAGTCTTGACGTCCATTTGCCATATTTCATAGTCATAATATGTGGCTATGGATAAAAGAATTCTTATGGACTTTAACATGGCTACAGGAGAAAAGGTTTCCTCATAGTCAACCCCCTCCTTTTGGGTATAACCCTTTGCCACTAGTCTAGCTTTGAAGGTCTGTACCTTTCCAGCTGCATCTCTTTTTCTCTTATAGATCCATTTGCACCCTATGGGTTTTACCCCATTTGGTAGATCTGCAAGTTCCCATACAGAATTGGAGTACATTGACTCCATTTCCAGGTTCATGGCTTTGACCCATTCATCCTTATCTTCGTCATTCATTGCCTGTCGATAGGACAATGGATCCTCAATGCCATCATTAGGTATGACAACCTGAGTTTCAATTAAACCCAAGTAGCGGTCTGGTTGTAACACAACCCTCCCACTGCGTCGAGGCATTCCCAACGTTTGAGATGGACGGGATGGATCTGAAGAACTAGTTCCTTCATCAACCCTTGTTGAAGGTCCAACTTCATCAACAACTCTTGATGATTCTTCAGTAGCTTCTCCTAATATTATTTTGCTTCGTGGTTTATGATCTCTCATGTGGTCTTCCTCTAAGAAAGTGGCGTTTGTCGATACAATCACCTTATTTTCTTGTGGGTCGTAGAAATAACCACCTCTCGTTTCTTTAGGGTAACCAACAAATTGGCACAGTTTTGAACGAGGTTCCAGTTTCTTAGGATTTGTCACAAGCACGTGTGCAGGACAACCCCAGATGCGAAAGTGATGCAAACTAGGTTTACGCCCCTTCAATAACTCGAAAGGTGTTTCAGAAACACTTTTCGAGGGAACATTGTTCAAGATGTATACTGCAGTCTCTACTGCATACCCCCAAAACGAGCTAGGCAATTGAGCATAGCTCATCATTGATCGAACCATGTCTAACAAGGTTCTATTTCTCCTTTCTGACACACCATTCTGCTGAGGTGTACCAGGGGCTGAGAGTTGAGATTGGATTCCATGTTCTATCATATAATCCTGGAATCTTTGATCCATATACTCCCCTCCTCGATCAGATCGAAGTACTTTAATAGATTTACCTAACAGGTTTTCAACTTCAGCCTTAAACTCCTTAAACTTTTCAAGGGCTTCAGACTTATGTCCCATTAGGTACAAGTAACCATATCTTGAATAATCATCTATAAATGAGATGAAATAGTCGTACCCTCCTCGAGCTTTTACATTCATTGGACCACACAGATCCGAATGTATTAACTCTAAGGGTTCTTTGGCTCTGTAACCTTTTCCAGTAAAGGGTCTCTTGGTCATTTTTCCCTCGAGACAAGATTCACAAGGTGGTAGTGAATCATCTTCTAACTTGCTCAGAAGTCCATTCTTTACCAAACGACCGATCCTATCGATGTTTATATGACCAAGTCTGAGATGCCAAAGATGAGTATTGTTACTTGATGGAGAAATCTTTTGCCTTTTACTTTGAGTTTCAGCAGTTTTAAATAATTCGTGATTTAAAAGTGCTTTGTTTTCGGTTGGTCTTAAAACATACAAGTTATTTTCCAATTTGGCTGAACAAATAAGTACACCATTTTTATAAATGAACGCTTCATTCATATCAAAAGTAACTGTATACGATTGTTCAATCAAACATGAAATAGAAATTAAGTTCCTCTTAATCTTGGGAACGATTAACAAACTTTCTAAAAGTAAGAATCTATTTCTAAAAAATAACTTCGCAGCTCCCACTGCTTTAGCTGAAATGACTTCTCCAGTTCCGACCCTGAGTGTCATTTCCCCATCGTTCAACTGCCGAAAGGAACTATTTTCCTGAAAAGAAGAGCAAACATGATTAGTTGCTCCTGAATCAAGTATCCAGGTAAACTCATCATGTTCTACCAGGCATGTTTCTAAAACCAGTAAATCAAATTTACCTTCCTTTTCCTTCTTTTTCTCAGCAAGGTACTTTGGGCAGTTTCTCTTCCAATGTCCATCTACATTGCAGTGGAAACACTTGCCCTTGTCTGCCACAGATTTGGCTTTTCCCTTGCTTTTAGCAGCAGTACTGGGAGCTTTCCCCTTGTTTCCTTTCTTCTTCTGAGTTTTCTTTGAAGAAGTGGCTACAGATTTAGTTCCAGAGGATGAACCCTTCTCGAACTTTCTTTTAGAGTGGACAACGTTTGCCTTTCCTTCTATCTGTCCCTTATTCTTAAGAAGAGACTGATAGAGTTGTAGCTCATTCAGGAGGCTAGTCAGGTTGAATGTTATTTTATTCATCATTGCATTGCTTCGAAACTGTAGAAAACTCTTCGGAAGAGATTCTAAGATGAATGCAACCTGACTACGCTCATCTATGACCGCCCCGTTTGCCTCTGCCACGTTGAATTGGACCATCATATCCAGGACATGCTCCCGAACAGACGTGCCCTCTTTCATGCGACAGCTATAAACGTATTTGAGAGCGTCATGGTGGAGTTGGTAGGACGATTGTCCAAACATCTCCTGGAGAGAGTTCATAATCTCCCTCGCTGTTACCATGCCCTCATTCCTTTTAGCCAAAACTTCAGATAAGCTGGCTAAGATATAGATGCGAGTCTTATCATTGGCCTTTGTCCAGCGGTCATAAGCATCCTTAACTGCTTGGGATGCATTACGAGCAGGGGCTGGAGGACAATCCTCCGTTAAGACGAACCGCAGATCATCGACAACAAGAATCGTATTCAAGTTCGACTTCCACGTAGCATAATTTTCGCCGGTTAATTTCTCATTTTTAAGCAGAGAGACAATTGAGGAAGACATTGCTGAAATTTAAACAAACAATGACCGTATTAGTTATCTTTGCCTTAACCCATCATACAAGCAAACAATTGCACACAATCCAATCAATTTAGCAAAACAGACAATCACAGAACCCTAAAACTATCGATTTAGTTTTGCAACGACGTTTCAGAGGTTTAGAATATCAGCCACCGAAGGGTGATCAGGCACTCCTCCTTTGAAATGAGACAGTTCTCAGCTAATTCTAATTCCAGAATAACTCATATTCCTATAGACATTAGCCACCGTTGTTCGGTCAAGGATTTGTTAACACTTTTAACTCATCCTCGTAAGTGTAACCCTCCCACTTTCAGATCTCAGAGGCACGCACCAACAGGCTACCGAAGGGAAAGACAACTGTTGGTGATTAGCCTAAGAGCTCCTATCCTTTTCAGGAGTTCACGATGTTCCGAATCCTATGACCAGGCCCTCCGAAGGGATGGTTGCGCCAGGACAACCTGCAGGCGGATCATAGGACTCTCACGGTGTGAACTATGGGCGGAGACCGAGGGATACGTTGACACGTGTCCCGCTCCCACTTACTCTAGACATTTTTCCCATTCACCTTGATATTGATCCATGCAAACACTTTCCGAAGGGAGGCCGCTCCTAAGGCGACTCGAAGCCGAGCATGAATCTCACGTTGTGAATATAGGGACGTAGGAGCAAAACTTGATTTAAATCTCGTTTTGTAATTTTCCTCCCACTGAAAATGTCCTAAGGTTAATATAGGGTTGTTTAACTTAGATAGTATTCGGCTAAGTCAATCTATCTAAGTCTGATCCTATTATAACAATTATGGAAAGGATTCAACTGCAATCTCTTGGGTGAATTAAACTTCTTTTAATAAACCCAACATTGCAAGTCAACATTACTATGGTTAATTCAACTCAATGTTCAGGTCAGTTCCCAGGTAGGAGGTGTTCCGTAAACCGTCAACTTAAATACCCCCAGCCTTAGACAGAACTTTACCGAGAGAGTTCCCTTATAACCTCAGTAATGTAAGGTCTTTACTCTAAAGATCTAGGTGCATTAAACACTTTTAATAAACCTAGTGACATTGCATGCTAACATTTAACTATGATTAATTCAACTCCGGTATTCCAGGTCAGTTCCCAGGTAGGAGGTGTTCCGTAAACCGTCAACTTAAATACCCCCAGCCTTAGACAGAACATTACTGGTGGAGTTCCCTTATAATCATAGCAATGTTTTTCCTACTTAGTCAATTAAAACTATTTTTAATCCTAAGTAAGAAAAGATTCTAATCCTATTAGAAATCGATCTAGGTCTAATTAATTTTAAACAATTTAAAATTAATCCAATTTATCCTATGATCTTATGTTTGCATGCAAATCTTGATTATAGATTTACGGTTTCTAATCATTAATATTAAAGAACTATTTCAAATTTTAATGATTAATCCTATAATCAAGAATCTAGGGTTTAATTCATTCAACAATCTCATTCAAATTAAATAATTAAACCACATCGATTGCATGAATAATATAACAATTATATCATTAACTATGGATGTTTCATGCTTCATGCAATTTTGATTTTCTTTTATTATAACAATTATAAGCCTATCAAGAAAATCAATCAAGCATGCTTCATTCATCACATTAAACATAACTATTTATATTTAATTTAAGTAATGACATGCTTCATGCTTTCCAATTTTTCATATAATTAATATACACTTATATTAAAAAATATGAAAATAAATCCATGCATTTAAACATACATTATAACATTTTATAATATATAAAAATGCATGAGCATGTTTATAACCTAAGGTGGGATTAAATATTCTATATGACATCCATAAAGCATATAAATAGCAATTGAACCGGTTAATTTTGGCCCCTAGGATAAAATAAAGCATTAAATTACATTAATTTAGCTAAATTCTATCCTAAAAATCCATGTACAGCTCCGGAATTGGTCTAGACAGCACGAACCGCCCCGAACCACCTCGAACCGGCCTCCAAAATCACGAACCATGCCAAAAATTGGCTGAACCGGACCAAATAGGTCCCAGCCCAGCCGAACCGGTCCGAACCGGACCGGTCATGCCTTGAACCGCGCCTGTTGAAACCCTAATGCGCGCCTCCATCGTGACAGCGTCGAGACGCTGTGTTGATAGCGTCCCGACGCTGTGCGTTTTCCATATCTGGCGCCTGCGGTATCGAGACAGCGTCGAGACGCTGTTGAGGTAGCGTCCCGACGCTGTTGCGTCTGGAGGCAGAATCTGGGCGGCAGCAGCATCGATTCTCCGATTTTGGCCTCGATTTCAGCGGCGATTGCTTCGATTTTCATCTCATAAAAACCTATTCTAGACCCGGACTTACATAGGACTCGATTTTACATAAAATACCAGAAACACCGGGCCTTACATGATCAAAATCACATAAAAAATAAAATCTATGGCCATAAAATTAACCCAAACAGTTCAATGCAAACTGAACATACATTATGCATAAATCCCACCTATTAGAGCCTATCGCAACTTTTTAAAATTAATTAATAGGGACAGCGATGGCTCTGATGCCGATTGAAGGGAATAAAAGTCCCCACGCAGCGGAAGTGCATCGATTGGACCTTACGCCGTATATTAATTAACATTAAAATACCGTTACGATAACTCAAACAAAACTTTAAACTAACTTTAAAGTCGCTGTAAAACGGTTTAAACATGCTAAAATAAATCTAAATTTATTTTAAAAACTTTTCTAAAGAAAAGGGGAAGAACCGTTACAAACCTCCGTTGTAGACTTGACCGTTCTTCGCCAACGACGCTCCACAAACGAAAACGCAGCAGCCGCTTTAAGGTTTTCTTCGCTGGAAATTCCTTCTTGATTGACACAATAACCACAGAGGTTACACCGGTATGTCTCTAAGTCTAGGAGACAAAAGACTTGTGGGAGTCTTTCTCTAAGAGGGAGGCTAGAGAGAATTCTAGGTCTTGTCTTTCAAGAGTGTCAAGTCTCATGACCAATTAGGTCTAGTGTTCTATTTATAGAAGAGAGGCCATGAATAAAATATTCAATTAAATCAATCTTTTCCAAAATTGATTCAATCTTTATTCCTTAATTAATCAATCATGATCAATCAATTCCCCAATTGATTAATCTTTTCCACAAATGACTAATTACTTCCATAAGTGATTAGATCATTCCCATAAATGATTAATCACTTCCTTAAGTGATTAATTATTTACATAATTGATTAATTCATGGTTAATGAATTCTTTAATTAATTAACCACCAATTAAATATCACATATTTAATTTCCAGCCTTGAATTAATTAATTTTGCCCAAACACATTTTAGGACTTAAATTAATTAATTTATTATTTGAACTCCTTCAATCTTCCATAAATTTATATTTGAACTTCTTCAAATATTAATTTCTCTCATAATAATATATCAATATATATTATATTTGTTTCCCTTAGTAAATTGAACATTTTCAATTTACATTTATTACTTAGTTGCCTCAAATTACTTTACGAGCTACCAGTGGGACCTAATGGACCTGCAGATCATAAGCTCCAACGATGTGAGATTAATTGGTCAAACTCATTAACCACATTAATCAATATTCGTTAACTGTGTGTACATTCCACTATAGACTCACAGTTGCACTCTTCTCACTGCAGACATATTTTCTGTGTCCTCGGATCTAGACCAATATCGACTAGTTAGTCCTTCACGAGTGTCCGTAACACCAGCTGGGTCAAATTACCGTTTTACCCCTGGGTTACCTCTATTTCCTTAAGTACCAATTCTCCTCTAATGAACAACCTGTTTGTGGTCCAACCATCAAACAGAAAACCCTCTCGTGCCATTGAGAGGGTAGGGCCCTTTGTTCAAGACTCGGAGTAACCACTTAAGGGAACACTCATCTGCTTCCCTAAAGTCGGGAAGGAGTGAATTCCTTCTTGTACGATTATGTTCCCAGCTCCCCATTCGGTCTTGTCCCCAAAGTGGTAGGCTTATTGAGTCGGCGTATTGGCCACTCTCACCCATACAAATCAAAGGACAATCTCTCATGAGCAGGAGTCCATAATCAACTCAGGATTAAGACTAAGTTGTCTAGGTCGTCCTAGTGAAATAGAAAACCAACTAGTTAACGGTGTTATAACCAGTGGTTACTATTTTCGCGGTCCGGTCTTATGCAAACTCATTGCATAGGATACCCCCACTCGCATGTCTCCCACACGAACGCGTTGGATCGCAGCGTTTGTATCAAATACAAAGTGGGCCGTATCCATAGTGTCACCAGGATAAGGCACCCAGTCTTATCCCTATACTATAGACCCTTTAGGTTGTTTCTTGAACAATGATCCCATATGTCGCTACATATAGTTCAAGACTCATATTACAACCTTGGATGTCTAGTTTATTGGATTAGGGTTATTATTAGGCAAAGACAAATATAAAATAACTAATAACAATTAATGGAAAAATATATCAATATTATTTCATTAATATCCGGTCAACGGTTACATTCACTATCTACGAGTTTTAGGGCATAAATCCCAACACAATAATCTATACAGCAGCAGGTGTATAAATACATGTATAAAATATATACAATGTACAAATACAATAAACTAGGGCATCACTATACCCATTGCATAATGGTATCACTGTACCCATTACATTTCTCCCACTTGCCCTAGATTTCATCTTTGTACATAACTCGTAGACCTAGACCTTCTAGATGACCCTCATACACTTTAGCCGAGAGAGCCTTCGTGAATGAATCAGCAATGTTCTATTCAATTCAATGTGTCTGCTTGTCTTTGGACTGCGAGGTTCTTTGGAATTTTCCATAGCACCACTGTATCACTATAAAGTGTGATGGGCAAGTTCACATTTGGAATACATTCCAAATCAATCAAGAACTTCCTAAGTCTTACAGTCTTTATCGCTTTTTCACAAGCAACTATATTTTCGGCCTATATGGTCAAGACTGTAACTATGCCATACTATAGCTGTAACGCCTACACTTAAGGTATTGTGAGGGAAGGGTAATTTTGTAAATTGCTTGAAATTGGAGTGAGACCTAACCCTAACCAATTTATACATTTTAACTTTCAGCCTCCACCTCCCTTTCTTCACGCGTATAGCAGCAGCCGAAATCCCCTTTCTTTTTTTTTATTTCTTTGGGCATTTTCTTCTTCCCCTCCTTGCAGCCGTGGACCTTCCAGCCGCCATCAGTCTCCACCTCCAAGCCGTGACCGCCTGCAACACTCGACCTCCGGCGACGTGAACGGCAAAGGCGGCGTGGTAGTGGGTTTTTTTCGGCCAACAGTGCAGCAGCATTCACCGGCAGGTCTGTGGCTTGGAGGCGCGAATTCGGTGGTTGTGCAGCGTAGCCGCGCGACAGCAAGTTTTGGGTCGTCTCTTCATTGTTTCGGCGTGAGATCAATGTGGGTAAGTGAGAAAATTCGTCCTTTTGATTTTTGGCCACATTTAATCGATTACCCATTCGTTCTTCCTCCCGTTCAGCAAGTGTTCTACTTCATAACCGGCGTTTTGAGTAGCGGTCTTCAAGTTTCTGTGTAGTTGGGCATTATCGACATTGGGTAAGTGTTTTAAACTCGTGTTTTTGGTTGGGTTATGGTACTAGAGGCTTACCCATTAATTGTGATAATTGTTTCCAAGGTTTTTTTTCGCGTTCGGAACCTTAATCGTCGTTTTGGAGCGAAAGTGTGAACCCGGACAGCAAGCTTCATTCGGTTCTTAGTTGGATTGGATAGGGGCTTGGTAGTTAAGGGGCACTCTACTTTGTTGTCAAGCAAGTTACCTATCTAAGGTAAGTAGCTATTGGATTTTAGTACAAGTTTAGTCCCTATTGCGTGTTATTGGATTTGATAAATGCTCAGCCGAGGTTTTGAACTAGTTTTTTTTGAAATGTTGGCATGCTAGCATGAGTTTTAAATTGTGAGCCTTGAACACGTTTTGGATTCCTATGCGTTTAGTAGTACTGCATGGTAAAATATGTCGTGTTATGAAAGCGGAGCTTTCTTTTGGCATGTCTGATACTGTTTGGGATGGATTTATAATTATTAGTTGCTTTGATCGTATGGTTTGATGGTTCTGCATGTCTGAATGGTTGTGGATGCGAGCTCCATCTCGCTCTGGTTTTTGGTAATCTGTAGTGCCTTATGGCTTGTGGTTGGATAATGGAGGTCATAGAAGTGTTTATTTCTCTTTTCAGGTAAATAGAAAAATTTTGGGTTTCCCACGTGTATGCTGTTATGCTGCCGAAATTTCGGCAGCATACGAGTGGTTTAGGGATCAGAAGTGTCTTCAAGGAAAGACTAGAATAGGAACCCCGTCTCCGTTTTAGGGCCTCAGGAAGACTTGTTAGGTTCCTTAAGTCTTACATAGCTAGAGTGTGTTCCTTCCCCATCTCAGGACTGATAGGACCCAGGCACGTTTACGTGTGTTCTATTAGTTGACTGTTAGAGCTCAGTTTCAGGCACGCTAGCGTGCGCTCTCTCAGTTCAGGACGGTGTTGAGCTTATGATCAGGCACGTTGTTCGTGCGCCTTTTTGGCACCAGGCATGTTTACATGTGTCAGTTGCTCCACCGTATGTTTATTTTTATATTCAGGGGTGTTGTGTTGGGATAGGTGTAGTTCTGCTAGAGGTGGCCAGCTAGTCTCTAGTTCACTTACCTTAACCGACTGGCCCACACAACACTCTAGTTGGCACCAGGTTGGGGATAGGCTAACACCCTAGACAGAGCATGTTTATGTGATCAGCTGTGGCCCTAGAGTTAGAAACCCAGAAGTTCAGGAACTCAGTTTCAAGTTACTAGATCTCATGATTTCAGTTTCGACCCTTAAGTGGGCTACTTACTGAGTATATTCTTATATACTCACCCATGCTACTTATCTTTCCTTTTCAGGTGGTACTTGAGAGCGTTGGCGATCGGCGAGAGTCGTGGCTTGGCTGGCTATGGGACTGCAGCTGCAAAATTTTGTCATTCTTCTTAGGAATTCCATTCTTTCATTCTAGTATCAGTTCTTGTTGGACCTTAGTTTTAAACGATTGTTTTCTTCGTTTTATTATGGATTCATTCAGATGCTTTCAGTTCGTTATTTGTTTTAGAAACTCATTTATGTTTTGGGCCCTATTTGAATTTAATGAAAAATATCATTATTTTCCGCCTTAAGGTTTACAAAGTTTTCGTACTCGTGCATGTAGTAGCGACCCCTTTTTGTATGTTTTATTCCCTCTTTAGTTGGGTCGTTACAGTTGGTATCAGAGACCAGTTTCTAGATTCTGTAGACTCGCTTACGTCGTAAGCATCAGATTTCCCATAGCCAAGTACAAGTAAGCACGCCTCGTCGTCGCCAGGTATGCCAGTACTAAGTATGAAAGAGTGTTATGAATGATGATCTATATTACATTTGAGACTGAGTTTATATAATTTTGTCATCTGGGTTAGCGTGAGTTTGTTCCATCTATTCGTGGCAAGGAGGATTTAGCCTGACTCTTTTCATTGTCTTTTGGAATGCTAGAGTATGCCTCCACGTATGCGAGGTCGAGGATTGGGTCGTGGACGTGGTAGGGGTCAGGTACCTCTAGAGCAAGTGGTTCCTCCAGTGGGTCACCAAGCTGACAATGGACCTGAGATTCAGATACCTGCACCCCCAGCGCAGGCACAGACAGTCACCTTGACACTAGAAGCCCTTCAAGCTCTCCTGGGCAATATTACAGCCAATCAGACAGCTCAGGCGAACCAGAATCAAGATCGAGCAGGGTCGACTGAGGGCTCTAAGTATCTGAAGGACTTCAAAAGATATGATCCACCAGCGTTCAATGGGAAGACGGTGGACCCCACTGCCGCCGAGGCTTGGATAGCCAAGATGGAGGAGATTTTTCGTTACATGGGATGCCCCGAGGCTCAGCAAGTCCCATGTGCCGTGTTCATGCTGAGGGAGGACGCGCTGATGTGGTGGCGGTCAGCAGAGAGATCTATCAGTACCACCGCAGGTCCCGTCACGTGGGTCCAGTTCAAGGGAACCTTCTTCCAAAAGTATTACTCCACGATCATCCAGTACCGGAAGGAGGAAGAGTTCTTGGCTTTAAGGCAAGGTAACAAGTCCGTAGAGGAATACGAACTGGAATTCACACGCTTGTCTCGTTTCGCCCCAGAAATGGTAGACACTGAAGCAAAGAAGATGAAGAGATTCATCTCGGGCCTCAGGGACGATGTGCAGAGAGTGGTAGGGGCTCTTGACCCAGCTGATTATGCGGCAGCCCTTCGAGCAGCCACGTTTATGGGAATGCCAACTGCGAATGCAATCCCAGCGACTAAAGAACCAGAATCCAGTTCAGGTCAGAAAAGAAAGTTTAATCGAAGCTTCTCTAAATCGCATCAGAACTCCCAGAACCGACGGTCCCCGCGTCAGAGGAATGATGGCAAGGAAAAACCCTTGTGCCCTAAGTGTGATCGTCGTCACGAAGGTCAATGCTTAGCAGGCTTAGGAGTGTGCTTCAGATGCGGCAAGGGTGGACACATGGCCGCAGAGTGCCCACGAGGAAAAAACGCAGATTCTAGGCGACCTTTCGGTTCTAATCAAGCCAGCACCAGCACCCAGAAAGGTTCAGCACATGCCTCTACCAGCAAGAAAGCTGGTGACTCCAATGTAGTGGTAACAGGTACATTATTGGTTCTTGGGCATTATGCTCATGTTCTTTTCGATTCAGGCTCTACGCATTCGTTTATATCTGACATGTTTGTTAAGCATGCCCGGATAGAGTTAGAGCCATTAGGTTTTAGCCTATTAGTTTCTACCCCAGCTGGAGTAGAATTGTTAGCTCGGGAGAGGATTAAAACCTGTCAGGTATTGATGTCGGATCGTCTGTTAGATGTGACACTAATTGTACTGGAGATGAGAGATTTCGATGTTATCTTGGGCATGGACTGGTTAGCCGAGAATCACGCCATCATTGACTGCCATCAGAAGGAAGTATTATTCAAACCTCTAGAAGGAGCAAGCTTCAAGTTCAAGGGAATCAGGTCAGAGACTGTTCCTAAGGTGGTATCTGCGATAAGGGCAAAAAGACTCGTGGATCGAGGGGCGTGGTGCTTCTTAGCCAATGTGTCAGATACTCGAGTTGAAAAGGCAGGGATAAGCTCGGTACCAGTGGTCAATGAGTTCATGGATGTATTTCCCGAAGATCTTCCAGGTTTGCCTCCGGTTCGAGAAGTGGATTTCAGCATCGAGCTTGAGCCAGGCACAACCCCTATTTCTAAGGCACCATACAGAATGGCCCCAGCAGAACTGAAAGAACTAAAGGTGCAGATACAGGAACTCCTGGACAAAGGTTTTATTCGTCCTAGCGTTTCACCTTGGGGAGCTCCAGTCCTGTTCGTGAAAAAGAAAGATGGATCTATGCGCTTATGCATTGATTATCGAGAGTTAAATAAAGTGACGATTAAGAACAAGTATCCACTTCCTCGCATAGATGATTTGTTCGACCAGTTGCAAGGAGCGTCAGTGTTCTCCAAGATTGATCTGCGATCGGGCTACCACCAGTTGAGGATAAGAGAAGAAGACATCCCCAAGACTGCATTCAGGTCTAGGTACGGACATTACGAGTTCACTGTGATGTCCTTTGGGCTAACAAATGCACCTGCTATATTCATGGACTTGATGCACAGAGTGTTTAAAGAGTACCTTGACACCTTTGTGATCGTGTTTATCGACGATATTCTGGTTTACTCCAAGTCAGATGAGGATCACGAGACACACCTCAGAAGGGTTTTGACAACCCTAAGACAAAATCAGTTATATGCCAAGTTCTCCAAGTGTGAGTTTTGGCTCCAGCAGGTGTCCTTTTTGGGACACGTAGTGTCGAGTGATGGAGTTTCAGTTGACCCAGCGAAAGTGGACGCAGTTACCCAGTGGCCTTGTCCGTCCACTGTCACTGAAGTTCGTAGTTTCTTGGGGTTAGCAGGATACTATCGTCGATTTGTGCAGGACTTTTCTAAGATAGCCACACCATTGACACAGTTGACCCGAAAGGGTAGTCCGTTTGTGTGGAATAGTGCTTGTGAAGCAAGTTTCCAGAAGCTCAAGCAGAGGTTAGTTTCAGCTCCAGTGCTCACAGTTCCAGATGGATCAGGTTCGTTTGTTGTTTACAGTGACGCTTCTAAGAAAGGGTTAGGTTGTGTTCTGATGCAGCATGGTAAAGTCATTGCCTACGCCTCCCGCCAGCTAAAGGACTATGAACGGAACTATCCAACACACGATATGGAGTTAGCAGCGGTAGTCTTTGCCCTGAAGATTTGGAGACATTATCTGTATGGTGAGAAGATCCAAGTCTTTACAGATCACAAGAGCCTGAAGTACTTCTTCACGCAGAAAGAGCTTAATATGAGACAACGCAGATGGCTTGAGTTGGTGAAGGACTATGATGTTGAAATTCTTTACCACCCGGGTAAAGCAAATGTGGTTGCAGATGCACTCAGTAGAAAGGTAGCCCATACTTCAGCCTTAATCACAGATCAGACTCACATAAGGGCCGACTTGGAGCATGCAGGGATAGCAGTGCTAGTAGGAGAAGTTGCCTCACAATTGGCCCAGTTGACAGTTCAGCCGACTTTGAGACAGCGTATCATAGAGGTTCAGAGGAAGGATCCCAGCCTTAGTGACCTCTTCCACCAGGTAGAGACAGGTCAAGAGGATGAGTATTCTTTATCCTCAGATGGTGGCCTTCTTTTTCGAGGGCGATTATGCGTGCCTGAGGGTGATGAGCTCAGAAATGAGGTTCTGACTGAAGCTCACAGTTCTCCTTTTTCAATGCACCCAGGTGGCACGAAGATGTACCAAGACCTAAAGCAATACTACTGGTGGCGTGGCATGAAGAGGGACGTAGCAGAGTTTGTGAGCAAGTGTTTGGTTTGCCAGCAAGTTAAAGCTCCTAGACAAAAGCCAGCAGGGTTACTGCAGCCTTTGGATGTGCCTCAGTGGAAATGGGAGGAAGTGGCTATGGATTTTATTGTCGGGTTACCCAGGACAACTAGAGGTTTTACTGTGATTTGGGTGATTGTGGATAGACTCACTAAATCCGCTCATTTCTTGCCCGGGAAGCCTACCTATTCTGTTGAGAAGTGGGCTCAGTTGTTCATGGAAGAAGTTGTCAGGTTGCATGGGGTTCCAGTGATAATTGTTTCAGACAGAGATCCCCGTTTCACTTCAAATTTCTGGATCGGTTTCCAGAAGGCTTTGGGCACACAGTTGAATTTTAGTACAGCTTTTCATCCCCAGACCGATGGTCAGACAGAGAGGTTGAATCAGACATTGGAAGATATGTTGCGAGCTTGTGCATTAGACTTTGCAGGCAGCTGGGACAGCCACTTACATCTAATGGAGTTTGCTTATAACAACAGTTACCAAGCGACTATTGGCATGGCTCCGTTCGAAGCCCTGTATGGAAAGAGATGTAGATCGCCTGTTTATTGGGATGAAGTTGGCGAACGCAAATTGCTTGGACCTGAGTTGGTTCAAGTTACTAATGAAGCAATCCAGAAGATCAGAGCGAGGATGAAGACAGCCCAGAGCAGACAAAAGAGTTATGCAGACACCAGACGTCGAGACTTAGAGTTTGCGGTTGGCGACTTTGTGTTTCTGAAAGTTGCACCTATGAAGGGAGTTTTGAGATTTGGAAAGAAGGGAAAGTTAAGCCCCAGGTTCATAGGTCCATTTGAGATTCTAGAGAGAATTGGTCTGGTGGCTTATCGTTTGGCCTTACCACCCTCCCTCTCTTCAGTTCACAACGTGTTTCATGTGTCTATGCTTCAGAGATACATGGCAGACCCGTCCCATGTGATTGATTTTGAGCCTCTGAGACTTGATGAGAGACTGAGTTATGAAGAGAAACCAGTTCAAATCCTAGCCAGAGATCGCAAGACCCTTCGTAATAGGGAGATAGCACTTGTCAAGGTGCTTTGGCAGAATCATCAAGTTCAGGAAGCAACATGGGAGCGAGAAGACGATATGAGGACGAAGTACCCGGAGCTGTTCCAAGACTAGCAACTTTCGAGGACGAAAGTCCTTTTAAGGAGGGAAGATTGTAACGCCTACACTTAAGGTATTGTGAGGGAAGGGTAATTTTGTAAATTGCTTGAAATTGGAGTGAGACCTAACCCTAACCAATTTATACATTTTAACTTTCAGCCTCCACCTCCCTTTCTTCACGCGTATAGCAGCAGCCGAAATCCCCTTTCTTTTTTTTTATTTCTTTGGGCATTTTCTTCTTCCCCTCCTTGCAGCCGTGGACCTTCCAGCCGCCATCAGTCTCCACCTCCAAGCCGTGACCGCCTGCAACACTCGACCTCCGGCGACGTGAACGGCAAAGGCGGCGTGGTAGTGGGTTTTTTTTCGGCCAACAGTGCAGCAGCATTCACCGGCAGGTCTGTGGCTTGGAGGCGCGAATTCGGTGGTTGTGCAGCGTAGCCGCGCGACAGCAAGTTTTGGGTCGTCTCTTCATTGTTTCGGCGTGAGATCAATGTGGGTAAGTGAGAAAATTCGTCCTTTTGATTTTTGGCCACATTTAATCGATTACCCATTCGTTCTTCCTCCCGTTCAGCAAGTGTTCTACTTCATAACCGGCGTTTTGAGTAGCGGTCTTCAAGTTTCTGTGTAGTTGGGCATTATCGACATTGGGTAAGTGTTTTAAACTCGTGTTTTTGGTTGGGTTATGGTACTAGAGGCTTACCCATTAATTGTGATAATTGTTTCCAAGGTTTTTTTTCGCGTTCGGAACCTTAATCGTCGTTTTGGAGCGAAAGTGTGAACCCGGACAGCAAGCTTCATTCGGTTCTTAGTTGGATTGGATAGGGGCTTGGTAGTTAAGGGGCACTCTACTTTGTTGTCAAGCAAGTTACCTATCTAAGGTAAGTAGCTATTGGATTTTAGTACAAGTTTAGTCCCTATTGCGTGTTATTGGATTTGATAAATGCTCAGCCGAGGTTTTGAACTAGTTTTTTTTGAAATGTTGGCATGCTAGCATGAGTTTTAAATTGTGAGCCTTGAACACGTTTTGGATTCCTATGCGTTTAGTAGTACTGCATGGTAAAATATGTCGTGTTATGAAAGCGGAGCTTTCTTTTGGCATGTCTGATACTGTTTGGGATGGATTTATAATTATTAGTTGCTTTGATCGTATGGTTTGATGGTTCTGCATGTCTGAATGGTTGTGGATGCGAGCTCCATCTCGCTCTGGTTTTTGGTAATCTGTAGTGCCTTATGGCTTGTGGTTGGATAATGGAGGTCATAGAAGTGTTTATTTCTCTTTTCAGGTAAATAGAAAAATTTTGGGTTTCCCACGTGTATGCTGTTATGCTGCCGAAATTTCGGCAGCATACGAGTGGTTTAGGGATCAGAAGTGTCTTCAAGGAAAGACTAGAATAGGAACCCCGTCTCCGTTTTAGGGCCTCAGGAAGACTTGTTAGGTTCCTTAAGTCTTACATAGCTAGAGTGTGTTCCTTCCCCATCTCAGGACTGATAGGACCCAGGCACGTTTACGTGTGTTCTATTAGTTGACTGTTAGAGCTCAGTTTCAGGCACGCTAGCGTGCGCTCTCTCAGTTCAGGACGGTGTTGAGCTTATGATCAGGCACGTTGTTCGTGCGCCTTTTTGGCACCAGGCATGTTTACATGTGTCAGTTGCTCCACCGTATGTTTATTTTTATATTCAGGGGTGTTGTGTTGGGATAGGTGTAGTTCTGCTAGAGGTGGCCAGCTAGTCTCTAGTTCACTTACCTTAACCGACTGGCCCACACAACACTCTAGTTGGCACCAGGTTGGGGATAGGCTAACACCCTAGACAGAGCATGTTTATGTGATCAGCTGTGGCCCTAGAGTTAGAAACCCAGAAGTTCAGGAACTCAGTTTCAAGTTACTAGATCTCATGATTTCAGTTTCGACCCTTAAGTGGGCTACTTACTGAGTATATTCTTATATACTCACCCATGCTACTTATCTTTCCTTTTCAGGTGGTACTTGAGAGCGTTGGCGATCGGCGAGAGTCGTGGCTTGGCTGGCTATGGGACTGCAGCTGCAAAATTTTGTCATTCTTCTTAGGAATTCCATTCTTTCATTCTAGTATCAGTTCTTGTTGGACCTTAGTTTTAAACGATTGTTTTCTTCGTTTTATTATGGATTCATTCAGATGCTTTCAGTTCGTTATTTGTTTTAGAAACTCATTTATGTTTTGGGCCCTATTTGAATTTAATGAAAAATATCATTATTTTCCGCCTTAAGGTTTACAAAGTTTTCGTACTCGTGCATGTAGTAGCGACCCCTTTTTGTATGTTTTATTCCCTCTTTAGTTGGGTCGTTACAATAGCTCCTTCGTAAGGATTGACCATGGAAGCTGATGTAGATTTCCTCAAATTCTTATCAGTTCTAAAATCCATGTCAGTGCATCTTGTAATAATCAAATCCTTAGTCCCATACACGAGCATATAGTTCATCTTTCTCCTCAGATACTTGAGGATATTCTTAACGGTTTTCCAGGGATCAAATCTTGGATTAGATTGATACTTACTGACAATCCCTACTGCATAGGGCATTCGTCTTATGTCCTCAACTTCTTAAGGTGTCTCAGGAAACAATTTCTTAGACAAAAGAATTCCATGTCTGAAAGGTAGTGAACCCTTCTTGGAATTCTGCATCTTATATCTAACTAAAATCTTGTAAATATAAGACACTTGAGACAAGGCTAGCTTTTTGTTCTTACGGTTCCTAACAATTTGGGTCCCAAGAACAAACTCAGCTTCTCCCAAATTTTCATTTGGAAATGAGCTGCTAGTACCTTTTACTAATCAGTAAGATAACCTACATCATTCCCAATGATTAGGACATCAATCATATACAACACTAAGTAAGCTACTGAACTATTGACGATCTTCTTGAGACACAAGGCTCATCAATGTTTCGATTAAAAGCCAAAAGATTTGATCGCAGTATCAAATCTTCTATTCCAAGATCAAGATGCTTATTTCAATCTATGAATGAATCGATTAAGCATGCAAAACCTTTTGCTCTTGACCTCGTTAAATGAACCCTTCTGGTTGAGACAAGTAGACACTCTCAACGTCTCGTTTCCTCTTGTAGATCCATTTGCAACCTATATGTTTTACCCCAGAAGGTTGATCTACAAGATCCCAGATAGAATTGAAACGCATAGATTCCATTTCTAGGTGCATGGCTTTAATCCACTGGTCCTAGTTAACATCATTCATTGTCTTGCTTTAAGACAATGGATCCTCAACTTCATCATCAGGTATGACAATTTGGGCTTCAATTAAGCCCATGCAACAGTCAGGTTGTAAAACAACCCTCCCACTACATCAAGGCACTCTCAACTCTTGAGATAGATGTAACTAACCAGTTGTATTGACCCTATCAACAACTCTTGTTAAAGGTCCAACATCATCAACAACCCTTGTTGACTTATCAACAACTTTTCTTGCTACTTTTGTAGCTTCGTCAGTTAATTTACTTAAAACGAACTTACTTTGTGGCTTATTATTTCTCATGTGGTCTTCTTCTGAGAATGTAGCATTTGTCGGTACAAATTCTTTATTCTCTTGTGGATTGAAGAAGTATCCACATCTCTCGTTTCCATGGGGCAACCTACGAATAGGTATACTTCTGAACACTGTCCCCAAGAATAACGTAAACCACTTTTATGCCTAATCCACACATCAAAAGATGTTTCAGAAATATTTTTGATAGAATATTGTTCAAAATACACACGGCAGTTAACACTACATGACCCCAAAACGAGTCAGGCAAGTGAGCATAGCTCATAATGAATCGAACCATATCCAATAGGGTTCTATTTCTCCTATATGATACACCATTCTCCTAAGGTGTTCTAGAGGTTGAGAGTTGGGATGTAATTCGATGTTCTATTTAATAGTCTTGGAATCTCAAGTCCCACATACTCTACACCTCAATCAGATCGAAGTGCTTTTATCATCTCACCTAACAAGTTTCCAACTTCAGTCTCAAACCACTTTGAATTTCTCAAGAGCTTTAGACTTAAGTTGCATTAGGTTGAGATACCCATACCTTCAATAATTATCTGTAATATAGATGAATTATTCATGTCCTCCCACTGCTTTAACATACTAGACCACAAGGATACAAATGTACAAGCTCCAAGGGCTCTTTGGCTCTATAATTCTTTTCAAGCAAAAGAATCTATTAGTCATATTGCCTTTAAGGCATGACTTATAAGGTAACAGAGAGTCATCTTCTAACTTTCTTAGAAGTATACACTCTTGACCAATCTCCCAATCAAATTGAGATTAATATGGTCTAACCTTAAGTGCCAAAGACAGGTATTTTCCTTTAGGAGAAAACCTTTGTCTCTTATCACATTGAGTAGTAGCAGTCTTAAACAACTCAATGTTCTTGACTGCTTTAAACTCATGATTAGTCTTAAAACATGTAAGTTATTTTCAAGTCCAGCTGAACAAATGTCAACTCCCTTTTCTATAAATGGAAAAACTGCGTTAGTAGAGAAAGGTATAGAGTAACATTGTTCTAGCAAATAAGATACAAAAATCAAATTTCTGTTAATCTTAGGACATACACATTATCCAATAATATGTATTTCCTCCCACTGAGAAAAATAACTTAACATTCCCCACTGTCACAGCCAAGATAACTTCTCTAGTTTCAATTTTGAAAGTTATATAACCATCATCAAGCTGTTGCCAGGAACTTATTCCTTTTAATAAGAAGAAAAAACGTGATTTGTGACCCCTGAATCAAGTACTCAGGCAGAATCACCATTCTCTACAAATCACGCTTCCAAGACTAGTAAATTAAATTTACTATCTTTGGATAAGTCTTCTTAGGCTGAGCAAGGTCTAATGTCATATTCATTAGGAACACTTCTTAATGAGTTAGACATTTGGGGTATGAGGACATTCCTCTATTAAGACTAATCTTACATAATTTACCACAAATTAATCGTTTAATTCTGTTGTATAACCGTTATTAATTAAATAGGCGTAAGACAATGCACATTTTTCATTATTGAATTGCTGGAAAAACAAATTACTTGACTATTCATCGCACTAACCCATTACATCTTATCCAATCATATTCAGCAAAAACACGCAAGCAATCAAAGAAACCCTAGAAAACTATTGATTTAGTTTTTGCAACGATACTTCAGAGGTTTAGAACAACAGCCACCGAAGGGTGGTCAGCTATTCCTCCTCTGAATTGAGACAATCTCAACCAAACCCTAACACCAAAATAACTCATATTTCGTTAGTGTTTAGTTACCATTGTTTGTTCAAGGATTCGTTAACACATTTAACTCATCCCCGTAACTGTAACCCTCCCACTTTCAGATCTCAGAGACACGCACCAACAGGCTACCAAAGGGAAAGACAACTGTTGGTGATTAGCCTAAGTGACCCTATCCTATTCAGGAGTTCACGGTGTTCTGAATCCTATGATCAGGCCCTCCGAAGGGATGGTTGCGCCAGGGCAACACGCAGGCAGACCATAGGACTCTCAAGGTGCGAACTAAGGGTGGAGATCGAGGGATACGTTGACACGTATCCCGCTCCCACTTACTAAGTGACCTTATCCTATTCAGGAGTTCACGGTGTTCCGAATCCTATGATCAGGCCCTCCAAAGGGATGGTTGCGCCAGGGAAACACGCAGGCAGACCATAGGACTCTCACGGTGCGAACTAAGGGTGGAGACCGAGGGATACGTTGACACGTGTCCTGCTCCCACTTAAATGTCCTACCATATTTTAGGGTTATTTAACTTAGATAAATTCTGCTAAGTCAATCTATCTAAGTCTAATCCTATTATAACATTTATGGTGAGAATTTAACTGCAACGTTCTAGGTAAATTAAACTCTTTTAATAAACCCAACAACATTCCAAGTTAACATGACTATGGTTAATTCAACTCAAGTTTCGGGTTAGTTTCCAGGTAGGAGGTGTTCCATAAACCGTCATCTTAAATACCTCCAGCTTTAGACAGAACTTCACTGAGAGAGTTTCCTTATAACCATAGTAATGTAAAGTCTTTACTCTAAAGATCTATGTGTATTAAACTCTTTTAATAAACCTAGTGACATTGCATGCTAACATTTAACTATGATTAATTCAACTCTGGTATTCCGAGTCAGTTCCCAGGTAGGAGGTGTTCCGTAAACCGTCATCTTAAGTACCCCCAGCCTTAGACAGAACTTAACCGGTGGAGTTCTCTTATAATCATAGTAATGTTTTTCCTACTTAGTCAACTAAAACTATTTTTAATTCTAAGTAAGAATAATTCTAATCCTATTAGAAACGTGATCTTAGGTCTAATTAATTTTAAACATTTTAAAATTAATCCATTTTTCCTAAGATCCTATGTTTGCATGCCATTCTTTGTTATAGGTTAATGATTTCTATTCATTAATTTTTATAACACTTATAAATTTTAATGAATTAATCCTATAACATGCTACTATGGTGAATAAATTAACAATCAAATTCTAATTAATATATAAACCATATACTAGCATACATGACATACCAAAAATACAACAATTATATTAAACTAAGTTAATGTCATGCTCAATGCAATTTAATTTCCTTTTAATTAACCTAACTCTTAAATTAATTACCCAAGAAAATTAAAATTAAGCATTACCATTTTCATACATTAACATAACATTTATATTAATAGCTCATGAAAAAATAAGCATGTTAATTACTAATATAAATATAACTCTTATATTTTTAAACTAAAGTAATTTCATGCTTAATGCAAATTAGTTTTCTTCAATTAATCTAACTCTTAAATTAATTACCCAAGAAAATTAAAATAAGCATTCACATTTTCATACATTAACATAACACTTTATATTAATAGCTCATGAAAATAAATAAGCATATAAATTACTTTCATAAATATAACTCTTTATATTCTTTACTAAAGTAATTTCATGCACAATGCTTCTCAATTTTCATCTATTTAATATAACACATTATATTAAACATCCATGAAAATAAAATTTATACATATTTCATACATTATAACATTTATAATAATAAATATGCATGAATATGCTTAACTTATGGTGGGATTTTAAGCTATATGATATCCATAAAACAAATAAATAGCTAAGTAGACGGGTTTTGGCATCCTAGGACTCAAAACAATATAAAAATTACATTAATTAATCTTTAAAAGCCCTATCCTGCTGAGAACCAACCCAAAATAGCCTTGAACCGCGTCCAAACCCTTCGAACCAGCAAGGAATTGGGATGAACCACGCTGAACCAGCTTCAAATAAGCTTGAACCGGCCTAAAATTCACTGAACCGACCCAAAAATCGTCCAGACAGCACAAACCAAGACAAAACCCAGCTGAACCGTTCAACCAATGCGAAAAGGCTCGTGTTTATATCTTGGGCAGCTTAACTGAAGTCTTGGCCAAGAGATACGAGAACGTGGAAACTGCAAGGGAAATTATGAATTCCCTTTAGGAGATGTTTGGATTACCATCCTATCATCTCCACCACGAAGCTCTGAAAAATGTTTTCAACCCCCACATGGAAGAGGGGAATCCTGTTCGGGAACACGTTCTCGACATGATGAACAAATTCAACATCGTGGAGGCTAATGGCGGGGTCGTTTGCGCGAGAGGAGCCAGGTTGCGTTCATATTGCATTCGCTTCCACCAAGCTTTATGCAATTTCGAACGAGCACGAGCATGAATAATATTCAATTTAACCTGACCACCCTTCTCAATGAGCTATAGGTTTATAAGTCCATGCTGAAAAGCAAGGGCAAAATGTGGTGAAAGGAGAGGCCAATGTGGCCCATTCCAAAAAGAAGTTCCTAAAGGGTTCATCCTCAGGAACTAAACCTGTATCTCAAGCTTCTTCATCGAAGCAAATTCAGAAGAAGAAGGGTGACAAGGGGAAGGCTCCTGCGAAGGCTGTACAGGGCAAGGGAAAGGCCAAGGTCGTGGCCGATAAGGGCAAGTGTTTCCACTGCAATGTGGATGGTCACTGGAAGAGGATCTGCCCTCGATACCTTGCTGAGAAGAAGAGAGAAAAGGAAGGTAAATATGATTTACTTGTTTTAGAAACTTGTCTTATTGAACATGATGTGTATGCCTGGATATTAGATTTGGGAGCCACTAATCATGTTTGTTCTTCTTTTCAGGGAAATAATTTCCAGCAGCTTCAAGTTGGCGAGATGACGCTCAAGGTTGGAACAGAAGATGTCATTTCAGCAAGTGCAGTGGGAGCGGCAAAGTTATTTTTCGGAAATAGATTTCTTTATTTAGATAATTTGTATATGGTTCCTAGGCTGAAAAGGAACTTAATATCTATTTCATGTTTGCTGGAACAGATGTACACTGTTAACTTTCTATTGAATGAAGCGTTGATTTACAGAAATGGTGTACCTATTTGTTCAGCAAAGTTAGAAAATAACTTATATGTGTTAAGACCAACCGACACTAAAGCAATTTTAAATCATGAAATGTTTAAAACTGCTGAAACACAAAATAAAAGGAAAAGAATTTCTCCAAAAAGTAACAACACATATCTTTGGCATTTACGTCTTGGTCATATTAACATTGATCGGATCAGTCGTTTGGTAAAGAATGGACTTTTAACCGAGTTGGAAGATGATTCATTACCACCCTGTGAATCGTGTCTCGAGGGTAAAATGACTAAGAGACCTTTTACTGGAAAAGGTTGTCGTGCCAAAGAACCTCTAGAGTTGATACATTCGGATCTTTGTGGTCCAATGAATGTAAAAGCTCGAGGAGGTTATGAATATTTCATCTCTTTCATAGATGATTATCCTCGATATGGTTACTTATATCTAATGGGTCATAAGTCTGAAGCTCTTGAAAAGTCTAAAGAGTTTAAGACTGAAGTAGAAAACCTATTGGGTAAAACTATTAAAACACTTCGATCAGATCGAGGTGGAGAGATTATATGATAGAACATGGAATCCAATCCCAACTCTCAGCACCTGGTACACCTTAACAAAATGGTGTATCAGAAAGGAGAAATAGAACCTTGTTAGACATGGTTCGTTCAATGATGAGCTATGTTCAATTGCCTAGCTCGTTTTGGGGGTATGCAGTAGAGACTGCAGTACATATTTTGAACAATGTTCCCTCAAAAAGTGTTTCTGAAACACCTTTTGAGCTATGAATGGGGAGTAAACCTAGTTTGTGTTACTTCCGTATCTGGGGTTGTCCAGCACACGTGCTTGTGACAAATCCTAAGAAATTGGAACCTCGTTAAAAAATATGCCAATTTGTTGGATACCCTAAAGAAACGAGAGGTGGGCTTTTCTACGACCCTCAAGAAAACAAAGTGTTTGTATCGACAAACGCTACTTTCTTGGAGGAAGACCACATTAGAGATCACAAACCATGTAGTAAATTAGTGTTAGGAGAAGCTACTAAAGAGTCAGCAAGAGTTGTTGATGAAGCTGGTCTTTCAACAAGAATTGATGTAGGAGCCAGTTCTTCTAGTCAATCTCGTCCTCCTCACATAGTGGGAGAGCCTCGCGCAGTGGGAGGGTTGTTATACAACCAAACCGTTACTTGGGTTTAACTGAAACTCAAGTCGTCATACCTGATGATGGTGTTGAGAATCCATTGTCTTATCGTCAGGCAATGAATGATGTAGATAAAGACCAATGGATAAAAGCAATGGACCTTGAGATGGAGTCTATGTACTTCAATCAAGTTTGGGAACTTGTAGATCCACCTGAAGGGGTCAAACCCATAGGGTGTAAATGGATCTATAAAAGGAAAAAAGATGCAGCTGGAAAAGTACAGACTTTCAAAGCTAGACTTGTAGCAAAGGGATATACCCAAAGAGAAGGGGTGGACTATGAGGAAACCTTTTCTCCTGTTGCTATGTTAAAGTCAATAAGAATTCTCTTATCCATAGCCACATATTATGACTATGAAATATGGAAAATGGATGTCAAGACTGCCTTTCTGAATGGTAATCTTGAAGAGAATATCTTTATGTCTCAACCCGAAGGGTTCATAACCCAAGGTCAGAAGCAAAAAGTTTGTAAATTGAATCAATCCATTTATGGGTTGAACACAGGCATCCAGATCTTGGAACATTAGATTTGATACTGCAATCAAATCTTTTGGATTTGACCAAAATGTTGATGAGCCTTATGTTTACAAGAAGATCAACAGAAACAAAGTAGGTTTCCTAGTACTATATGTAGATGACATCCTGCTCATTGGGAATGATGTAGGATATCTATCTGACGTAAAAGTGTTGGGTTTTATGCCCTAAAAGGTCGTAGATAGTGAATGTAATCGTTGATCGGATATTAATGAAATAATATTGATATATTTTTCCATTAAATGTTATTAGTTATTTTATATTTGTCTTTGCCTAAAATAACCCTAATCCAATAAACTAGACATCCTAGGTTGTAATATGAGTCTTGAACTATATGTAGCGACATATGAGATCATTGTTCGAGAAACAGCCTAAAGGGTCTATAGTATAGGGATAAGACTGGGTGTCTTATCCTGGTGACACTATGGATACGGCCCACTTTGTATTTGATACAAACGCTATGATCCAACGCGTTCATGTAGGAGACATGCGAGTGGGGGTATCCTATGCAATGAGTTTGCATAAGACCGGACCGCGAAATAGTAACCACTTGTTATAACACCGTTAACTAGTTGGTTTTCTATTTCACTAGGACGACCTAGACAACTTGGTCTTAATCCTGAGTTGATTATGGACTCCTACTCATGAGGGATTGTCCTTTGATTTGTATGGGTGAGAGTGGCCCAATACGCCGACTCAATAAGCCTACCATTTTGGGGACAAGACCGAGTGGGAAGCTGGGAACATAATCGTACAAGATGGAATTCACTCCTTCCCGACTTTAGGGAAGCAGATGAGTGTTCCCTTAAGTGGTTGCTCCGAGTCTTGAACAAAGGGCCCTACCCTCTCAATGACACGAGAGGGTTTTCTGTTTGATGGTTGGACCACAAACAGGTTGTTCATTAGAGGAGAACTGGTACTTAAGGAAATAGAAATAACCCAGGGGTAAAACGGTAATTTGACCCAACTGGTGTCACGGATACTCGTGAAGGACTAACTAGTCGTTATTGGTCAATATCCATGGACACAGAAAATATGTCTACAGTGAGAAGAGTGCAACTGTGAGTCTATAGTGGAATGTACACACAATTAACGAATATTGATTAATTTGGTTAATGAGTTTGACCAATTAATCTCACATCGTTGGAGCTTCTGATCTGCAGGTCCATTAGGTCCCACTGGTAGCTCATAAAGTAATTTGAGGCAACTAAGTATTAAATGTAAATTGAAAATGTTCAATTTACTAAGGGAAACAATATAATATATATTGATATATTATTATGAGAGAAATTAATATATGAAGAAATTCAAATATTAATATAAATTTGAGTCACATTAAATTTATGGAAGTTTGAAAGAGTTCAAATATTGAATTAATTAATTTTAAGGCCTAAAATCTATTTGGGCAAATTAATTAATTCAAGGCCGGAAATTAAATATGTGATATTTAATTGGTGGTTAATTAATTAAAGAAAAGTTCAAATGAGATGGATAAAGGGATGAGTGTTAACTTGAAGGTTACAATCTTCCCCAGGGCTTAGGTGAGCTTCACCAAAAAGTGTCGCCATTCTAAGAAGCAAGGAAGTGGTTGCTAGAGAGCAAATCTTAGTCAACTCTAAGGGAAATGAGTGTAGTTCTCGTTAGGTGATGAGCTTGGAGGCTAAGGTGAGTTTCACCATAAAGTGTTGCCATTCTTGGACCAAAGAGCTATGACCTATGAGATTTTCTAAGTTAGAAAAAAAAAACAAAAAGAGAGAAGTGTTAGGTTGAGTGTAGAAGCTTTAGAGGTTTGGCAAAGAGACTATAGGATTGCTTAGCAAGCTTTAGGATTGAGGTTTGAGCTAAGTTTAGGCTTGAAGGTTAGTGGCTTCCTTGATGTCAATAGGCTGGTACAGTTTGATATGATGGCTTTTGTAAATAAGCTAAGTCAGAGGATCATTAGAAGAGCACTAAAAATTTGAAAATGCCAAGTTGAAAGGGTATTTTAAAGAGTAATGCTTTGTTGAGTAGTTGTAGCCATTCAGAGGTGCAAGCTTGTCAAGAAGTAGCTAGGTGTTATAGTTAGGTCATGTTGACTGCATGCTGGATATGGGATAATGAGTTAGAGTTTTTGTAGGCTAGCATTGCTCGGGGACGAGCAATGATTCAAGTTTGGGGGTTTGATAGCTCTTAGAAATAAGAGCTATTGGCTTTCTCTTAGGCTTTAAACTCTACTCTTTGATGTGTTTGAGCTGAGGTTTGTGCATGAAAAATGAGTGTTTTTGATGAGCATGTTTACATAGCAGTAAGCCAAGCTTGAGTTGATTTTAGTGCAGATTTTTCTTATGTAGAAGCTGATTTTCTGGTATATGATCACTCAGGTTTTGCTGCAGCATGCTGGTTCCACATCAGAAGGCAGAAGGTCTGGGAAGTCAAATTTTGCACGTGCTAAATCCGTGAAAGCTTTCATTAACTGAGCTGGCAGCCATGTGAGTTGATTTGTCCCATCTCAGCCAATTGGGGAAGGTCCATGTGGATTTATGTGTCTAATCAGCCCTGAAATCAATGCAAAGAGATGGTATAAATGCTTCTTTTGCCCAAAATGAGGAGGGAATCAGCAAAGAATTAAACCTAGAAGCTACTGCTGTCATTGAGAGGGAAAAAAAAGACAAGGAGGCTGCTGCTAAAGGAGGATTTCCAGCTTGGGAAAGCTGGAATCTACCTTGGAAGCTTCTTTTCTTCATCCTTTTTCTCTTATTCTTCCTTCTTCTAGTGTTTAGTTTGTATTTAAGGTTGTAATTATGAATGGTATGGTAGTTCACTGCTATATTTTCATTATTTTCACCTTGAACATGAGCTAAATCCTCTTAGGTGAGGATTAGGGTGCTTAAACTTGAACTTGTTGTTTGTTTTAGTGGAATTTTATATATTGCAACTTAAAGTAAAGTGTTCTTCATGCTTAAAGCTAGAATTTCGTTTGGCCAACCATTTTCTAGCAATGTTATTAAGTGTTTGGGAAAACAATTGATAACCGATTACTTTACTTTACCTTAGCCTTTTTAGGTCATGAAAATGAGTGGGTATTTAGGGATAAATAACCACCTAAGGCACAAAATCAGTTGAGCTAAAAAGAAGGGGTTAAATGGGAGTTTAATCACCTAAACATTAGGAGAATTGGAAAATTCCCGTAGAAAAAATCCTGGGTGAGTTGTGAATACAAAGTTCTGCTACAGCAAACAGCTTGTGAGAGTAGACAGCCCCTAATCTGAACCTTGCTTCCTCTGTGTGATTTTCTGTTGTTGTTGAATTTCTCTTAAGTTCTTGTCATTTTAAGTTTGTTTATCATTTTAATCTCTTGCATTTAATTATTGAAAATATTTGTTCCTCGGTTACTTAGAATTTCATTGAAAATAGACTTAGAAGTAGTAAATTTCATTAACTTAATCCCTGTGGAGACGATCTTAATTTACTTATCACTTGCTGCCATGATGTGTATACTTGCACGTTTTTGAGCTATTTGTGAAGATTTCTTGCATAATTATAATCACATTGCACAAGGCAACAGGTATTTTAATGTTAATTAATATACGGCGTAAGGTCCAATCGATGCGCTTCCACTGCGTGGGGACTTTTATTCCCTTCAAAAAGAATGGCTAGCGGCCCAATTTCAAATGAAAGATTTAGGAGAGGCCCAATATGTTCTTGGAATCCAAATTATTCGGGATCGAAAGAACAAAACGCTAGCACTATCTCAAGCAACTATATCGACAAAATGTTGTCTCGATATTCGATGCAGAACTCCAAGAAGGGCTTATTGCCTTTCAGGCATGAGGTTCACTTGTCTAAGGAGCAATGTCCTAAGACACCTCAAGAAGTTGAGGATATGAGACAGATTCCCTACGCCTCAACTGTGGGCAGCTTAATGTATGTAATGCTCTGCACTAGGCCTGACATTTGTTATGCAATAGGGATAGTCAGTAGATATCAGTCAAATCCAGGGTTAGACCACTAGACCGCCATTAAAGGAATCCTCAAGTATCTTAGGAGAACAAGGGACTACATGCTGGTGTTTAGGGCTAAAGAGTTAGTTCTAATAGGATACACCGACTCTGACTTCCAGTTTGACAAGGATTCTAGGAAATCCACGTCAGGGTCAGTGCTCACCCTTAACGGGGGAGTTGTAGTTTGGAGAAGCATCAAACAAGGATGCATAGCGAACTCAACCATGGAGGCTGAGTATGTAGCTGCTTGTGAAGCAGCTAAGGAAGTTCTTGACAGATTTGGAAGTTGTTCCAAATATGAGCTTGCCCATAACATTATACTGTGACAACAGTGGGGCTGTAGCCAATTCTAAAAAACCTCTCAACCACAAACGAGGAAAACACATCGAGAGGAAGTATCACATGATACAGGAGATTGTGCAACGAGGAGATGTGATCGTTTCCAAGATCGCTTCGGAACACAACATTCCTGATCCGTTTACGAAGGCTCCCTCGGCTAAAGTGTTCGAGGGTCATCTAGAAAGTCTAGGTCTGCGAGACATGTATATAGTATAATCTAGGGCAAGTGGGAGATGTGTAATGGGTAAGGATGCCCTAGTTTATTGTATTTTGTATATTTACCTTTTATGTAATGTACAATATACATTTACCATTTCCAGCTTTGGATTATTTTGTATATACTTTTCCCATTATCTTGAGCTTTAGTTCAAGTGGGAGTTTGTTGGGTTATATGCCCTAAAACTCGTAGATAGTAAATGTAACATTTGACCGAACATTAATAAAACGATGTATTATTCATTTATCTTGTTTGTATTCAGTAATCTTGTCTTATTAACCCTAATCCAATAAACTAAACATCCTCGGCTGTTAGTATGAGGCTTGACTAGTATGTAGGGACATACGTGGATCAATGTTCAAGATACAGCCTAAAGGGTCTATAGTATAGGGATAAGGTTGGGTACCTTATCCTGATGACACTATGGTTACGGCCCGCTTTGTATTATGATACAAACGCAATGATCCAACACATTCATGTAGCTGACATGCAAGTGGGGGTATCCTGTGCAATGAGTTTGCATAAGACCGGACCGCGAAATAGTTAACCACTAGCTGTAACACCGTTAGCTAGCCAGGTTTCTATTTCACTAGGATGACCTAGGTAACTTGGTCTTAATCCTGACTGGTTATGGACTCCTGTTCACGAGGGATTGTCCTTTGATTTGTATGGGTGAGAGTGGCCTGCACGCCGACTCAATAAGCCTACCCTTTTGGGGACAAGAGCGAGTGGGGAGCTGGGAACATAATCACACAAGATGGAATTCACTCGTTCCTGACTCTAGGGTAAGTAGAGGTGTGTTCCCTTAAGTGGTGTCTTCGGGTCTTGAACAATGAGCCCTACTCTCTCTATGGCACGAGAGGGACTTCTATTTGTTGGTTGGACCTCAAACAGGTTGTTCATTAGAGGAGCACTGGAACTTGAGGATGAAGAGGTAGCACAGGGGCAAAACGGTAATTTGACCTAGCTGGGGTACGAACCCACGTGAAGGACTGACTTGCTGTTAAAGGTCGATATCCGTGGACACAGAAATATATCTACAGTGAGAAGAGTGCAACTATGGTTCTATAGTGGAGTGAACCATAGTTAACGAACATTGATTAACTTGGTTAATGAGTTTAGCCAATTAATCTCATATCGTTGAAGCTTCTGATCTGTAGGTCCATTAGGTCCCATCGGTAGCTCACTTAGGGCGTTGAGGAAAACTTCTAAGGGAGAATTGTATATTCGAATGGGGTCGAATATTAAGTTTAAATATGAATTAGATTCATAATGAAAACTATAGGTTAAAATTAATGCGCATTAGATGCACATTAATACTATAGTTTATATGAGATAAATGTAATTAAATATATGATATTCAATTATAGTATTAATTAATTGTTGAATTAATTAATCATTTGTTTTAATTTAATTTAATTAAACTTGATTTAATTGAATTACATTAAAACTATAGGTTATTTGGGAGTAGTTATATAAATGAGATTTATATAAATAATAATTAAATTAAATGTTAATTTAATTATATAATTAATTATTAATATTAATTAATAGTTATTTAATTCTCATCAGTTAATTTTAACTTAAAGAAAAAGTCACCCACTAAGCTAGCCACTTACACGTTTGAGAGGGTTTTAAGAGGGAAGTTGTTTTCATCCGTTAGATAAATTCCTCCCTTAATCGATAATCTCTCTGGATCTCTCAACCTCTCTCACTCTCTGGTTACTAAAGGCTTACAGAGAACAAAATTCTCCTAATCCCTTAGAATTCTTTGCTCCCACAAGCTACCAAAGCAAGATCCTAAAAGAGGATACCAGTGTGATCGATTGGTGATGTTCTTGAACAAAATCCAGCAAAGAAAGCTCTTGGAGGTTGCTGATTTTCTGCAAATTCTCGGAGGAAAAGGCAAATCTCGATTAAGGCTTCAACGAAAGTGAGTTTCCACGAAAACCTTGATCACTAGGATCATCTAGATTAGATCTAGGTAGTTTTCATTTAAATTTAAGCATGTTTTATAGCCCTTTACAGTAGTTTCTATTAGATTTTACTTCTGTGTTTATATTGTCGTTGTATTGGTATTCCAATCGACGTTTAGATCAATTTGGTCCTCTGATAATTTCCGCTGCGCTAGGGCTTTTATCCCTTCAATATATTATGACAGTATAATACATACATGTAAAATACAATAAATTCTCTTTCGGGGAGGAAGAGAGATTGAGAGTTAAAAAATATCATTCAAATTAGGTGATATTTGAATCGTTTACAATCCAATTAAACCATCTTTCAGAAGATTAGATTGTTGCAATATTGTTATGCTCAATCATTGAGACGAACTGCTGCAAAAGACTGTTGCGGTTGGTGTTCCAGGTCGTAAGTCGCGTTGAAGCGCAGTAAAACCGTTGGTAAGCCTACCTTGCCTTCTTGCCGGAACAGTGATCAGAGGTAAAAATCTTCTGATAATCTTTGTACTTTCATCGATCCTAATTCTCTTTGCGACTAGGAATCTCTAGCGCATCGAGCAATTGGTATCAGAGCCAATTCAATTAAATTATCTTCAATTTCAATTGTTGATTTCAGATTCTCTTTCGGGAAGGAAGAGAGATTGAGAGTTAAAGAATATCATTCAAATTAGGTGATATTCGAATCGTTTACAATCCAATTAAACCATCTTTCAAAAGATCAGATCGTTGGAATATTGTTATGCTTAACCACTGAGACGAACTGCTGCGAAGGACTATTGCGTTGGTGTTCAAGGTCGTAAGACGCGTTGAAGCGCAGTAAAACCGTTGGTAAGCCTACGTTGCCTTCTTGTCGGAACAGTGATCAGAGGTAAAAATCTTATGATAATTTATTTTTGGAAAGATAGTTTTATTAGATTGAAAATTATTTGAATAAAATCTAATTAAATGATTTTCAATAACTAAATCTATGTGTCTCCTAAGAAAGATACTATTTAAAAATCTTTCTTCAAAAGAACTAACTCAAAATGAAGTAGATGACAAACATATGGCCTCTTCAAACTCTGGAGAAATTTCAAATGAAGCTTTGCATATAGCAAAGATAGAAAATAACCTTCAAAGATGGGGACTACCCAAGCTTGACAATAAAACAATTTATATCCATAATACATTCAATTTTAGAGAACAACAATGTATAAAAATTGTTGAAAGAAAAATTCTTGTATATGGAAACGTTGATTCTATTCAATTATTCCCAAAAGATGATATCCTAAGACATAGGAAAGAATTTAAATTTTTATATATAGGAGCAGTTCAAGTTGCTCTTAGACCAATGTTCATAACAGAATTAGATACTCCTGTCCTAGCTATCCTTAGAGACAAACGTCATACAAACTTTACTAATTCTCTATTAGGAATAATAGAATCAAATTTAGCAGATGGACCGATATATTTCACCTGTTATCCCAATTTTATGGTGGCTTTAAATGACCCCCATATCCTCAAAACCTTAAGCCTTGATATTACAGGACAAGGGTTAAACTTTGAAGAAGGTGTTAAAAAGATGACACTTTTATACAAAATAACGTATAAAACATAACCATCTTCAATGGAACCAAAAGCATTGGTCCAATCCCCAAAGGATAAAACCATGCTGATAAAAACAAATATCAACAAATTCTCTGTTAGTATTCCAAAAATGCTTTCATGGGATGATATAACAAGAAATCCAAAATGGACAATCAATAATGCCTTTGTCCCTCATAAAAGAGAAAATGAACTTTCCCATATAATAGAACATCCAGATGCGAGAGTAGAAATAAAAGTTGAAGATGAAATACCTCAATTTCCTGTGGTGAAAGAAAACATGAGTAAAAAGGAATTTAAATAGGACAAATTCATTAAGGATTAAATCAATAAAATTAGAACACGGAGTCTCAAATCTCCAGTATGAAGAAGAAAAACCACATTCTCCAACTCAAACTGATATGAAAACAGAGTCAATATTTAAAAGTCAATTGAATGTCATAATTTTGGAAAATGAATTCAAAATAGATAAACAAGCTCTACAAAAGGAATTTATGACTCAAGAAAATAAAGAAGACAAAAAACGCTTCTTTAAATTATACACGGAAAAGCAAAGAAAAAATTTTAAAGACGAATACTTTAAAACTTTAGAAAATCTTCAAGAACATATATCATTCTTTAGATGGTTCAATCAAAGAGAAGAATATTCTCATATTTGTACCATAAAAGAAAAGGATAAATGGAAAACAATAAGGAGGTTAGAAATTCAAAGTGATTTCCCTCCAATGGAAGACGTCGAATTCGATAGTTTCTACAATGAG
Organism: Luffa aegyptiaca; assembly: GCA_017139565.1. Lineage (NCBI taxonomy): Eukaryota > Viridiplantae > Streptophyta > Magnoliopsida > Cucurbitales > Cucurbitaceae > Luffa > Luffa aegyptiaca. The sequence continues at coordinate 15,055,841 of CM029396.1, forward strand.
AAAATTATAGCTAAACCCTTTCAATTAATAAAAGAGGCAGAAGAAAATAAGCCTCTAACAAACAAATGAATTAAAAGTATACAAGTCCAAAATAATTATTCAAATAGAATGTTAACTTCAATAGCAGAACAAGTGTATAAGTTAGACGAATTAATAGATCTACCAAAACCAATAATAAAACCATTGTTTGGATCTCTAGACAAGGTTAAACTAAAAACACTAAAAACTCAAATTATGGAAGAAATTGATAAAAGTTTAAAAGCCTTAAACTTAGGAGGAGAAACCTCAAATCAAATAAACGTCCTTAATGACAGTGACGTAGACTCAATAATAGAACAATTTTCGGCCCTTCAGACAGAAGAACCTCAAGGATTAAACCAGATCAGAAATTATAAAACAATTAATCCAAGTGGTAATTTAAACTGGCATCAAAGACCTACTATGTCAGATTTAAATTATGAACAAAATTATAAATTTCTGAGAAACACTCAGTACGATGACAGTTCTATATATGTTTGGAATATAGATGGAATGTCTGATAAACAGATTATAGACACCTTAAATGAAATGCTAATAGCAACAACTGCTTATAAAGCTCATAATCATTCGAATCATGAAGCAGCAAAAATGATTGTAAATGGGTTTTCAGGAATGCTGAAAGCTTGGTGGGACGCTTTGTCCGATACGTCAAAAGCCAACATAAAAAGACATAAATCTAAGGTTAAAAAGACCAAAGAAGTTAAAATTGAAACTACTAGCGTTCTCCAAAGCGGGCCATCAACTTCTACTACTAAGACAATAGAGGTAGAAGAAGAAATAGCAGACGCAGTAGAAACACTAGTTTATGCAATATCCTTCCATTTTACTACAGGAACCAGTACCCTATTTGAAGACAATCAAAGAAAAATTCTAAAGAATTTAAGGTGTACAAATCTAGCAAATTTCAAATGGTATATAGACATGTTCTTAGCAAGAGTCTATTACATGACAGACATCAATACACAACACTGGAAAGAAAAGTTCATAGACAGACTTCCCAGTTTTGTGTCAGAAAGAGTATATACAACCCTCAATAAACACTATGAGAATGGCATAGAATGGGACGAACTATCATTCGGAAAAATAACATCCTACATCATAAATTGTGGATTAGAAATCTGCAATGAAATAAAGGTTCAAAAGAAAGTTCAAAAGAATGAAAAGTTAGAGTAAAAGAAATGAAGGCCTTTTGCTCACAATATGGATGTGAAAGATTAGAGGAACCAAATTCCTCTAGAAGAAAAATTATTAGAAAAAATAATAGTAGAAGATACTATAAAGACCATTACCGGAAACAATATATACAAAGACCTCCTCAAAGAGTACATCCCAAAGAAATATTACAAAAGAAAAAATTCAAGACAAAACACTCGTTCAAATCAAAATAATAAATCAAATGGTAAAAAGAAAATTTCATGTTATAAATGTAAAAGAAAGGGACATTATGCTAATATTTGTCCAAATAGGAGAGTTAACGAAATAGATCAAGATGAAGAATATTCATCAGATTACTCAAGTAGTTCTGAAGAAGATCTAAGGATCCAAGAACTAGAAGAAACAGACTCTGAAATATCGAGTCAAAGTGAAAGCGAAGAATATGAAGGAGTCAAAGCATGTGGAAAAACATGTGAAGGACAATGTGTAAATGTCCTAACCAATGAACAAGAAGTATTTTTCAAATCTATAGATCACATCAAAGATGAAGAAATGAAAAAGACAATTTTAAAAACTCTATAACAATCTTTAGAATCCTCGAGTAATTCTGAAATTCAAATTAAGAAGAAAGAAATTAAATCTAGAAATCTCAAAGATATACTTCAAATCAAAGATGACTTTAAACCGAATTCGATTAGAGATCTACAATTTGAAATTGACAATCTCAAAAAAGAGATTCAAGAAAATAAGGATGAAATTGAACAAATAAAACAAGAAATAAATAGTCTCAAAATAAGTACTAATAAATCCGATGATGAAAGAGAAGATTTCCTAGTAAATCAAGTAACAAAATCATAATATCAAAAGTGGTATTCGTTAATAACTTTAAAAATAGAAGATTTTAAAATTACCCTAAAGGCCCTAATAGACTCAAGAGCATATCAGAATTGCATACGGCAAGGATTAATACCAACAAAATATTTTGAAAAAACTACTGAAAGATTAAGTAGTTCAAATGGACAAAGTTTAAATGTTCAATACAAACTTCCAAATGTCCATGTATGCAATGAAGAATTTTGCTTTATAAATTCCTTTTCTTCTAGTAAAGGATTTAAAGCAAGAATTAATTTTAGGAACTCCATTCCTAACTCAACTATACCCAATTAAAATAACCGAAAAGGGGTTAGTCGAATTCATGAAAAGGAAATAATTTTTGAATTCATAACTCCAATCCTTCCATATGATATTATGGAAATAAGTGAATTAAAAACATAAGAGATCAAGAGAAAGCAGAAGCAAATTCTATTTCTTAAAGAAGAAATAAGTTACAAAAGAATAGAAGAAAATCTCAACGATCTCTCAATCAAATTAAAAATAATAGATATAGAAAACAAAATTGAAAAAGATATATGTTCAAATCTGCCAAATGTTTTTTGGGATAGGAAGAAACATATAGTAAATCTTCCATATATTAAAGATTTCAATGAATCAAATATTCCAACAAAGGCAAGACCAATACAAATGAATGCAGAACTACTAACATTCTGTAAAAAAGAAATACAGGAATTAATCAATAAAGGACTGATCAGGCCATCAAAGAGCCCATGGTCATGTGCAGCCTTCTACGACAACAACACAGCCGAACAAGAGCGTGGTGTGCCAAGGTTAGTAATCAATTACAAACCCTTGAATAAAGTATTGGAATGGATTTACTCAAAAGAATTTCCAATGCAAAAATATTTTCAAAATTTGATATGAAATCCGGATTTTGGCAAATTCAAATTTCCGAAGAAGACAAATACAAAACTGCTTTTAATGTACCATTCGGACAATACGAATGGAATGTAATGCCTTTTGGGCTTAAGAATGCCCCTTCTGAATTTCAAAAAATAATGAATGATATTTTCAATGATTTTAAAAATTTTACAATAGTTTATATTGACGATGTTTTAGTTTTCTCATCAAGCACGATCAACATTTCAAACACCTCAATATTTTTATTAACATTGTCAAACAAAATGGTTTGGTGGTGTCTTTACCAAAAGTTAAATTATTTCAAACCAAAATCAGATTTTTGGGCTTTGATATCCATATGGGCCTAATAAAACCCATTCAAAGGTCCATAAATTTTGCTACAAACTTTCCAGACCAAATAACGAATAAAACCCAACTACATAGGATTTTGGGATGTTTAAATTATGTGTCTGATTTCATCCAAGACCTCAGACCCATTTGCAAACCACTTTTTTAGAGGCTTAGAAAAAATCCAGAGCCATGGACAGAAAAGCATACTAAAGCTGTACAAAAAATAAAAGCTTTAGTCAAATCAATTCCCTGTTTGAGTCTAATGAATCCTAAAGCTAGTCTAATAGTAGAGACAGGCGCATCTGATTTAGGATATGGAGGAATTCTCAAACAATGTCTAGATAAGAACGAATCAATAATCCGATTCCACTTAGGAGTCTGGAATGATACTCAAAAGCATTATTCAACAGTAAAAAAAGAACTACTTACAATTGTCCTTTGTGTGCAAAAATTTCAAGGTGAATTAATTAATAAAAAATTCACTATCAAAACAGATTCTAGAGCATCAAAATTTGCTTTAGAAAAAGATGTAAAAAATCTGGTTTCAAAACAAAATTTTGCCAGATGGCAAGCATTTCTTTCATGTTTTGATTTCGAAGTGTTGCCTATAAAAGGCGAGCAAAACTATCTTGCAGATTATCTCTCAAGGGAGTTTCTAACTCCAAATCTCTCTCCTCTCTCTCTCTTCCTCTCTCTAAAAGAAAAAAGAGTGAATGAGCAGAAATAAGGCAAAAACCTCCTCTTCAAAGGGCAAAATCCCAACTTCTTTTTCTTTAGGACCTCCTCATATGAGTGTTGATCAATACGCTATGGATCTAGGGTTTACTCCGGTAACCCGATCTAGAGCAAGAACGGGCGACATACGTCCAATGTCTCTAATGGAGTCATCTACTCCACCAAGGCCTTCGGCCAACCTAGTCCGTCCTTCTGGCGGAGTTGTTCAATTGGGACCTCTTGTCTCACCAGATTCAAGGATAGGGTCATCAACCCTGTCACCCTCTTCGTACTCTCAAGCGATAACTCTAGAAAAGAGGTTTATACCTCATCTTGAGATAAAAACGTATTTTCAAAAATCCCTAGTTATCACTGAACCTATCATTGAACCAGAATTCCAAGGTCTCAACCTTGAAGAGACCATTTCCAATATGTATCCATCAGGCTTTAACTTTATGCCTGAAGACCTTCAAAACGATCCCTCTAAGATCGCTTATTCAAAATTAAAGATCTTCAAACCCTTGAATCCAACCCACTGGAATCAAGGTCTTTATACCGATAAATCCTTTTCCAAACCCTTCGTACCACAAACATACTCATATTGGGACTACGTAAGGGCCTGGTATAATGTCATGTGGTATTCAAATTATAATCATTCTTGGTTTATTTCCTTTTGTCAAAATGCGTACAAAATTACTTTTCCTCTTTGGTTCATTCAATGGTGGAATACATTCGGAATGACGGATGATATTTTGCCAACACCCTTGCAAGAATCTTATTATCATTTTGCAAGGAACATTAAAAAGATAACGTTTCATAATTCCATGAGATTCTGTCTATATTTTCAAATCCCGTGGATCTTTTGCTGGAATTTCTCCACCAGCAATCATCCTCAATACAAGACGATCACAAAGATCTTAAAAATCAAATGGTGGGATAAATATAATTTTCAGCACGCCACCCTCAAACAAATAAAAGAATGGTTCGCACAGAACGGATATCTCCAAGACATTGACATCAAAAGGAATACAGAATTCCTAAATGACAAATCCAAACTTCTGGCAGCTCTTGCTCAAACGACTTCTGATGCAGACTTCCAAAGAATTCTTCAAATGGCAGCTTCCTCCAGAAGTGAATCACTTGCTTCTTCTGCACAAGGAGAATAGAACGAACCAGATTACGATCTAGATGATCCATACCTCGACTCACAACCTATGTGAGCTCCGAATCAATTAAAATTTCTTGTTTTGCAAAGAAACAAATGGTGTTCATAAGGGATACTTCATAAAGAAATGAGGCAGTGAGTCCGTTGGTAAGCCAGTAATCAGCCTAGGGTGATCAAACGAAGGGAAGAATCAACAACTTAGCCGACAAGATATCAGATCAAAAGAAGAGATAAGGCTGTATCTTCTCCAAAATTTGTTCGGCAATCAATCTTATCTTATCTTTTATATTTATCACGTTTATTTAGTTTTTACTATTATAGTTTTGTCCTTTTTCATTTAATTTTGTAGTTTTAACTTGTACCTTTTACCTTTTCACTTTAGTTAAATGTTTTTACTTTTGTAAAATGTTTTTTACTTTTTGTCTTTATGTAAATTGTTGGGATTCCATCCCAATAATATAATCTTATCTTCCAACGAATCTATCAGGGGTCCTGTCCTGATGATTCGATCTTATCTTTTAATTTTCTGTATTCAATTAGTTTTTGAATTCCAGGGTCTATAAAAGACTTCCAAGTTGTATTGCAAAGGCAGAGTTGGAAATCCTTCAAGCTATCTTCTCTTGTAAAGCTTGAATTTCTCTCTTGCCATCTTTTTTGTACTTTCATCAATCCTAATTCTCTTTACGACTAGCAATCTCTAGCACGACCCAATTCCAAATGAAGGATTTGGGAGAGGCACAATATGTTCTTGGAATTCAAATCATTAGGGATTGTAAGAACAAAACGCTAGTGTTATCTCAAGCAACGTATATCGACAAGATATTTTCTCGATATTCGATGCAGAACACCAAGAAAGGGTTGTTACCTTTCAGGCATGGGGTTCACCTGTCTAAGAAACAGTGTCCTAAGACACCTCAAGAAATTGAGGATATGAGACACATTCCCTACGCCTCAACTGTGGGTAGCTTAATGTATGATATGCTCTGCACTAGGCCTAACATATGTTTTCAGTGGGAATAGTCAGTAGGTACCAATCCAATCCAGGATTAGACCACTGGGCAGTGGTTAAGAATATCGTCAAGTATCTTCGGAGAACAAGGAACTACATGCTGGTGTATGGGGCTAAAGATTTGATCCTTATAAGATACACCGACTTTGATTTTCAATCTGACAAGGATTCTAGGAAATCCCCGTCAGGGTCAGTATTCACCTTTAACAGGGGAACTGTCGTTTGGCGAAGCATCAAACAAGGTTGCATAGCAGACTCAACCATGGAGGCTGAGCATGTTGTTGTTTGTGAAGCAGCAAAGGAAGTAGTTTGGCTTAGGAAGTTCCTGACAGATTTGGAAGTTGTTCCAAATATGGACTCCCCCATAACATTATACTGTGACAACAGTGGGGCTGTAGCCTATTCTAGAGAACCTCGTAGCCACAAACGAGGAAAACACATAGAGAGAAAGTATCACTTGATAAGGAAGATTGTGCAACGAGGAGATGTGATCGTCACCAAGATCGCTTCGGAGCACAATATAGCTGATCCGTTTACGAAGGCCCTCTCTGCTAAAGTGTTTGAGGGTCATCTAGAAGGTCTAGGTCTACAAGATATGTATATAGTATAATCTAGGGCAAGTGGGAGATGTGTAATGGGTATAAGGATGCCATAGTTTATTGTATTACTTGTATATTTACTTTTAATGTAATATACAATGCACATTACATTCCCAGCTTTAGATTGTTGCATTTACTTCCCATTGACTAAAGTTTTAGTTCAAGTGGGAGTTTGTTGGGTTTTATGCCCTAAAACTCGTAGATAGTAAATATAACAATTGACCGAACATAAATATAGTATTGTTTGATGTTTTTTCAATAAAGAGTTATTGTCTATATTATGTACATCTTGCCTAAATAACCCTAATCCAATAAACTAAACTGTTGGGTTTAATGTCCTATAAACTCGTAGTTTGTAAATCGTTAAACATATTTCTATTTCCAATAAAGTCGTTATTGAGGTTATTTAGTAAAAGATGTTATTGAATATGTAAATTGCGAATGATTAACCTAAATCCAATAAGCTAAGATCCTTGGCTATAAAATGAATACTCGAACTATATGTAGAGACGTATCGTAGGATCAAGTTCAAGTTTATAGTCAAAATTGTCTATAGTATAAGGATACGGTTGGGTGCCTTATCCTGGGGACACTATGGACGCGGCCCACTTTGTATTAATTACAAACGATGAGATCCTAAGTCGTTCATGTGGAGACATGCGAGTGGGGGCGTCCTATGCAATGAGTTTGCATAAGACAAGACCACGAAATAAGTCACTTTCTCTTTATAACGCCGTTTATTGAAGAAACTGACTATTTCTCATAGATGACCTAGGTAACTCGTTCTTAATCCTGAGCTAACTATGAACTCCTGTTTATACGAGATTATCCTTTGATCTGCATGGGTGAGAGTGGCCAGCATCGCCGACTCAACAAGCCTACCATTTTGGGGATAAGATCGAATAGATAGCTGGGGACATAGTTTCGCAAGACGGAATTCACTCCTACCCATTTTAGGGATAGCAAAGAGGTTGTTCCCTTAAGTACTAACTCCAGGACTTGAACAAGGGGCCCCACCCTCTCGTTGAATCGAGAGGGAATTCGGTTTGATGGTTGGACCATAAACCGATTGTTCATTAGAGGATTAGTGGAACTTAAGGAACAAGAAGTACTATAGGGGTGAAACGGTTATTTGACCTAGCTATAGCTACGAACAACCTGTGAAGGAACGACTTACTGAACATGGTTAAATCAAATTGACGGAAATATATCTATAGTGAGGGGAGTGCAACTATCGGGCTATAGTGGAGTGTCCCGGTAGTTAACAAATGTTGGCTAGCTTAGATAATGAGATTAGTCGGCTAGCCTCGAATCGTTGGAGCCCATGATCTCTAGGTCCATTAGGTCCCTCTACTAGCTCATATCGGATTAAAGCCTAGAACATATTTATAGGAATCTTTGAATTGTTCAAAATCGGGAAATATGGAATTATTGTAAAATTGTGTTCGACACAATAATTTAATTATGAATTAAATTAGAAAATGAGAGATAAGGTATTTAAAAGGGTTTAAATACAATATACATGAATTGAGATTCATATATAAAGAATACACAATAAAAGGATGATTAATTTGATTAATCATTTACAATTTGTGGGGCAAGCTTCAAAATGGAATTTGTGATTAATTTCAATTGAGAATTGAAATTAATATCATTCATGCTAAAAATACAATTGATTTTGAATCAAAAGTAAGTGGAAAAACTTGGAAATCCACTCTTGCATGAAGACTCAAAGTGGAATTGCACCACATTCATGCAATGGTGCATGTTGTGTTGCTTGAACACCTAGCTTCCACTTTCACCATCAAGACCACCAAGTGTCATGCATTTTGAAGGCCCTTCTTGCATGGATTCTCTCTATACATAGAGGAAGAATCAGATTGTGGAGATATACAGCAATTACATTAAGGTTATGCTGCTGAAATTCTTCCTCAAACACTCTCTCATCTCATTTCTTCCTAAAGCTTGTACCTTCAAGCATTCCCTTCCTATTTCTTATTACTATAGACTCCCACAAGTCATTCTAGGCCCAAGAGAATAGTAGGGAAGACTCTAGAGGTTGTCCAAGGAGCATAGGAGAGGAAAACACCACAAGGAGTTCTACATAAGTGAGCTACAAAGGTTGGTGTTCTCTAACTCTCTATTCTGTCCTTTCTAGAACATGCATGCTTTAGGAGTAAAATTGAATGAGTTAAGTGCTTTCGATCTTCAATTGCTTTCGCATATTTTATATGAACACCTTCATAAACATCCTAGGCTGTGAGATGAGTCTTGAACAGTATGTGAAGACATATGGGGATCACTGTTCAAGAGACAACCTAAAGGTCTATAGTATAGGGATAATGCTGGGTAACTTATCCTAGTAACACTATGGATACGACCCACTTTGTATTTGATACAAATGCAATGATCCAACGCGTTCATGTAGGGGACATGCGAGTGGGGGTATCCTATGCAATGAGTTTGCATAAGACCGGACCGTGAAATAGTAACCTCTAGCTGTAACACCGTTAACTAGTTAGGTTTCTATTTCACTAGGATGACCTAGGCAACTTAGTCTGAATCCTGAGTGGATTTTCGTTGGGTTTCCACAGTGGGTAAAAATGTAGTAAAAATAGACTCTAGAACACTATGCAAGCATACACAATCTGCAGCAAGTAATAAGTATTTATCGAATCCACGGGGCTGAATAACTCTCACTTTATCTATTTTGTATAACTCTTTAATGGTTTCTAAAGTGGTTAAAATGATTGATTTTGATATAATGCTGAAGCAAAAGAAATGACAGAACAGAAAGTAAACAAATAAAGCAGACAGATTAGAAACAGGCGTTGGTCAGGATTTAGTAATTGTTTTAAAAGATGCTCTAGCAATATTATTGATTAGGCAAAACTCTTGCAGTCTTATTAGCAGGATCCTTCCGGAACTCTGGATTTTTTGGAATGTGTTTCAACTCCAATGACGCTCTACCGATCAAGCACTAGGCAACTAGCTAACCCTAGCTCAGTCACTGGCGTTCACCAATACACAATGATCTAGTGTGATTAAATGTCACACACTTCTCAAATCATCCCTGAAACTAAGAAGTTATATTCATACCGGCTGGCCAGGCGGGCACAAAATATAAATATGCACAACAATTAATCAAGATGCTCAAATCAACATATATTGCATAGAGAAATAAACACGGCAATTACATGACTCCTAACCAACACCTAAGCAAATTTAGTTCATAAAGCTCATGATAACACATGCTACAATCTGAGTATGTGCATCCATAATTACAAGAAATTACAAGAAAATATTAATTCCCTTGGTCAAATCCGTAATTGATGGTCATCTTGAAGTCTCCAATCTTTCCTCCTCTATTCGGCTCCCAAAGATGGGAAGTAAGCCTCCACGAATGGAATAGGACTTTCTTCTCCAAGGATGGAATGAATTTGACTTCAGACGGCTCCTCCTTTTATAGAGTGATAGCAAGCCCTAATTAGGTCAAATTGGACACGTGGCAGGCTTCCCAAGCTTCTTAAATCCGAGAATAGCTCAACAAACTTTGGCTCATTAAAATGGATAACGTGCTGTGACGTGGCAGTTTTGCTCCCTGCTTTGCTGGATCACAGATTTTGCTCCCTCAAGTCGCTCAGCAACATATTCTGCACAAAATAACTTTCAAAGCATCCATTCTTCCAAATGGGTTAAAACATATGATATTCATTTAAAAGAAACCCTATTTAGCACAAAAGACACACAAAATACTAAAGAACTAAGGCTTAAATAACTCCCTTTTGGAGAGTTATCAATTATGGACTCGTGTTCACGAGGGATTGTCCTTTTATTTGTATGGGTGAAGTGGTCAGTACGCCGACTCAATAAGCTTACCATTTTGGGGACAAGACCGAGTGGGGAGCTGGGAACATAGTCACACAAGATGGAATTCACTCCTTCTCGACTTTTGAGGAAGTAGATGAGTGTTCCCGTAAGTGGTGTCTCCAGGTCTTGAACAAAGGGTCCTACCCTCTCACTGGCTCGAGAGGGGTTTCTGTTTGGTGGTTGGACCACAAATAGGTTGTTCATTAGAGGAGCATTGGTACTTAAGAAGGTAGAGGTAACTTAGGGGTAAAACGGTAATTTGACCTAGCTGGAGTTACGAACACTCGTGAAGGACTAACTTGTTGTTATTGGTCTATATCCATGGACACAGAATTATGTCTGCAGTGAGAATAGTGCAACTATTGGTCTTTAGTGGAGTGAACCCACAGTTAACGAAAATTGATTAATTGGTTAATGAGTTTAGCCGATTAATCTCATATCATTGGAGCTTTTGATTTGCAGGTCCATTAGGTCCCACTGGTAGCTCATAAAGAGACTTGAGGCAATTCGGTATTAATTGAAAGTGTTCAATTCAGGGGAATCATATAATATAGTGTTTAGGAAACTTTATAATATAATTTTGAATTAAATTCAAAATTAATTTTTGAGAGAAAATATTTGAAAGAGTTCAAATAATTAATATGAATTGGATTCATATTTATAATTTAATAAAATCCCTAAAATTAAATATATGATACTTAATTGGGTAATTAATTAATTATGGAATTAATTATTTATTTATTAAAATTAGATATGAATAAGATAATAGATTTGATTAGATCTTATTCATGACCTTTTCCTATAAGGATTAGATCTTATGGTTTTTTCCTATAAATAGGACCCTTGGGGTGGGGTGAAAGGTATCTCATTCATTCTCCTACTCTTAGAGAATTCCCCTGAAGGCTCCCATCAGTCTCCTACCTCTAGAAGTCTCAGAGTCATACCGGTGTAGCCATAGTGGTAGTGTTCGCAGTAGTTCGTGATTATTTCACAAGCAGTTGGTGAATTTAATTTGAGTCGTCAACGAGAGTAAGTAACTTGTTACTATATAAATTAGAATTAGATTATATAGATTTTCATCATGCTTAATCTAGATATTCATTAGATTATGAATGTATGTATGTTGCTAGTGTATTAGTATTTCATAATTAATTGTTCCTGAAACCGCTTCCACTGCATCGGGACCCTGTTCCCTTCACTTGAACTATATACACATTATCTAATAACATGTATCGTTTCTTGGTGAAAAAAAAATTATGTCTCCCACTGCCACAATTGAGATGACTTCTCCTGTTCAAACTCTAAGAGTCATCTCACCAGCATTTCGCCATTGTCAGAAGCTCATTCCTTGAAATGAAGAGTACACATGATTAGTGGCACCTGAATCAATGATCCAAGCTGAATCACCATTTTTCACTATGCACGTTTCAATGACAAGTAATTTACATTTACTGGCTTTGGTATTGGCTAGGTAGTTACTGTCACACATTCACTACGAACAATTTGCGATGAATCAGACATTAGGGCCTGAGGACTTTCCTCAGTTAAGACTAAACCTAAATTATTTGTCACGAGTTTAGTGTCCAAATTCGATTTCTTTGTTGTATATGATATACCATTATTACATTTGGCATTAGACAAGACATTCACATAACTAAACATGCTGATATCATACAAATTAATTTGAATTAATTATCATGCATTAACCCATTACACAAGCTATACAAGCATCCAATCAATTTTAGCAAAAAAAAGTAATCAAAGAACCCTAATAACTATTGATTTAGTTTTTGCAACGACACTTCAGAGGTTTAGAGCAACAACTATCGTACGGTAGTCAGCTACTCCTCCCCTAAATTGAGACAATTTCAACCAATCCATAGTACCAGGATAACTCATATTCCAATAGTTTTTAGCCACCGTTTTTTGGTCAAGAAATCATTAACAACTAAATAATTTCTTGTAAGTGTGACCCATCATTTTCAAATCCCAGAGGTCCGCCCCAACAAGCTACTGATAACGCTCATTTATGTGCATTATTTGGCCTTAAAAACTTAGGTTATTGTTAGGAAAGAAAGGACTTTATTCTTAAAATCATATCTTTTTGAGTCAAATTAGCAAAAGTCTTAGAATCATATTGGAAATCTTAGAAATATAGAATTTACGCTTAAAATGTCCAAAAAGAGATAGCTTTTGCAAGAATTTATGCAAAGTTAATGTTTTTGTGCAGAGGGCTTTGCAAGGGAAATGTGTTCGCAATTGGAGAGAAAGAGTTAGCGGAGCAAAAGAGTTGAAGTTGAAGATTTGAGCCCACATTTGGTCCTGAAGATGTGGAAATTGCGCTTGATTTGCGCCCGCAACCTAATAAGGAAAGTAGCCCCAGCTGAAGACAGAAAGTGTCAAGACATTACACAAAAGATTTTGCACCCGACTTTGCGGACGCAACTGGCCTTTCCGACAGAATTCTGAGATTCGCAGGATCTTCATAAAATCATACGAAAATCCCAAATCTCGTATCAAATCTCCAAGGATCATGGATTTTTATCTTCAAGGGTCCTCTCACACTGATCTCGGCAGCCAACCCTACCTTCCAAGGTCTATAAAAAGCGACCAAGGTGCAAGAAGAAGATGGAGCTCGAAAATTCGTCCTTAGGATAGTTTTTTTAGTTTTTCTTTCTTCTCATCTTGTAACCACTCTAAGTTCCGGATCTTACAACCTCTGTCGACTCTTCCATTCGAAAGAAGAAGAAGAGAAAGACTTGTCTCCCCTCGGTTAAGAGCAAGCTAGATAGAGTGGGGAAACATCCTTAGTTGAGTCTTGTGTCTTATTTTTTGTATAGTCTTTTGTTTAAGTTGCCGTACTTTTTTGTTTTAATTCAATTTTCAATTTATTCTTGTGCTCATTTCATTTATTTAATATGAATTTAGTTTATTCATTTACTTTGTGCACTTTTTACTTTAAGTCTTGCATTTTAATTTCCTCAATGAGCTAAGCTTCTTCTCGGGGGTTCAAATATGTGGATACCTTGAGTAGAAGAAAGCCCCACCTATGCAAAGGCAAACTTGCTTCCTCTTAGCATTGTTTGTTTCTGCTGAAAGTTTATGTTTCATTGTTAGCTTAAACTAATCACTTAAGTTAGCATAGTTTGTGTTCAGCTGGTGGCCAAAAGGTTGGAGTTGAATGTGCGGGTTCACAAAAACAATAGTGGAAACGATCCTAGAAATAGGACTATGATTTCTTGCATCCTAGAAATAGGACTGGAACCACTAGAGTTTTCGGAGTCATGTGCGATAATTATCTAAGTTTCAACTAGCCCTAGAAATAGATGTCTAATTGACTTAGGCTTCTAAAGGCACCTACAACGGAGCTGAATAAGAGTAGGACTTAACTCGCAATCTAGTTGTCAGGGTGTTTGCGGCCGCAATTGGAGGAATCTGTCTGCACCATGTCTTTGTGGGCACTATAGATAGCATTCTCCAACGTGTGCAATGCCTGAGTGAGTTGCTAACGCAAAGGTGGGCGCAATCTAAAGCTTTTTGGTTGATGCTATTTGTATTCCCCGCTTATCTCATATATCTTTACTGTTTTCACTTAATTGCTTTATTTCATCTTTTTTCTTTGTTGCCTTGTGCAAAGTGATGCTAAATATGCAACAAATAGCTCAAAAACGTGCAAGTATACACATCATGACAGAAAGTGATAAGTAAATTAAGATCGTTCTCCACAAGGATTGATTTATGGAATTTTACTACTTCTAAACGTGATTTTTAATGAAATTCAACGTAACCAAGGACCAAATATTTTTCATTAACTAATTGCAAAAGATTAAAATGACAAACAAGCTTAAAGTGATAAAAACTTAAGAAAAAAAACAGTAAAAACAGTGAATCAACACAGAGAAGGCAAAGTTCAGATTAGGGGTTGTCTACTCTCACAAGCTGTTTGCTATAGCAGAACTTTATATTCACAACTCACCCAGGATTTTCTACGGGAATTTTCCAATTCTCCTATAGTTTAGGTGATTAAACTCCCATTTAACCCCTTCTTTTTAGCTCAACTGATTAGTGCCTTAGGTGGTTATTTATCCCTAAATACCCACTCATTTTCATGATCTAGAAAGGCTAAGGTAAAGCAGAGTAATCGGTTATCAATTCTTTTCCCAAACACTTAATAACATTGCTAGAAAATGGTTGGCCAAACAAAATTCCAGCTTTAATAATGAAGAACACTTTACTTTAAGTTGTAATATATAAAGTTCCACAAAAACAAACAACAAGTTCAAGTTTAAGCACCCTAATCCTCACCTAAGAGAACTTAGCTCATGTTCAAGGTGAAAATAATGAAAATACAGCAGTAAACTACCATATCAGTCATGATTACAACCTTAAATACCAACTAAACACTAGAAGAAAGAAGAATAAAAGAAGAGGAAGGAAGAGAAGAAACTTCCAAAGGAGATTCCAGCTTTCCCAAGCTGGAAATCCTCCAAACAGCAGCCTCCTTGTCTTTTCCCCTTCACCGTTAGTAGAAATTTCTAGGTCCAACTTCTCTAGCTGAATGCCTCATCCTTTGGTCCAAAATTCTATTTATACCAGCCTTCTACATTGAATTCAAGGATGATTGGACATATGCCTCCACATGGACCTTTTTTTAATTTGCTAAGATGGTACAAATCAGCTCCACATGGCTGCCAGCTCAATTAATGAAAATTCCCACTGGTACAGCACGTGCAGTCACTTAAATTCCAAACTTTCGACCTTCTGCTGTGAAATCAGCTGCTGTAGCACAACCTGAGTGTTCATACACCAGAAAATTAGCTTGAAACATATAAAATCTGCATCAATTCCAACTTAAGCTTGGCCTAATGATATGTAAAGGTGTTCAATAAAGATTTCTCAATTTTATGCACAAACCAAGGCTCAAATACATCAAAAATAAAGTCTTTTAGGCCTAAGAGAGAGCCAATAGCTCTTATTTCTAAGAGCTATCAGTCTTCAAATCAAAAAACCCCCAATCAAATTATTTCTTTTGTTACCATCCTCGGTTGCAAATTTTAAGGAGGTTCCTGTTTTGCAGAGTTGAGTGTTTTTCAACTAGTCACCATCTCCCTTGGGTACGATATCCAGAGTACTCTTCACTTTATTACTTGATAGTGTACTTGCACTCGAGTAGGCCGTGCTTTGGTGTGCCGCACGTCAGCTACTGTAGAGTAAGACAATGATGGTGCAAAACCTAAGAAACCCAATCCATCTCTAGAGTTTGCGTTGTTCTGACTCCCATGCTCAAGCCCTCTGTAGGGTAATCGCTCCCATGGCGACTCGCAGGCGGAGCATGAGAATCTCATGGTGCAACCTAATGGAAGAAACCGTAGGATACGTTGACACGTGTCCTTCTCCCACTTACTATAAATACTTTCTCCATTCACCTTGTTATTGACTGATGCAAACACCATCCATAGGGAGACGCTCCCAAGGTGCCTCAAGGCCAAGCATGGATCTCACGGTGTGAACTCTTGGAGACGTGAGAGATAAAAATTGGATATATCAAAATATACCATTTTTCTCCCACTAAGTATGTTAACGATTAAGGTCTATTACTTAGGTAAATTTCGGCTAAATGAATCTATCTAAGTTTGTGCCTGATATAACTCTTATATATAGGTCTTTACTCTAATGTCTAGGTGAATTAAACTTTTTTAATTACCTAGTGACATTGCATGCTACTAAGACAGTGGTTAATCCAATTCAGGTACCAGGTTAGTTCCCAAGTAGGAGGTGTTCCGTAAACCGTCAACTTAAGTATCTCCAGCCTAGACAGAACTTTACCAGGAGAGTTCCCTCATAACCGAGATCTTATTTTCCTTATATAACTCTTATATATAGGTCTTTACATTAATATCTAGATGAATTAAACTCTTTTAATTAGCCTAGCAACATTGCATGCTAACATTAACCATGGTTAATTCAACTCAAGTTCTGATTCAGTTCCCAGGTAGCAAGTGTTCCATAAACCGTCATCTTAAGTACCTCCAGCCTAGACAAAACCTCACCGGTAGAGTTCCCTTATAACCAAGGTTATGTTTGTCCTACTTAGTCATATTAAGACTATTTTAAAAAAACTAAGCAAGACTTAATTCTAATCCTATTATAATTAACATGATCTTAGGTCTAATTAATTTTAAACGTTTTAAAATTCATTTACCTATGATCATATGTTTGCATGCAATCTTTATTATAGGTTGATGGTTTCTAATCATTAATTTTATAACTCTTATAAATTTTAATGATTATCCCTACAATATACTTTCTATGGTTTAATTCAATTAACCATCAAATTCTAATTAATTAAATCAACCATAGAACATGCATCTTCATGACATTAATATAACAATTATATTAACTTATGGATGTGTCATGCTCAATGCAAATTGATTTTCATATTTTATTAATGTAACATTCATATCAAACAAATCACAAAAATCATACAAGCATCCACAAGACATTAAATTAAATATAACTCTTTATATTTAAATCAAGTAATGTCATGCTTACGTGTTTATTCGATTTCATATAATCTAACATAACAATTATATTAACTTACTCATGAAATCCATCCATCATGCATTAATTCAGCTAACACTTAAGTGCAAGTATACATTGTCGCACGTAGTAATAAAAAACCTTAGAAGTACTCCAAGGGTATCGATCCCACGAGGACTAAACTGAAAATTTAGATTTGATGAAGAAACTGCTCAAATGTTGGCTTTTGAAAAAGGTAACCAAAGAAAATAAGTTGATTGATTGGGTTTTTGAAAAGATAAACAAAACAAGCAAGTAAATAAAGAATAACAATAATAAACAAACAAGGTATTCAACATGGATTCATCCCTAAGGCAGTAACCATAATCATGCAATATCTAACTTAAGCGTATTCAATGCATTGAGTCAGATTTAACTTCTATTTGGCCTTTGTTCCCAAAAACCGTTAGAAGGCTAAGCGAGTACCGTTATGCACATTTCTATGACTCGACTTCGACATAGATAATTTACAAATGCAACCTATAACCCTATAGTCGATATAGGGTGCCTTAGGCAGCTTGCCCTATACCGCCGAACAATCTCTTTCGAGCTTTTTCTCCTATATCACCTTTATGAGAATCGATATCGTTTGTCCCTTTCGAGATCAAACTCACATAGCATGCAAAGTCTAAGTGATAAAATTAAACTCAGCAAGATTGGAGTGATAATCAATAAAGAATGACATGCATTAAACACAACATTGAACCCCTCAACGGGATTTAGCTACTCATGATGGGATAAAAAGCAAATGAACACATTTTCATTGAAATAAGAATGTAAAGAATACAGAATAATGAAAAGATTCATGAGCTGGAAATAAAGAAGATAGCTAAATATTATGGGTTTTTCTATTTACTCAATCCTTTTAGAGTTCGCTAAGACACTCCACTCTCTCACTTTTACAAGTGGGAATGGGTGAAACTCTCTACAAACCACTAGGTTTGATGTCTAACTCTCTCTCAGGTTAGAATTTGGTCATCTAAGAAGGACCTCGGGCATCCCTACTCATTGGCGTCGAGTCAGGGTTCTGTCACCACCCTTTTCTTCCAAGTGAGTTCTGCTTCAATTTGACTTCGAATCTCGAGCTTATATAGAGCTGCGAAGTAGGTGCTGGAAGGTTGCCCAGTCAGTTTCGGGGTCAAAACAGCCAGTTAGGTGCGAAGAAGACTCGTCAACAACGATCCGCGCACGACTCGAAACGACCTCTGATTTTTCCAGAAATGCGGTCGCATTTCATTTTTGCCTTCCCAGAAATGCGGTCGCATTTCTGGGGAATTCCAGCTTTTCCTCTATTTTTCTGCACAGCAACAAAGTAAGTCAAATTCTCTTAAAATCTAGTCTTTTTAAGCACAAATGAATTAAATTTGACAAAAGTGATTCTCAACACCCTAACTTATCAAATTAAGCATATTTTGAGCTCGGGAACAGTAAATTGATCACAACATACAATATTTAACCAAGAAATGAGCTAAATATAAGGGTAAAATAGGTATATTTTTTACCCTTATCATACCCCCAAACTTAGCTCATTGTTTGTCCTCAAGCAATTGCCAATCAAAATGTTAGAGATCAACTCTTTAATTGCCAATCAAAATGTAAGAGCTCAATATTAATTGCGAATCAAAATGTTAGAGTTCATGCATAGTAATCAATCATGGTACTAGTATCAACTTTTCCTTTCAAATCAAGTGACATGGAATCAAGTAAACATGTTTTTCAAGATCGTTTTCTAAAAAGTTTGCCTTTCAGGAGAGGGTTCTACTCTAGTGCCAGTCACAACGTCTGAGTTTCCTAGGCATGAAGATTTCTATTGTTCTTTTCCAAAGCAAAACTCTCTCTAATCCATCCTAACCAACATGCTTAAACTACCTATCTTCTACTCATAGAGCCTAGTGTAGTCCTTTTAGTCTAAGAAAACAATCTTGAGGAAAACATGAGCATATATGAACTACTAGACCTTTTCCATCTCCCCCAAACTTATTTGACTGCTGGTGCTCCTTTTATTCAACTTCTTTTTCTCCCAAGAGCATCCTTGCTGTCACCTTTACCTTCGTTCTAGCTTATCGACATTTTGTGGTGAAGATACCTAGCTACGAGCAAAGTTCATGAGCTCGGAGTGATACTCACTTCCCTAGGTAAACCTTTCATGCAGTGGCAAACCATGGGTGTCATGAATGCCCCTGGTTACTCAGTAAACCCTAGGAAGGAAGAGTAACTCTCGGTTTTTCTCTTTTTTCATTTTTTTTTTCACATACTGAGCACATCTTTTTTTTTCAGCAGTACAAATTTACAAAAGATATTTACATGGTAAAGCATAAAGCACCCCCCCCCCCCAAACTTAAAGGTAGACAATGTCCTCATTGGCTTGTTTTTGAGGCATGGGTTTAACATGAGGCTTTTTGTTTTCAAAACATCAAGGCTAAACTCTCCTAGAGTGTTAGAAAAGTTAAACACGAGGAAGTTTAGACTCTAAGAAAATTTTGTAAAGAAAAAGGTTAATGGAAAGCCTATGACTAGAAAACAACTCAGTTGAGACGGTGGCACTTTTGAGATAGAACAAGGCTCTAGTTTTCATCATCAAGGGCTTAAAAGAAAACTCCTTTGAAAACTGCCTTTTCTTCCAAAACATTTTGAAAACATGCCTAGTTTATTGTATTTGTAACATTTCCTTGCTTTGGTATTATTAAATGCGTATACATTTCCACTCACTAGAGTTTTAGTGCAAGAGGGAGTTTGTTGGGTTTTATGCCCTAAAACTCGTAGATAGTAGATGTAACATTTGACTTGTTTCAATGAAGTATTATTTCTATATATTTGTTTTGCCTAAATATAACCACAAATCCAATAAACTAAGAACCCATGACTATTATGATACTTGAAGTTTATGTGTGACATAAGTATGGATCAAGTTCAAGTAAATAGTCTAAACGATCTATAGTCTATGGATAAGGTTGGGTACCTTAATCCTGGGGACACTATTGGCACGACTCGCTTTGTTCCTTAAAGACAGACGATGTGATCCTAATCATTCATGTATAAGACATGTGAGTGAGGGTGTCCTATGCAAAGAGTTTGCATAGAGATCGGACCAGGAGATAAGTCACTTTCACTTTACAACACCGTTTACTGTTGAAACTGAACATCTCATACATATAACCTAGGTAACTCGATCTTAATCCTGAGCTAACTATGAACTCCTATTTATTTAGGATTGTCTTTTGATTTGCATGGGTGAGAGTGGCCAAACATCGCCGACTCAATAAGCCTACCATTTTGGGGATAAGACTAAATGGATAGCTGGGGACATAGCTTTGCAAGATGGAATTCACTGTTACCCATTTTAGGGTTAGTAAAGGTTGTTCTCTTAAGTTCTGACTCCGAGTCTTGAACAAAGGAGCCCCGCCCTCTCATAACCTTGAGAGGGACTTGGTTCAGTGATTGTATCGCGAACTAGTTGTTCATTAGAGGATCAGTGGAACTTAAGGAAACAAGATATAACTATAGGGGTAAAACGGACATTTGACCTAGCTCTAGTTACGAACAACCGGTGAAGGGTTGACTTACTAATCATGGTTATCTAAAGTGGACAAGAAATATATCTACAATGAGGGGAGTGCAGCTACGGGCTATAGTGGAGTGTCTCGGAAGCTAACGAACGATGAATGACTAGATTAATGAGATTAACCGGTTATCATCATTTCGTTGGAGCCCATGATCTGTAGGTCCATTAGGTCCCTCTACTAGCACAATAGGAATGAAACTTGGAACAATATGATACGTTAATATTTAAAACGTTCAAATTCGGAAAAGGATACAAAAGTCACTTAAATACGATATTTAACGACATATTAAGTTTAATTATGAATTAAACTTAAAATGAGAGTTATATATTTAAATATGATTTAAATATTAAACACGTGAATAGGGATTCATGTTCGAGAAAATTCGTTAGGAGAAAGAAACCAAGATTGCACAAATGGTATTAATTTAATATGAGATAATAAATTAAATAATTTTATTTTAATTAAATAAATAATATTTAAATTAAAATAAAAATAAAAACAAAAGAAAGTGGGATCATTCAGAATTTTATTTGCAAATTTTGAATTTAAAAGAAATTCAAAAGTTAGCAAATTTTGGAGGTGGTGCTTAATGACTAATCACTTGTAATTAGCCTTATTGCACCACCTAATCTTGTGACTCAAAATGATCCCTATTTGTTGTCAATTTTTTGTGTAATTCTTGTGCATGATTTTCCTCTATATATAGAGGATGAGCTGATGAAAATTGGTGGATTTCTTCAACCTAAAATGCTGCCAAAATTCTCCCAAGAACTTCCATGTTCATACTCTCAAGTTTGCTTATGGCTTGCTTATACCCATAAGCTTTCCTTTCCAATTCCTATCAATTGAGGATCCCACAATCTGTTCCAAGGCCTGAGTATAGTAGAGAAGATCCAAGTGGTTGTCCAAAAGCCGTTCGTGTGAATTATAAAACATTGGATTATACGAATTGGGAGCTCCAAGAGGTAGATACCTTATTACTCTATTTTTGTTCTTATGGACAGCATGTCTTCAGGGATTAAATTGATCAAATTGTGTGCCTAAGATCCAAAATTGCTTCCGCATGTGTGATATGAACACTTACAGTAATAGGATAGAGATTTAATTAATTAATTAATAACAATCAATTAATTAAATCAAATTTAATTAATTTTATATAAATCATATTTAAATGAATATATCACATATAACCTATAGCTTTTAATTAAATAATTAATTAATTACTAAATTAAATATCTCATATTCAATTTAAGCCTACAATTTAAATAATATTTAATTATATTTCTCTCAATTAATAAATTTTAATCTCACATTAAACTTTATATTCTAATGTATCACATACATTATATTAATTGTATCTCATACAATATACTTGATTTCCATAATGGATTTTGAACTATTCAAGTTTCTTTCAAGACTAACTGTTCCTAATTACCCTTTATGAGCTAGCAGGGGGACCTGATGGACCTACAGATCAGAAGCTCCAATGATATGAGGTTAACTAACTAAACTCATTAATTAGGTTAACCAATATTCATTAACTGTGGGTCATTCCACTAAAGACCCACAACTGCACTTTTCTCACTATAGAATGTTTCTGTGTCCACGGATATACACCAATACTGGTAAGTCAATCCTTCACGAGTGTTCGTAATGCCAACTAGGTCAAATTACTGTTTTACCCCTGAGTTACTTCTGTCTTCTTAAGTACCACTGATTCCTCTTATGAACAACCTGTTTATGGTCCAACCAGTAAACGAAAGTTCTTCTCGGGCCAGGAGAGGATGGACGCTCTTGTTCAAGACCTGGAATCAGCCCTTAAGGGAACACTCATCTACTTTCTCTAAAGATGGGCGGAGTGAATTCCATCTTGTATTGTTATGTTCCTAGCCCCCACTCGGTCTTATCCCTAA
The DNA here is from genome assembly GCA_017139565.1 of Luffa aegyptiaca. Taxonomy (NCBI): domain Eukaryota; kingdom Viridiplantae; phylum Streptophyta; class Magnoliopsida; order Cucurbitales; family Cucurbitaceae; genus Luffa; species Luffa aegyptiaca. The sequence goes on from CM029396.1 coordinate 15,078,532, forward strand.
AATGGTGGGCTTATTGAGTTGGCGAATCCGGCCACTCTCACCCATACAAATCTAAGGATAATCCCTCGTGAAAAGGAGTCCACAACACACTCAGGGTTAAGATTGAGTTACATATCCTATTGAAAGAGAAACCTAATTAGTCAACGGTGTTACATCTAGTGGTTACTATTTCGCGGTCTGGTCTTATGCAAACTCATTGCATAGGATACCCCCACTTGTTTGTCCACTAAATGAATGCGTTAGATCAATGTGTTTGTATCGAATACAAAGTAGGTTGTATCACATAGTGTCACCGGAATAAGGTATCCAGCCTTATCCCTATACTATAGACCCTTTAGGTTGTTACTTGAACATTGATCCCCGTATGTCTCCACATACAGTTCAAGTTTCATAAAACAACCTTGGATGTTTAGTTTATTGGATTCAAGGTTAATTACTACCAAACTAAGAATAACAAATTCAATAACTCCTTATTGAATAATTTCAAAAACTCTTTATTGATATTAATTAATATGTTACATTTACTATCCATGAGTTTTAGGGCATAAAACCCAAATCTTGGCTAGTTGATCGAAGTGGGTAACTCCAGTAGACCCATAGATCATGGAACAAATAGGGTGGGTAAGCCCAACCACCACACTACACGTATAGATGTGAACCCCCCTCGTTACCGTACGTGCGACTCTCACTGCATGCGGTTCGCACAAAGACTCATAAATCCATCTCAAGCCTTTTCTTCCACCTCTCCTCTCCAATCCTCATCAAACTTGTGTTTCCCAGGCGCTATGAAATGGGGGTCTTTCCTTCGCCTATCATATGTATTGGCTTCGCTTCGTGCTGAACCAAGGAGGCATTCTGGCGAGCGCATGCGTGTAGGAAGGTCGACCACTCATAAGCTAAAAGGCAACGACTACAAGCCAAACCGGAAGCGAGTCGCTTCTATTCTGGTTGGGATACAATTTGATCCTAATCAACTGACTTTATCGAGAAATATTACTTTTTTTAGGCCAAGAGGTTGATAGCGAGATCTCGAATCAACTTATTGGTCTTATGGTATATCTCAGTATAGAGGATGATACCAAAGATCTGTATTTATTTATAAACTCTCCCAGGATAGATGGAGCCATTCAGGTGAGATCCAATGTAGATCCAACTTTCTATTCACTCGTGGGATCCGGGCAGTCCGGGGGGGACTACCTCGACTCCTCTCTTCTCGAGAATCCATACATCCCTTGGGTGCATGCTTAGATTAAAGAATGTACGCCATATTCCTGATTTACGCCTTAACTTGTTGTCTACAAATGTCTTTGATCAAGAAGTGTTTCGACACACCTTTGGTGATGGCAAGTGGAAATTTTCTAAGGGTTTGATAACAGTTGCTCGTGGCGAGTTGTGTTGGTCTTTATATAAAACATACTTGTGTGTATGTTCTTTTGAGTTGAATGTAGTTGAAGAAAAGAATTCTCCTAATTTGTGGCATCGAAGGCTAGAGCATATGAGTGACAAAGGGGTTAAACTGGTGGCATGTAAATCTCTTATTCTTGTTGATAAAACAGTTTCTCTTGACCCTTTGTGATCATTGTTTGATAGGTAAGCAACATATTGTTTCCTTTCCTAGGAAGTCCACCAGAAGCCAAGAAAAGTTGGAGTTAATTCATTTCGATATTTGTGGTCCTATTGAGGTGTGGTGGCAATAAATATTTTGTCACTTTCATTAATGATGCTACTCAAACAACATGACTACATATGTTGATGACAAGAAGCCAAGTGTTTGAGATTTTCAGAAAGTTTAATGCCATGGTAGAAAGGAAGGTCGAAAGAAAGTTGAAGCGTCTTTGATCTAAATATGCTGGTGAGTATACTTCGAAGGAGTTCAAGTATTATTGTTCTCAACATGACATTAGACATGAGAAGACAGAGCCCAACACACCACAACACGATGGAGTTGCTGAGAGGATGAACAAAACCTTTGTAGAGAATGTGAGGTGCATGCTTAGAACGTTTGATCTTCCAAAGACATTTTATGTTGAAGCAGTGCAATGTGTTGTGTATTTGATTAATCGATCTCCATCGATTCTTCTTGGTCATGACATTCCAAAGAGAACATGGAAGGGACGTGATCCCACTTATTCGCATCTGAGAGTCTTTGGCAAGCATACGTGCATGTGCCTAAAGAACAGAGGTTAAAGCTTGATTTGAAAACCAATTCATGTGTATTTGTTGGGTATGGGGATGAAGAGTATGGTTACAAGCTCTATGATCTAGAAAAGAAGAAAATAGTGAGAAGCAGAGATGTAGTATTCTTTGAGCATGAGAATGGTGCAAATCTTCTGAGTAGAGTTGTCTTTTGAAACTACAAATAGTTCTACTTCTACTATGTTATTCAGTCGGTCAATTAGAATGTTGAGAATGTACTTGATGATGTACATGATGATGTTGGTGAGATACAATCTGATGGTAATGTACTAGATCATGTTGATGATGATGATCTTGACGAGTCTTCATCTGATGAAGAAAACAGAAGATGTACATGAGGAAGTGATTCGTGAAGAAGTTTATGAGCAGAGGAAGCAACCTACCCCTCAAGTGGAGGATACACAAGTTCGAAGGTCCACCAGAGAGTGTAAACCTTCAACAAGGTATCCAAGCTCAGAGTTCATTCTAGTTATTGAAGATGGAGAGTTAGAGAACTATCAAGAGGTCTTGTCTCATGATGAAAAAGACCAGTGGCTCGATGCAATGAAGGAGGAGATGAATTACCTTTAAAAAAAATGAAACCTATGAGCTAGCAAAGCCTCCAAAGGGCAAGAAAGTTTTAAGAAATATATGGGTTTTCAAGTACAAGAAGAATGGTGAGAAGGTGGTGAAAATCAAAGCCAGATTAGTGGTAAAGGGATGCAACCAGAAAAAGGCATTGACTTTGATGAGATCTTCTCTCCAGTGGTCAAAATGACATCTATCAGAACAGTGTTGGGTTTAGCATCAAATTTTGATCTTGAGTTGGAACAACTTGATGTAAAAACTGCATTTTTACATGGTGACTTGCATGAAGAGATCTACATGGAGCAACCTGAAGGATTTGAAGAAAAAGGGAAAGATAAACTTGTTTGCAAGTTAAAGAAGAGTCTTTATGGGCTTAGACAAGCACCAAAGTAGTGATATAAGAAATTTGATTAGTTTATGATAAATAATGGTTATAAATGAACTATAGCTGATTCTTGTGTGTATTTTAGAAAGGTCCCTGAAGGTATCTTTATTATTCTTCTTTTGTATGTAGATGACATGCTGATAGTTGGACAAGATGCAGTTATGATTCAAAGGTTGAAGAAAGACTTGTCCAATTCATTTGACATGAAAGATTTAGGTCCTGCAAAGTAAATCTTAGGCATGGAGATTGCTCGTGACAGGAAAGCTGGGAAATTGTGGTTATCCTAGGAGAAGTATATTGAACGGGTGCTTGAAAGGTTCAATATGAAGCATGCTAAGCTTGTTAGTACACCACTAGCAACTCACTTCAAGCTAAGCAAGAGAGTTTGTCCTACAACGGAGAAGGGGAAAGAAGCTATGTCATCCATTCCTTACTCTTCTGTTGTTGGTTATTTGATGTATGCTATGGTGTGTACTAGACCTGATATTCACATGCAGTCGGTTAGTGAGTCGTTTCTTATCCAATCTAGGTAAGGCTCACTGGGAAGCAGTGAAGTGGATCTTCAGATACTTGCGGGGCACCTCCAAATTGAGTTTGTGCTATGGAGGTGACAAATCTATACTTGAAGGCTATATTGATGCAGACATGACGGGTGATTTTGATAAAAAAAAAAATTAAAAAAAAAAATTGAACCCTTGAACCAAACTGAAATTTTGGTGCTATAAAAACCCAACCCAACCCAAACCGAAAAAAAATCTTAACCAACCAAAAGTTTAGGTAGTTGGAGTTGTTCGAGTTATTTGTATACTCCTAGATTTTTTTTTTTTTTTGAACCGCAGGTGTCTTGGTCTTTAGTATAAGCTTTATGACAGTTGAGCTATGGTCATGTTGGTACGCCCTTAGATTTGGCTTGCAAAGTTTTGAGAGAAAGTCCATAATTTTTTTAAGGGAAAAATACTTTTTTGGTCCCTGAGTTTTAAGCAATAGGTGTGTTTGGTCCCTGAATTTTCAAAGTGGACCTTTTTAGTCCTCAAGTTTTGAGAAATAGGTTTAAAAGGTCCCTAAGTTTTCAAAATAGACCTTTTTAGTCCCTGAGTTTTGAGAAATAGTTTTAAAAGGTCCATAATATTATTTTTTTTAATTTTTTTAAATTAATATTTTTTACTTTTTTTAATTTAAAAAACCATGCAATATTAAGAAATAGAGAAAAATACACTTTTAGTCCCTGAGGTTTGGGTTAGGTTTCATTTTGGTCTCTGGGTTTTCAAACTCGACAATTTAGCCTCTGAGGTTTGGATTTCGTTTCATTTTGGTCCCTCCATCCATTTTTCCGTTAAATGCTAACGAATTGATGACGTGACAATTTTTTTATTAAAAAAATTATTTTTTAAAATATAAATATATTAAAGTAATAAAAATATTATTATTTATTTATTTCTTCTTCACCACCACCACCACTCCACCCAACCTTCTGTTGCCGCCGGCCGTCGGCAGATTTTTTTTCTCTTCTTCTTTCTCCCCATTTTCCCCATTTTGTTTTTTTTTTAAAGAAAAGAGGGAGGAAGGAGGAGTTCCTCCCTGTTCCCGACGTCGAAAATGGGGAGGAGGAACTTCCTCCCTCCCTCGTTTTAGACATTATCTTACCCATGTTTCAATCGCTGGAAAATTGAAAGAAGGCTGCTGTCCATGGGCCTGATCGCTGGACAATCAATGAGTAACTTGTTGGAATGAAAAACCCATACTCAATCGCCGGAAGTTGAAGCTCACGCAGCTGGACCATTGGAAATTCGGAGAACCCACTGAGAATGCACAAAATCTGTTGCTATTCACGTATGTTCGCGCGAACTACTGATGGGGAAGCCACGACCGCAAGTTGCTACTCGTTGTAGATGATTAAAGCCATCGAAAATGAGAGGGGAAGGATACCCACGCTGCTAGACTGCTCGCCATTGCCAGAAAACTCGAAAGAGACAACTGTTCGCATGTTTGAAGGAGCTGAAGCTGTCAGATCTCGCTGCCACTATCACTATCGCTTGAGGTGCTGCTCGCTGGAACCTTCTATGCTCGCAGAAGAAGACAATCAGGATGATGGGGATGGGAGAGACGAAGATCCGGTTGAATCGGGGAGGAGGGACTCCTCCTCCCCATTTCTAGCATCGGGAACGGGGAGGAGGAACTCCTCCTCCCTCCCTCTTTTCTTTTAAAAAAGACAAAATAGGGAGAAAGGGGAGAAAGAAGAAGAAAAGAGAAAGAAGAAGAGTAGAAAAAAAATTGCGTTGGCGGGCGACGACAACAGAAGTTTCGGTGAGGTGGTGGTGATGGTGGTGGTGATGGTGGTGGTGAAGAAGAAGATGAAGAAGAAGAGATAGGGGAAAATAAATAAAATATTATAAAATAATAATATTTTATTATTTTAATATATTTATATTTTAAAAAATTAAAAAAAATTAATAAAAATGTCACGTCAGCAATCTGTTAGTATTTAACGGAAAAATGGATGGAGGGACCAAAATGAAACGAAATTCAAACCTCAGGGGCTAAATTGTCTAGTTTGAAAACTTAGAGACCAAAATGAAACCTAACCCAAATCGGACTAAAAGTGTATTTTTCCCCCAAAATATAATACAAAAATATTAATTTAAAAAAGTTGAAAAAAATAATATGAGACATTTTTAACCTATTTCTCAAAATTAGAGACTAAAAAGGTCTATTTTGAAAACTTAGGGATCTTTTAAACATATTTCTCAAAACTAAGAACTAAGGGATTGTTTGGCCCATGGTTTCAGAATTCAGAACCCTGGGAATCAAAACCTTGGTGGATTTGTTCTGAGGGGTTTGAAAGCTTGGAAATTAGAAAATTGTGTTTGGGGTGCTGTGTTCTGAACCCTGGGAATCAGAAAACAGTGTTTGGGGTGCTGTGTTCTGAATCCTGGGAATCAGAAAACAGTGTTTGAGGTGTTGTGTTGTGTTATGAACCTTGGGTTTGTGCAGCTTTCTTTTTGCACTTTTTCCTTCCGTTATTTACTCGCTTCATTTCCTTTTCTAGAGTTAAGAGAAAATCCTTGACATGATGAACTATTGGAAAATATTTGAGATGCTATATTAAATGTTCAATCTCATTGTAACTATGGTCTATGAACTATTGGGAACCATTCTAAAGTCTTATTTGATAATCATTTGATTTTTGGTTTTTAGTTTTGGTTCTTGGTAATTGATCTTATATTTGTACTACTCTATCACCTATGAGTTTCTTTGTTTTGTTATCTACTCTCTACCAATGTTTTCAAAAACCAAACCAAGTTTTGGTAACTAAAAAACAATAATTTTAAAAAACTAAAAACTAAATAATTATCAGACGAGACTTAAATGATCATTATTTATTCAGAAATCTACTTCTCCATTGAGTAGAGCAGAGTCCACATTCCACTCTCTCGCCCTTTAAAATCCGTTACTTAATATATACTTTTCCTAGTGTCTAGTTAATCGTTGAACTTTAAATATTGTCAATTATGCACCAAAAATTTTGAACTAAATGGTTAACCTTAGTCAACAAATTGTTGACTTAACATTACATTGAGGCTTTATTTAGATTTGCAACCTTACTTAAGTGTAAAAGTGATTACAATGGGTTGAATCAGGTGTTATTTGTTAGCAACCATACCGTCGTCTAGGCTTGAAAATGTCTACATATTATTGACAGAAGTGTGACCAAAATTTGTGTAAATTATCAAACTTGTTCTGAGGTCGGTAGTGAGTGAATTATAGTGGCGTGGTCCAATTTTGCTACGACAGTCTCGCGATCTTGTTTGTTGTTTATGCCTCAATGCAGACAACCAACATGAACTTCATATCCCAAATGACACTACATTGCAGAAAAAAAACGCCAAATTTGTATTCTAAAAGCACTTTTATTCAACTTTGAACTTTCTACGCTTACACCATCCACAAAAATGGGATAAATACACCAAACTCGACACTGAATTTACATAAGATTCCTCCCTCTTGTTCTTAAAACAAACTACATTACACAAAGATACACACAAACCATGGAGAAAAATGAACAAGCAATTGCACAAAAATGATGATGAGAAGACTCAGATACGTTACAGAGGCTGGAAGGCCATGCCTTTTGTCATAGGTGAAGTTCTGTTATGCTCTGTTCTTCTTTGTTCTTCTATGTTCTTCTCTTTTATGTTTCGTTTCATGTTTTTTTGTTGTTATGAACTTAACCACCTAGTCATTTTCCATTGTCATTGTACCTTCCAATCTGAACTCAAACCACAAAACAAACATTAAAAACAACATCAAAATCAAATAAGCTAACATTGAAAAATTCAGAACCAACAATACAATCGTAATGCAGAGAGGTATTTAGATGGAAGTAATAAAAAATTTTGTGACAAAATCAAGGAGGCTTCAAGCATTATTAAAGAATATCATTGGCATAAAAAAACCTCAACTCATTAAATAGATTCATCGTCATGGACCAAAGGTTAAAGAAATGAACCTGTTCAGTGGACAATGAAAGCCCCCCACTAAGTTCCACTCGTCCGACCACACCCTTCATACCAAGCCTCAGACGCTACCTCACAATCCCATCGAGAACAGAGACCACTGTTTTCGAATGGGAGGAAGCCACAATACAAGGAAATTGATGGAAATTTGGAGACGACAAGAGAGAGGGTCAAGTTTATGGAACGACAAGGGAGAAATGGAATCACGTCCACTACATGCTTCACAATCCCCCTCCCCACTCTAATCCCCGCCAGAATCCGCCCTTCCTCTGTCGTTAGCGAATACCACATGTAAAAAACAGAGGAATGAGAGGTAGAGAGTAAAAAAAAAACGGGTTTAAATCAGCAACAATCAGAGACGAACAACAAATTCCATCTCAGAATGGACAAAAATACGTGAAAATGAGATAAATTAAAGTGGAGAGAACACAAACCAAAGTGAAAAAATCCCACTCGTTCCTCTACGATCAATCCCATGTTCGATCTGTTAAGTCTCAACAACACAGCTCATTGTCTGGCGACATACTAATGGAGAGAAGGGCGGAAGAGAGAGCGGAAGACGAAGAGCGATTAGGGATAGGGCTTCTTCTGCGAGGAAAGGAATAGTGAAGGGAGAAAGGAAGACGATGAAAAAATGGAGGAGCAGAAAACACGTGAAGAGTGAAGGGAAAGAGAGAAGATGCAATAATGGAGGAGCAGAAAACGTGTGAGGGAGAGAGAAGATGCAAAAACCTAGGAGAGGTTGTGTTTCAAAACCGACCAATTCAAAACCGTGGGGCTGTGTTTTAAAACCAACTCATTTAAACACAGTGGGCCAAACATAGTTTTGGGTTTCAAACCCAAAACCATCCCAACCCTAGACTATGGGCCAAACACCCCTAAAATTTTGAAAACTTAAGGACCAAACCAACATATTCTTCAAAAATTTGAAAACTCAAGGACCAAACACATATTACTCAAACACACCAAAAGGTAATTTTCCATTTTTTATACGTGGAGATTTGTGAAATTTGGATTCCAAAATGTACTTTTTGACATAACTTCCAATCAACATATCTCATTCAAATCTTTCCTCAAAAAAAAAAAAAAAAAACAAAAACAAAAACAAAACATATCTCATTCAAATCGAATTTCACAAATTTGGTCGATGGAAAATTCCCAGAAGTCTCCCTGTTCCGTTTCCTAGCTTAGAAATAGAAATGGAAAATGGCCGCCATTTTCAGACAGCGCGTTCAACAATCCTTAGCAGATTCGTCGTGACTCACTAAAAAATGTTCCGGATTTTAGGGCTCAAACTCTCAAGTTCTGCCCGGCGCGCTGCAGTCACCACCTCTTTCTTCGACAATCTAGGGTTTCATCGAGACGCCTCGTTTAGCTTCAAATTTTTCTCTGTGCTTGCTGATGAAGGATCATTACGAGCGTTGAACGATGGACGCAAACATTGTTTCACAGTTTCATTCCTCGTCAATTCATGCGGAATGCCATTGGAGACTGCTCTGGATGTGGCTTCCAAGGTAAATTTCAAAACTCCGAAAAAACCTGATTTGGTTCTTTCACTTCTCCAAAGCCAAGGATTCACCAAATCTCAGATTTCTAAGATTGTTAAGGATTATCCGAATTTTCTGTTTTCTAACTCTGATAGAACACTTTTGCCCAAATTTGAATTTCTGCATTCCATTGGGCTTTCGGAGTCAGAATGTGTTCAACTTGTTTATTCATGTCCGTCTATTTTGGGGAGTAGCTTAAACAACCATCTAATTCCCTGTTACAACTACCTTAATTCTGTGCTTGTTGGAGATGGAAAGGCCATCAAATGTCTGAAGCGTTCACCCAGGGCATTTCGTCAGGATTTGCAAGACAAAATTGCTCCTAACATTGCATTGTTACAAACGTGTGGAGTTTCTAAAGCTTCGATTTCGTTTTTGGTTTCGAGTTTCCCAGATGCAGCATTCCTTAAGCATTCCAAATTCTGCAGCATTGTTAACCAAGTCAGGGATATGGGATTTGAGCCTTCAAAACATACGTTTGTTGAGGCCATTAGAGTGCTGTCTGGGATGACTTCTTTCACCAGGGATAGAAAATTTGAAGCTTATAGGAAGTGTGGTTGGTCAAAGGATCAGACTCTTTTAGCTTTTAAAAAGTGTCCACCATGTCTGATTCTATCTGAGGAGAAGATCTTTAAGAATATGAACTTCTTTGTGCACAAAATGGGGTTTAAGCCAAAAGATATTGCTACACAACCCATTGTGATGGTCTTTAGTTTTGAGAAGAGGATAATTCCAAGGTGTTCTGTTGTCCAAGGTCTGTATTCGAAAGGTTTATTAAAGAAAAAGCTCAGCATGGCTAGTATCCTACAACCTAAAGAAAAGACTTTCTTGGAGAAGTATGTTACCAAGTTTCCTAAAGATGTTGTTACTTGGTTGTTACGTTTGTATACTGGAGAGCTCAAAGTTTTTGATGTTTAACCGTAAGTTTTTTTTATCCTTGATTCATTCATTGTTGTGTTTCATTTACTAGGCAAAATTCTAACTTATTGGCTTCATATTGGCATTTTGGTGTGCTTTTGAATGAAGCCTTTTTGTCTCTTATGGACTCATGTAAAGGGTCCCTCAACATGGTAATTAGGGCTGTTCATCGGTCGGTCGGCGTCGGTTTGAGACGACGTGTCGGTTTATGTCGGTCGGTGGTACTCGGTTTTGGGTGAGTTCGTCACGCCGACCGACCGACCACTGTGACGGTCGGTCGATATTGGTCGGTCGGTAACACAAGTTTGAGGGAGAGTCGTTGGAGAAGAGAGAAAAAGAGAAGAGGGAAACCATCTATGTTTTTAACGTTCGGACGTGTGGGAAAAGAGAAAATGGGAAGAAGAAAGAGAGATAGAAAAGAACAGAGAAAGAAAACAAAAAGAGAAAAAAATGAGAGGAAGGGTGATGAGAAGATGAAGAAAAGGAAGAGTGAGGAGAAGATGAAGAAAAGAAAAGATAAAAAAGATTAACCAGAGAAGAAATGGAGTGAAAGAGATAGAAAAGAAAATAGTAAGAAAAAAAGAACCAGGAGAAATGAAAGGGTGTAACGAAAGAGGGAGGAATGAAATGTTTTAGGAGAGAGGAGTGAAAGAGAGAAGAGAGAAAAATAAAAAGAAAAAAAAAAGAAGATGAAAAGATTGAAGGAAATGTCATGTCAGGTTATCATTACTCACATTTTTTTAGTAATAAAGTACAACATCCACTTTAAAAAAACTATGGCTGTTGAATTTTTCGAGGTGGTTTTAAGAAGGTTGCATGCACGAATTTCTTTAGATGGGAGGGTCGGTCGGTCGGTCGGATTTCAACCTTTAAGCCAAACCGACCGACCGACAGTCGGTTTTTTAAATAGCTTAAACCGATTCCGACCGAACCAGTCATCAAACCGATCGACCGACATCGGTTCGGTCGGTTTTGGTCGGTCGGGTTGGTTTTCGGTTAAATTTTGAACATCCCTAATGGTAATCTTGTATCTCAATGGTACTACAGGTATAGTGCCTTAACTTTTGTAGCTGAAGGCCAATGCCTTCGAAAATATTGTTTCCTGAGTTATCTGAGTTAAACCATCTTCTTCCTTTCACCAGAATGGTTTCAATTTTGGTACCATTGCTAAATTTTAGAAACTAAAAAAATATTTTCTGAAAAGTCCTTTTTTTTTTTTTTTTTTTAAAAAAAAATTTGGCTAGTGTTACGGAAGATTTTTTAAAAAGTGAAAAACTAAAAAGAAAATTGCAAATGCCATCTCCAAAGTATAGACATTGTTGTAATTCCACCCTTAAACTTTTAATTATAAGAATGAAATCCTTCAAACTTAAAATCTTTCTCTCACACTTTTGTGCAAAAGTCATTTCAAATTCTCTCTCTTTTCATGCTCACTATGGTAAAATTTGATAGAAATCTCACGCATGACTTGAATCAAAGCTCCACCGCGGAAAGGAAAAGACCATATTCTCCGTATCACTCTAAAAATCGTAAGACTTAGGAAAAATTGGACCCCATTCATCAAAGTTTTAGAATTGGATTATGATTGAAATTGTGGAGCAGGACGTTTGTTGTACACTAGAGTGACAAGAGTTTTGGATCCTGTTGCCATTGTTTTTTTAGTAGTTGACAATATCCAAATCTCATTATTAGTGGCTTCGTTTGAATGGTTTAAAATATATGAACTACGTGGACTTTGTGTTATTTATCCTACACTTGTCGGAAGTTAAAACAACGACCTTTTTAGTTCAACAAATGTAGTATGAGAGATCGAAGTTTTAACTTGAGAATGTACAAAGTGCCTTTTATACTGACCTATGCTCAAATTAGGAACCCAAAGGAATCATACTCATGAAAAAGCGTGATTGAAAGAGAGGGATGATTTTTTCCCACAATGGACTACATCTAGAAAGGGAAGAATTATTTCTCAACCATGGAGGATGCTGAGGGCAATTAGCTTACGACTGAACAAGATACAAAAGATGAGTGGGGGACTACTTCTCTAATTTGTACGAGAGACAACTAGGTAAATGGTCATTTATAATTGTGCATTTTGAAAAATGGCTATCTGGATTTTTATTTGAAAAATGACCCATCACTATTTTTAGAAGTTTTTTTTTTTTTTTTTTTTTTTTTTTTTTTTTTTTTTTTTTTTTTTTTACAACGAAACCAATGAAAATACCCTTCATCCAAATCTAAATTTAGTGAATAGTTAAATTCAAATACAATATAAATGAAGGAGAAAATCTAGGAATTAAAGAAGCAATTTTGAATTTACAAAGATAAAACTAAAACAATGAATACAAATTATGTTAATAGCATAATTTAATAACAAAATTTTAAATTTAGAAACATAATACTAAAATAATAGGGGCAATTGTAGGGTTAGCAAAAAAACTTTTGGTTAATTGCAAGCGTGTCACTCATTTTTAAGGATTGCAATTATGGCAAAAAATTCAACCCAGTCTAAAACATAAATAGAAAAAGTCAAAAATAGCCCTCTCAACATTTTCGCATGTTTTACTATTATGAAGTATATCAGTAGTATATATTATTTATATACTATTGATATACCTAAAATGAAATATATCAGATATCCTAATAATATACTATTGATATACCTAAAATGAGATTTATCAATGATGTTATTGATATATCGTACATCAGGTACATCATTCATTTATTTAGTGCGACTGATATATTGGATATTTGGTATATCAATCAACTGATATATTAAGTATATAGTATATCATATGTATATTTTGTGAATATAATATACTTCATTATACACTTGAGTTTTCATTAATTTAGATATCTTTAATATACTTCATTAATAATGAATTAGATATATTAGCTTTATTTTGAGACAATGTGTGTGGTAGGAGATTATAACAACCTCTTGGTTGAATGTTTATGTCTTATGTTAGTTGAGCTATGCTCATGTTGGCAAAAATATCATCGATATACTATATGTCATCTTAATAATATACTACTGATACACTATAATGATATACTTGAAATTACATGTTTAGTAAGTACTGATATACTACTAATACACAAATGATATACTTAAAATTGCATTTTCTTGATATACTTATAACAAATTTTGCATTTCACGATCTTCATAATACACAACAATTAAAAATATATATCAATGATTTTTTTAAATAACAATTCTATCATACTCATAATCAGGTATATCAATGTTGTTAATTAATCATTTGAGTAATATATAACAAATGGAGTATATCGATGGTATATCAACATTCATAACAGGTATAAAGGACAAACATTTATGTTATAAAAGACAAACACTACAGTTAAAATATGTAAATAATACAACACAATTCAATAAAGAGAAAAGAAAATATAACAAATAAAGAAAATTAACATATCAAGAATATCATTGGTATATCAACATTCATATATTAATACTCATAATCAGGTATATCAAATGTTACACTTATCAAATCAAGTACATATTAGGTATATCATTATATTCATTCGAGTATATCAAATTTGGTATATCAGTCTGATATACTTTATATTTCATATATCAATAAATATAAAGTATATCAGATATATTATTAATATATCCGTTGATATACCAACAAGGGTAAAACATGAATAATAAAAAAAACGAAAATTAGATTTTAAAATTTTTGCTATATTTGCAAATCTCAAAAATCATAGCTAGATTTACAAATATACTAATATTTTAAGCTATCCATTGCAATTTCCCAAAATAATATCACGTTTGGAGGAGGAAAAATAGGAATGGATTAAACAAATACAATATATTCAAAAGACGTCTAGCTCCAATCAAAATCTGACTCAAGTGAACACAGAAATTCAAATACAACATAAATGAAGAAGAAAAGTGGTGTGGTATATTCTTCTCAAAAAAAAAAAAAAAAAAAAAAAAGTGGTGTGGTATAAATAGATAAGTAGGGAAATTGGTAGTTGAAGTTAAAAAAAACGTGACAAGATAGATTGACATAAATGCAATGTACTCCCTCTTTTAAAAAGAGATAAGTAGATTGCATTTAATAAATACAATTAAATGTAATCTATTAAATGCAATCTACCTTACCTATTTTTAAAATAAGACATGGTAGATTGCATTAAACATCTACTTCATAAGTGCAACCTACCCATAATGTTTCATTTATCACAACTAAATAAATGCAACTTACCTACACCATGCTTCATTTATCACAACTAAGTCAGTTACAAATGAAATTAATGACAATTAAACTAGTTACAAGAACATCTGAATATTCATAATATAACACAATAGTACATAGTAACATTCCTAATGGGGACCGACCTTAGGTGCATGACTTTCAAGCATTGTGCAAAGAATAGGAAGAAAATTAAGTCCACAATAAACAACCAAAATTAGATAGGATAGAACACTTGATCAACCAAAATTAAACAGCACAAATCAGAAGGAACCATAAAAAAATAATGGACAGAATAGAACCAAGAGACAACAATGAGAAGGAATCGTAAAAAAAAAATAAAAAAATAAAAAAATTGGATAGAACAGAACCAACACATAGAGATAAAAAGGAACCATACAAAAATTTAAAAATTAAAAAAAAAAGGATTGAACAAAACCACGAGACAACGATAAGGAGGGACTATAAAAAATTGGATAGAATAGAACCAAGAGACAGAGATCAGAACAAACAACAAAAAAACAAAATGGACAGAACATAACATTTACACAGAGATGCTAAGGAACCATAAAAAAAAATGCACAAAACCAAGAGACATAGATCAAAATACGTAAAAATTGGAGAAAAAAAGAGGGAAAAGATTATGCTTGCTTTGCATCATTTGAACACCCAAATCAGAGGCAGGAAAATTTGGATGTATACTTATATAAAATGCGTTACTCATCATCGACCGGCTAAGGGACAAGAAACCTTACCTGTTGTTCCCACCCCTCACCCTGCTCCAAAAACCTACCATGCAGATCCAACGAGCTCTTGGTTAAGAGAAGGTCAATGGATGCGGCAAGTTGAAGCGGCATGGGGTGGGGATTTGAAACCAAAAAAATCGATAAGCGTTTAGATCTGATAATAGATCTAGAATTTTAAAGAGGATGAAGATAAGGAAGATAGATCCAGGGTTTCGAAAAGGATGAAAAGAGGGAAAGGGTTTCGGGTTAGATCAACAAGAAGAAAAAAAAAACCAAAAACATTAGATCCACGAACCAAAGAGGATGAAGAGAGGGCAAGTTGAAGCAGCATGTGGTGGGAAGAAGGAGAGGTGAGAACACACACCTTAGAGAAACAAAGAGCCCGAGAGATGTGAAGACACACCTGAGATAAACGAAGAGCCCGAGAGAAACCAAGACAAACAAAGAGAAACAAGGGAAAGGATCTGGAAACACAGAGAGAGAAAATGCTTTCCATGAGGCGACTTCAATAGTGCCAGACTGTTGAAGTATGATTTCAAAAGTCTGGCTTCGAAAGATGGAGGCCCAAACATGGGTGTCGTTGGACTTTATGAACTCGGGCTTCAAAAGATGGTGCCCCAAACACCCCTAAATCTTTTGGACCTCTTATTTTAATTTGGAAAAATTATTAGATGTTCCTGGTACAATGAGACCATCTCTTTAAAGCCGTTAGATATAAATTTTCAAATTTGTCTGCCCCTAATAACCGTTGGATACAAAATCGAGATAGTTTTACCATTTCTCTCTTACATCTAATGGTGTAAAACTACCAATCTCATTGCATCATAAATACTTCAAAATTTCTCCTTATTTTGTCCTATTTTAGTAAATAACGAGGCGAGAAACCCCAACGCTCTCCTTGAGTCCTTGTTCGTCGTTGAACCCAAGGATGAAAATATCGATATCGGTATTAATATCGGTAACTCAGATTTACGGATATATCGATGGATATTTGAATATCGACGGATATTCCGGGAAAAATCACGGATATCACGGAAACTCATAAAAATATTATGAAATTTTTCATGAAACTTTGGACTAAGCTTATTTATGTGATAAACTATTAGTTTAAGCATATATATCAATAATTATAAGTTAAATATGAATAGTAATACAATAATAGATAATATTGAAGACCGAAAAATGAATATGAACTTAAATATTTCATTGATAAAAAATTTTATGTAGACACAAAAAATAAAAATGATCAAAGATATACAAAATTATTAGAAATATGCTATTGATTTTTTTAAAAAAATAAAAATAATTAGTATACTATATAAATTAAATTTATAATTATATTATAATATTAAAAATTAAACATTATATATGTTAAAATAAAAATGTTGTACAAAGCACAATATAATTGAATTAAAAATAGGTGAAATTAAACAATTTCACCCATAAAAGAAGGGAGAAGAGTGGGGTTGTGGTGGAATGAAGAAAGAGAGAGAGAAGAGAAAGAAAAAAAATAAAATAAAAAGTTAAATAACCTAGGAATCAAACCACACACGCCATGGAGGAAGGAAGAGGAAACAAGTAACACTTAAGCCAACAGAGCAATTCGAATTAATGAATACAAACAGCATGTAAATATATAAAATACTATATTCGTTCGATTTTTCTGCGATTTCCAGCCGATTTTTCGGCGATATTTCCGCGATTTTTCGTCCGTTATCCTCGTTTTTTTTCTGTTTACCATTCGATATATCGTTGAAACGATATTTGGCCGATATTTCGACGATATATTCGATATTTCGCGATAAAATGGTAAAAAAGATATTAACCTCCCATATCTCTATCGAACCCGCGAGAAATTGGATATTTCGGCGATATATCCCGATATTTTCATCATTGGTTGAACCTTAGCTTAGTAATTTGGTCGTCCACTCTATCAATGCCCGCCATTTTCGAAATGAACGTGCAACAATACATAGCAGATTTGCAGTGACACTCGAAATGTTCCGAATTTTAGGGTTCACAATCTTAAGTTCTAGCAGGAGGGTTGCAGTCCCCACCTCATTCTTCGACAATCTAGGGTTTCATCGAGACTCCTTATTTAGCTTAAAATTCTTCTCAGTGCTTGCCGATAAAGCATTGTTCGGACCTTTGGAAGATGGGCGTATACAATGTTTCACAGTTTCATACCTCGTCAATTCATGCGGAATGCCGTTAGAGACTGCTCTGGATGTGGCTTCCTGTTGGGAGGATTGTTGGGAGTGCGCCCAAAGTCCCACATCGGCTAGATAAAGGGTATATAAGGGAGGACTAGTATCCATTGGTATGAGGCCTTTTGGGGTGAACCAAAAGCAAAGCCATGAGGGCTATGCCCAAAGTGGACAATATCATACCATTGTGGAGATACGTGTAGTGTTCCGGTAGTCCCTTACACTTCCAAGGTAAAATTCAAAACTCCGAAAAAACCTGATTTAGTTCTCTCGCTTCTCCGAAACCAAGGATTCGCTAAATCTCAGATTTCTAAGATCGTTAAGAATTTCCCGGGTTTGCTGTTTTTTAACTCTGACAGAACACTTTTGCCCAAATTTGAATTTCTGTATTCCATTGGGCTTTCTAAGTCAGAATGT
The DNA here is from genome assembly GCA_017139565.1 of Luffa aegyptiaca. NCBI lineage: Eukaryota > Viridiplantae > Streptophyta > Magnoliopsida > Cucurbitales > Cucurbitaceae > Luffa > Luffa aegyptiaca. Next base: position 15,096,252 of record CM029396.1, read on the forward strand.
GTTCAAATTGTTTATTCATGTCCGTTTCTTTTGGGGAGTAGCTTGAAAAACCATCTAATTCCCTGTTACAACTACCTTAAATCTGTGCTTGTTGAAGATGAAAAGGTCATCAAATGTCTGAAACGTTCACCCAGGGCGTTTCGTCAGGATTTGCAAGATAAAATTGCTCCCAACATTGCATTGTTACGAACATCTGGAGTGTCTGATGTTTCAATTTCGTATTTGGTTTCGAATTACCCCAATTCAGCATTCCTTCAGCATGCCAAATTCTGCAGCATTGTTAACCAAGTTAGGGATATGGGATTTCACCCTTTAAAGCTTGTGTTTGTTGATGCCATTAGAGTGCTATCTGGGATGACTTCTTTCACCTGGGAAAGAAAGCTTGAAGCTTACAGGAAGTGTGGTTGGTCAAAGGATCAGACTCTTTTAGCTTTTAAAAAGCATCCTCCATGTTTGATTCTATCTGAGGAGAAGATCTTTAAGACTCTGGACTTTCTTGTGCACAAAATGGGGTATCAGTACAACTTTATGCCAGTTGAGCTATGCACTTGTTGGCAAAAAAAAAAAAAAAATGGTAAATTTGGGTAGAAGTTGGTGAAACTTTTAATTTTGGGTGGTTTAAAATTAATGGGAGTATAAGAGTCTTCTTACACTCCAAAGTTCTCTTCATGACATCATCTTAGTAAGCAAAAAATTCATAAAAACAAGTTTTTAAAAAATGGACCATCATTGTTATACTTCTATCACGGATATTACCACTCATAGATAGACTTCTATTATTGATAGATTTATATTTGTAATGAAGTCTATTGATGATAGATATTGATAGACTTAAATTCAGATAGAAAAGTATCAATGTTAAACTTCTATCAATGATGACAAATACTTTTATCACTGATATCAGTGATAGAAGTTTATCTCTTCTATCACTCATTAACTCCAGCTGTAAATAAAATTTCATTATTGATAGAATTCTATCACTCATAAGAGACTATGTGCTCAAAAAGTGCAAGAGATTCAAAAAAATAAATTCAATGTACCTTGAGTCTTGAATTTGATTACCATTGAAAATAAGCAAATTACTTGTTTTTAAAATTAGCTATCCTCATTGTTTAAAAAAAAAAAAAAAAAATAGTTATCCTCATAGGCTGTCATAATCACATGCAACAAACCCTCATAAAAAAAAGAATGCTATCAGAAATCATCCATCCCAAATATAATTCAGATAAAGATTAAATCAGAAAATTACATACCAAAATATTAGAAATGGTCAAAATGTCAAATATGAGTTAATTACAGACCAAAAAATCAATAATCCACCCCAAACTTAAAAATTGCATTATCCTCCATGTAACAAAAAATAAAGAAATAAAAGATAGACAAAGAGAACAAATACAAAAAAAAAAATAAAAGAAAATAAAAAAATAAAAAATAAAAACAAAGGGGGGAACAGAAACAACGGTGTGGAGACAGGTTTAGAGCACATCACTCATCGTCTGATGACTCATATGGTGGTGGAGGAGAAGGGAAAGCTTGACCCATGCTGTGAGCGAGCAGGCACTCAGACAGATAGTTAGACTGGTCCTTAGAGCGTATGAAATGTCTTTGCTCTTGACGCCTTTGACGTTGGAAGTCAAGGCAAAGACTTTGTTGCGCAACTGCAATCCACTGCTGCTGCACCTCTATACGCTGCTTCTGAGCCTCTAAACGCTGGACTGCAAGGAACATCTTTTGCATTTGCTCCTCGAGCGAAAGTGGTGGAGGCTTCTGTTGCTGCTACTTAGATTTCGGTAGCTGCCCCTGGGGATCGGCTGGTTGATTGACACATGGATCCCAATCCCGAAGCCTATCAATGACGTTCTTGTCCATCAATGCTTATGGGTGGGCCAACTCCTCTCGCGGTCCCATATAACACCAATGTTACGACACAAGGCGTGAAGGAATGAAAATCCTTTCGCAGCGGAAGCGTATATCAGACTTTTCGTTCTTAATTAAGTTTTCGAAAAACACCAGTACATTGGCAACCAAAATTTAAGAACTAATTCTATGAATTCTAACAGATTAAGCATGCGATCTAAATTCTAAACTATTTAGAATTAGCGAACTTATGTGATGGAGACCAAAAACAGCACTATGCTCCTTTTGATTTCACGTACAGAGAACCTCTAAGGATACGACCACTTGGATCACCCACTATCCTCTGAATTCTTGAAATAGAGTGTGTGGGAACTCCAACGCCTTGATTTTGGGAATCAATTACTGCAAGATGTTGCTGTGTTTTCTTCTTGCGAGAGACGAAAGCATGAGAGAGATGGAGAGATCGAGAGAGTTTCAAAAATTCCAGAACAACCTTCTGTGATCCCATGGCCAAGTGAGAGAGTGTTTGATCAGTAACATGATTACACGATCTAACTCCCAGTAACTGTTGGGAGTTTTAAAAAACTAATTTAATTAATTTAAAATAAAATAAAACTAAAATTAATTTTGATTTTAATTAATTAATCATATATTAATTATTTTTTTTAGAAGGAATCATATATTAATTAATTAAACCATTTAATTAATGTATTCATTTAAATCATATTTAAATGAATATCTCTCACCGAACCGATAGTATTAATTCAATTTAATTAAATCATATTTAATCAAATTGAATTAATCAATTAATTAATTCATAATTAATTAATTAAATATTTAATTAGGTTCATATTTGAATCACATTCTAGGGCTGAGCATCGGTCGGTCGGGGTCGGTTTTGGCTCCAAATCGACGTCGAACCGACCGTAATCGGTTTCCAAAACTGGAAACCGATTTTTTTTAAAATCGGTATTTTCGCCGACCGACCGGTCGGTCGGTCGGTTTGGTCGGTTTAATCGACGACGAGGGTTGCGGTGAGCTGCAGACGAAGAAGAAGAAAAAGAAAAGGACGGGCGGAGGGGTGGTGACGGCGACGGCGAGGGTCACGGTGAGCTTCAGACGAAGAAGAAGAAAAAGAAAACGACAGGCGAGGGGCGGCGAGTTGTGACGGCGAGGGTTTGTTGAGTTTGAGAGAGTGAGAGGCGTGCGTGAGGGAGGTAGGTTACTAGGTTTATCGAAGAAGAAGACCAAAATCAGAAAAATGAAAATGAGAATTTGGGGATAATAAATGGAATTTATTTTTTTTTAAATAATAATAAATATGGGTAGTGGGCTGGCGTGGTTTCTGGTTTGTTTGAGATGAGAGAGTGGCTGATGGTGGGTTGGGCCAGGCCGTGGGTGGGTTGGGAGTGGGCTTAATAGAAATTAGAGGGAATTTTTTTTATATATATGTCGGTCGGTTCTCGACCTCCATATTGGACCAACTGACCGACATTTCAATTTGGCATTATGCCAAACCGAAACCGACCGACCATGGAGTGAAACCGATCGACCGACGTCGGTTCGGCTGGTTTCGGTCGGTCGGATCGGTTTTTCGGAAATTTTTGCTCACCCCTATCACATTCAAATATGCTCCCTTTTAACCTATACTTTTAATGTGCATCTAATGTACAATAATTATAAACTATAGTATTAATTTAACTAAATCATATTTAATTAAATTAATTAATTAATTAAATATCACATATTTAATCAATTTCACATTTGAATCATATTAAAATGCATATTTCCCCCATAACCTATAGTTTTAATATGAATTTTATTCACATTAAATTTAACCTATAGTTTCAATATGAATCTCTAATTCATCTTTAATATTTGAACTTCTTCAAATATTTGATTCTCTCATTAATTAATTTTGAATCATATCCAAAATTAATTTTATATTATAACATTTAATTCAGTAATTAAACTTATATTATAATATATCTCCATACATTATATTAATTGCATCACATACAATTAACTAAAAATTCCTTTAATATTCAAGACTACATAATCTCATAACCCTTTACGAGCTAGCAAGGGGACCTAATGGACCTACAGATCAGAAGCTCCAACGATTCGAGATTAATTGGCTAAACTCATTAACCAAGTTATTCAACATTCGTTAACTGTGGGTCACTCCACTAAAGACCCACAACTGCACTTTTCTCACTGTAGAATATTTTTGTGTCCACAGATATCGACCAATATCGGTAAGTCAATCCTTCACAAGTGTTCATAACGCCAACTAGGTCAAAATTATCGTTTTACCTCTGGGTTACTTTTGGATCCTTAAGTATCATTGATTCCTCTAATGAACAAGTTGTTTATGGTCCAACGACTAAACATAAGTTCCTCTTGGACCAGGAGAGGATGACTCGCCTTTGTTCAAGACCCGGAATCAACCCTTAAGGGAATACTCATCTACTTGCCCCAATAGGGGAATGAGTGAATTTCATCTTGTAATGTTATGTTCCCAGCCCCCACTTGGTCTTGCCCCTGAAAATAAGCTTATTGAGTCGGCGAACTGGCCACTCTCACCCATACAAATCTAAGGACAATCCCTCATGAAAAAGAGTTCATAACACACTCATGATTCAGATTGAGTTACCTAGTGTTGGGTTTTATGAGCTAAAACTCGTAGATAGTAAATGAAACAAATTAATCGATCTTAATAAAGTGTTATTGGAGTGACTCAATAATTTGTTATTGAATAATCGAGTTTGCATTAATAAACCCTAAATCCAATAAACTAAGGTCCAAGGTTGTTGAAATGAAACTTGGACCAATATGTGGGGACATACGGGGATCGACGTTCAAGTAACAACCTAAATGGTCTATAGTATAGGGATAAGGCTGGGTACCTTATCTTGGTGACACTATGTGATACGACCCACTGTGTATTTGATACAGATGCATTGATCCAAAGCATCCATGTAGGAGACATGTAAGTGGGGGTATCCTATGCAATGAGTTTGCATAAGACCGAACCGCGAAATAGTAACCATTAGATGTAACGTCGTTGACTAGTTTAGGTTTCTATTTCAATAGGATGACCTAGATAACTCAATCTCAATCCTGAGTCTGTTATGAACCCCTTTTCAGGAGGGATTGTCCTTAGATTTGTATGGGTGAGAGTGGCCTGTTCGCCGACTCAACAATCCTACCATTTCAGGGGCAAGACCGAGTAAGGGACTAGGAACATAACAGTACAAGATGAAATTCACTCCTTCCCCTTTGGGGTAAGTAGATGTGTGTTCCCTTAAGGGCTGATTTTGGGTCTTGAACAAAGGCGCACCGTCCTCTCCTGGCCCAAGAGGAACTCCTGTTTAGTGGTTAGACCCTAAACAACTTGTTCATTAGAGGGATCAGTGGTACTTAAGGATCTAGAGGTAACCCAGGGGTAAAACGGTAATTTGACCCAGCTGGCGTTACGAACACTCGTGAAGGATTGACTTACTATATTGGTCGATATTCGTGGACATAGAAATATTCTACAGTGAGATGAGTGAAACTGTGGGTCTTTAGTGGAGTGACCCACAATTAACGAATATTGATTAGCTTGGTTAATGAGTTTAGTCAGTTAATCTCGTATCGTTGGAGCTTCTGATCTGTAGGTCCATTAGGTCCACCTGCTAGCTCGTAACGGGTACTGAGATTAATTAGTCTTGAATATTAAGGGAATTTTAGTTAATTGTATTTGATACAATTAATATAATGTATGGAGTTACATTATACTATAAGTTTAATTAGTGAATTAAACTTTATAATAAAATTAATTTTGGATGAGATTCAAAATTAATTAATTAGAGAATTATATATTTGAAAAAGTTCAAATATTAAATATGAATTGGATTCATATTAAACTATAGGTTAAAAATAATATGAATAGGGATTCATATTAAAACTGTAGGTTAAATGAGAGAGATACATTTGAATATGATTCAATTGTAAAATTAATTGGGTATTTGATATTTAATTAATGTGGGAAACAATTAATTGAGAATTAATTGATTGACCTATTTAATTCAATTGAATATGATTTAATTGAATTAAAAACTTTATGTTATAATTAATTTATTTAAAATTGGTTTAATTAAATTATTTTATAATTAATTGGATTAATAATTATTATATATGATAATAATTAACGGTCCAAATCTTTAATGATTGTGATCAATGGCCAAGAATGATTAGAGAAGTTATGGGTAACTTCCTTCCCATTTTTCACGTACGTGTAGATTGGGGTAATTGGACACTCTCGCATTCTAACGAAAAAACGCAGAAGGGGAATCACCCATTCTCTGGTTTTTTCTCTAAAAAACTTTCTCATAAAAAAAAAAAGCAATATTGCTGAAAGTTCCCTTCTCCAAGACAAGATTTTTGGGTTCCCACCAACCGAATCTCAGACACCCAAGAGATATAGCGGGTGTGCCAATTGGTGGTGTTAGTTGGAGAAATACAATACGTGATTGAGGAGCATTATGCAGTGATTTTCCTGTTTTCATGTAAGTTCCTCAAATCTAAAAAGTTTAGATCTGTAAAAACAGCCTGCTTAACTTATAAAATTCATGTAAATTGTTTATGAATTGTTTTTGCCGCAATGTATCGGTATTCTACCTAACTAGAATTAATTCGCGCATGATTAATTTCGCTTTCGCTAAGGATTCAATTCCTTCACCTAGGTCATCATATTGAAATAATAACCTATCTAGTTAACGACGTTACATCTAGTGGTTACTATTTCACGATCCGTTTTTAAGCAAACTCATTGCATAGGATACCCCCACTTGCATGTCTACTACATGGATGCTTTGGATCAATGCATCTGTATCGAATACGAAGCAGGTCGTATCACATAGTGTCACCAGGATAAGGTATCCAACCTTATCCTTATACTATAGACCTTTTAGGTTGTTACTTGAACATTGATCCCAGTATGTCCCCACATACTTATTCAAGTTTCATTTAATCAACCTTGGATCTTAGTTTATTGAATTTTGGGTTAATTAATGCAAAACTCGAATAACACATTCAATAACAAATTACTGAATAACTCAAATAACACTTTATTGAAATTAATTAATTTGTTTCATTTACTATCCAAGAGTTTTAGGGCAAAAAACCCAACAAAATGAGGGAAGAGTGCCTGAGGCCTCCAGTAGTGTTGCCTTGGTGAATGTGGTGCATGGAGTGATCAATCACTTTGCTCACATCAAGTGTGCGCCCTGTTGCGATAGCATATAACAGGATGACTCGCTATTTCATAATGTCATGTAGATAAGGTCGAAGGTCTTGAACTTAACTACCTCACTCCTCCTCGTAGTCCACTGAGACCCTGGCCTACACATCTCTCTAATAATCTGATGCACGTCTAGATGCTCGCTAGCGTAGGTGTTGTATTCATCCCTGTCAAAATTGGACAAGCCATATAACTGGTTCAGGGATAGTGAGTCAAAATGGGACCGTACACCCTCTAACGAAAGATGAAGAGGAGTCGTCAACCATATTTGCATAAAATTCCCAAATGGGAACGATGGCTACTTCAAGATGTTCAACTAACGTTCCCCAACCCCTCTCAGATATATTATGGGTGAACTCTGGGTGGAAAACAACATTAGGGTGCAAACCCCTCTCAGGTATGATGTTTCGGCTCATTACATAGGCTCTAAAGAGGGTCTTGGCCTCCTTACTAACGAACCCATGTCTATCAAATGAACAAGAGGATGAGGAATAGACGACTTTCCTAGAACTTTAACACTCATTTTGATCAGAAATAATCAGCGCCCAACTACAATGCACAACAATTTTCAACTCTAAGCAGCCGAATCCACACAACTATAGCTCGTTCGCCTCAAATTAGCCACAACCAACAACAACCCAAAAATACAAAGTACTTATTGTTGGAAATACGTTGTATACAGAAACTGTTGTACACTAGCAAACAAATTACAATGCAACTGGCTACAAACAAATACAGAGTAAATATATCTACAGGCGCTGTATATAACAAAAATTACAGAAATCATAATTAAACCATATCAGAAGATCAAAAACACTTTAATGGTCGTCAATGATCCGGTTAACAACGACAACCACATCAAACGAACATAACTTGTAAAACAGAAGAATGTGATGATTCGTAGTCGAGACACGCTTCCAAAGCGCTGTCCTGAAGACAATTATTCATTCTGCAACGATTGCTAGCAGACTACAACGATTGTCTTAGTAGGATACAACGACTAACTCCAGTAGAACAGCAACCTCAAACTACACCGATCTGGCAGAACTCTTGGATACTCACTCTCAACAAAACCAAACTAAAAGAAGGAAAGATAAGAGAAATCTCGAAAATGGAATGATCTGAAAAGATGAAACCAACTACTATTTATAGCTATACAAATAGTAACTCTCTAGAAAAACGAAAAGACAAACAATAAATACTCTATAATTACGTTAATTATAGTGTATTGATGTGTATTTACAACAAATGCAGAATACAGAAGGTCATTCGTTTTCTCTGTAATTATGAGCAATTACAGTAGTTGCAGAACATAAAAAGGCAAAAACCGTTCATGTTCACACAAGTTATGAATTTAATTTCCGGACATTAAATTCATAATTTAAGCAACCATTTTAAAACTTTTGATAAACTAACCACCACTTTCTTTCACACATTTACACCAAAATCTAACAATCCCCTACATGAAAGAAAGTGAATAGATAAAAAAAAAAAAACACGGTGAGAGCAAACAGACAAGCTATGCATCAGGAGAGGTGTTTTCTAGACTTGAACCTTCCTTAGTGAATGTCCATCAAATTTACCTAAGAAATAGTGAGACAAGCTCTGGAACTATCCTTCTCATTAGTAAACTGAGACAATAAACATCACACATAACTTATCTTGTATCTTTGAGTTCTATACGTTTGTGTCCATTTGGTCCTCGACAAAATCCCGATTTCATGAGAGCTTTAGAGAACATAAGCCATTAGAAAAGTTCTCATAGAAGCGACCCACTTCTACTCTCACATAGGTGATATTGATTAAGAGTATTCTTCCATTACTCCTTTTTGTAAACAAAATATCAATATGACCTTAACTTCGACAGATCACACACACTCTACAAACATCATAGAAATGGGAAGAAATTATAAGTTTCTTAGTGTGTCAATTATGAATCATTCAGCCAGTTTGCCTATTGAACCTAGATCTTGGGATCTCCAGTCAACTAGGTTAGGTTACCACCAAATAATTCATTTCAAAGGCTTTATAGCCCCATTTCCCTCAATGTAATGTCACTTGCTCTCTTGAAAATCCTTTCGTCAAAAGATCACCAATATTCTCTTTCGATTTCATATAATCAATGGAAATTATTTCATTAGAGAGTAGTTGCCTTACTGAATTATGCCTACGTCTTATATGTCGTGACTTTCCATTATATACATTATTCTTAGCTCTTGATAAGTCCAATTTTCTATGCACTTAAAATCTCCCAATTTTCTTATCTTAGTTGAATTTCTTGCGAAAAATGCTTTAAAATGAGTATAATATGTCTATAGGTCCTCACCGGAGCTTTGGATGCGATTTGGGGCTTAAACGAGCGTAACCGGAGTGTAAAATGACTTTTCTGCCTCTGGAACAGTATCAGCGTCAAGACCCTTCTAAGTAGCATTGGGACGCTGTTCAATTAAGGAAAGGATTCTGGAATTCACGCTGAAGCAGTAGCGTCGAGACGCTGTTGTCCTAGCATCGCGACGCTAGGGCAACTCGAGAGCATTTTCCTATTCTGGAGGGGGCAGCGTCGCGACGCTGTTACATAGCGTCTCGACGCTGCGACTGGGTATAAAGTGTATTTTTCATATTTTTGCTCCTCTCTCTTAGCTTTTTCCCCTTAGACTCGATTTCTCTTTCTTCCTCCCTGTACTATTCTGCATTCCTTTGTAATTTTAGTGAGTTTTATTGTATTTTGGGATGGTTAATCGAGCCGAGGAGCTTAGTTGGAGCGTTTCGATGACCGGCTAAGTTTACATCATTGCAATTGGGGACTTCTAGTGTAAGTTTGGCATACTCTTGAGACCTTGTTTATGATTTTAGATGAATTATTGTTGGTTATGTCTTGAATTCCCATTCTCAAATTACAATTGCTTTAATAGAATAGTTTGACAAACTATTTGCTTGATTTAAAGTAATTGCTTTACTAATTGGTTAGTGATAGATTTCTTTTGTGATTGTGTTGAATGGAGTGTTATCTCATTTGATATATTTGCATGATAGATTTAGGAATTTGAGCTTAGAATTGTATGAATTTAGGTTGTTCCTAGTTTATGCAAATCTACTCAACGATCCAATTCGCTTAATGCAGTTAGGTTCATGTTTATGAATTCTAATTAGATTCTAACTTTGATGTTTTTGTCGAGTTGGAAGGTTATAGATCTTAATCATTGGTTCCAATGAATGTTGAGTAATCAATAATAATTCTTTAAATTTGAGTGTCAATGATTGAGTAGCCAAACCCAAGTTAGAATAACCAATTGCGCGCGACACCGAGGTGAGATTAACTAAACTACCTTTACTTCCCCGTTATTTTACTTTATTGCAGTTTTATGTTTCCAATCAATCCATCTTTCAAAAAAATCTCCTTTTTAGTTACTAATTGAGAAATCTAATTAAATTAATTAATTACGCTGCTCCCTGTGATCGACCCCGACCACTACTGCTACAAGTTAGCTTTAGAGGTTGTGGATTATAAATTTATTTGATAAGAGACCTCGACAATCTCTTCCATCAGCTCTCATAGAGGCTGCTAAACTGTCACAATGTATACATATCACACTCACAGACTTTGGCTACAATGGATACCTTCAAGAAAATTTTGAAGCTATTCAACTTCTTCTCCAGCTTTGTCAAGAGCTACAAACTTTGACTCCATAGTAGAACATGCTATAAATGTCTGTTTTGATGATTTCCATAATACAACAGGTCCACCTAAGGCAAATATATACCCACTGGGTGATTTAGTCTCCATGCTATTAGAAATCCAAATAGTATCACTAAATCCTTCCGGTACATGTGGATACCTCATACAATGCAATCCATAGTCTGGAGTGTACATCAAGTACCTTAGAATTCTAACTAAGCATTTCAATGGTCATGCCTAGGATTGTCAGTGTATCTTGTTGACCTTCCTATTAAATAGGCAAATCAGGTCTTAGTACAATTCATCATATACATTAAGTCATCAACAACTCTAGAGTAATCTCGAGGAGATACACTTTCATCATTATTCTTCATCAACATGCAATTTCTCAAGACTTTCTCTTTATAATGAGATTGAGAATTTGTGGATCCACTTGAATTCTAATTCCAAGGATAACATGTACAAGACTATTGTCTTTCACATCAAAGTTGAATTTTCAACATATCCTTAGTGAAATCAATGACACTTTTATTTGTGTCAATTAGCAACACATCCTCCACATACTAGCATACAATGACACAATCTTGATCTATGGTTTTAATATGGACACATTTATCACACTCATTTATCTTTAAATCAATTTGATAACATTGTGTGATCAAACTTTTCATGTCATTATATGGGTGCTTGTTTCAACCCATAAAGAGACTTGACAAGTTTGCAAACTTTACCTTCAAGTCCTTTTACAACAAATCCTTCAGGTTGTTTCATATAAATTTCTTCATCTAATTCTCCATTTAAAAATGCAGTTTTCGCATCCATTTGGTGTATTTCCAAATTTTGTAAAGTTGCTATTGCGATTAACATCCTTATAGATGTAATCTTCGTCATTGGAGAATAGGTATAAAAGAAATCTATCCCTTCTTTCTAACGAAAGCTTTTAGCAACAAGGCGGGCTTTGTACTTATCAATAGTGTCGTCAACCTTTAACTTTCTTTTGAAAATCCATTTACTACTAATTGGTTTACCACCAGGAGATAGATCAACCAATACCCAAATTTTGTTCTGCAAAATGGATTCTATCTCACTATTAATAGCTTCTTTCCAATAAGGTGCATCCGGAGATTTCACAGCTTCTTGAAAAGTTGGAGGCTCACATTCTATCATATATGTTATGAAATCAGGTCCAAAGGAAGTAGCTTTCTTAGCTATTTTGCTTCTCCTCGGTTCAGACTCAGTTTTCTGATCGTCTTGAACCTTTCATAGAGCTAGCCTCATAATTCCTTTTGACACCATTACTTTTGTGTCTTTCTTCTTTAAAAGGAAATATATCCTCAAAGACTTCAGCTTCAATAGATTCCATTAATATTAGGTATTTCTAATTTAACCACTAGGAATCTATAAGCAACATTATGCATTGCATAACCTATAAAGATACACTCAATTTCTTTTGGCTTGAGTTTGGTCGTTTTTTGTAAAAGAATTTGTACCTTTGCCAAACACATGCCAAACACACCCCCACACTTTCAACATTTTATATGTGGGTAACCTTCTATTCCACACTCCATAAGCTGCCTTATCACTCTTCTTATGTGGAATTCTGTTTAGTATAAAATTTGTTGTAAGCAACGCCTCCCCCCACAAATTATGAGGTAAACCTGAACTATTTAACATGCAATTAACCATGTTCTTCAAAGTTCAGTTCTTTCTTTCAACTACACCATTTTATTGTGGTGTATAAGATGCTTTAGATTAATGGATTATACCATAAACTTCATAGAATTCATAAAGCAATGATGATCCAGATTCACCACCTCTATATGATCTAAGCACCTTCACTTTCTTCTCAAGTCAGATTCTTCTACCTTATATTCTTCAAAAACATCTAAGGTTTCATATTTTATTATGTAATAAATATACATAGCAATATTGACTACAATCATCAATAAATGTGACAAAATATCTTTTACCTCTTGTTGGGGTACTTTTCATGTCACATATATCACTTTGGATTAAATCAAGTAACTCATTACTTCTTTTCCACAGATAAAACGACTTTCTATCAAACATTGATTTAACACAAAACTTTGCATTTGTATCTATTATCAATGTTAAAATCAGGAAATAGTCTTAAACTTACCATTCCATATAAAGAACGATAATTAACATGCCTCAACCTAAAAGGTCATACATCACAAAACTCAACAATTTAATGGATGAGTTGTTATTATTATCATTCTTTGACACTTGTGTCAATACATTCAATTCAAACATGTCATCATTCAAATAACCATATTTCACATACATACCCCCTCTACCAAAATAAATTTATCTGGGGAAAAATACACTTTTGGTCCCTGAGGTTTGGGTTAAGTTACACTTTGGTCCCTGAGTTTTAAAACTCAACAAAATTACCCCTGAGGTTTGGATTTCATTACACTTTTGGTCCCTTCATCTAATTTTCTATTAAACTCTCACAGTTTGCTGATGTGACACCATTATTTTAATAAAAAAATTATTTTTAAAATTTTCTGAATAAAAATATATAAAAATAATAAAATATTATTATTATTTTTTTATTTTTTTAATTCTTTCTCTTTCTCTCTCTTATTCTTCTTCTCTTCTTCTCTTCTTCATCCTCTTCCTCTCAACCTCTTCCTTCTTCTTCTTCAAATCTCCAACGACCGACGCCCGACAACCACCACTCGCCGCCGCCGGCGACTGTTTTTTATTTTTTCTTCTTCTTTCCTCCCTTTATTCTCTCGTATCCCATTTTTCTTCTTTTCTTTTTTTTAAAAATAGAAGAAAGAGGAGGGACCTCCATCCTCCTCCTCCATTTTTGGCCGGCGACAACGAACAGCTCCGACTCTAGCGAGCAGACCCGCAGCGGCAGGCAGTGATCACAAGAGAACCTCCAGCCAGCAACCAGCGGCAGGCGCGAATACGTACGTCGAAAAGCAGCGTGCAACTCACCTACGAACCAGAGTCGCGACAACCACGTGATTCGAGCCTGCAATCACGAGCGGCGGTAGATCAGACGCACGAACTCTTGCGTGCAGCGGCGACGCATTATTAAACCCAGATTTGCAACCCAGCCTCTCTGTTGGGTTTCCAGAGTGAGTAAAAATAAGATATAAAAATGCTATAGAACTCTGTGCAAGTATACACAATCCGCAACAAGTAATAAGTATTTATCGAATCCAAGGTCTGAGTTAGCTTTCACTTTATCTATTTTGTTTAGTTTTTCAATGGTTTCAAGAATGGTTAAAATGATTGGTTTTTATAGAATGTTGAAGCAAAAGAATTGACAGAACAGGAAATAAACAAATAGGCAGACAGATTAAAAACAGGCGCTGGTCAGGATTTAGTAATTGTTTTAAAAGATGCTCTAGCAATATTATTGATCATGCAAAACTCTCGCAGTCTTATTAGCGGATTCCTCCCGGAACTCCAGATTTTTTAGAATATGTTTCAAATCCAATGAAGCACTACCGATCAAGCACTAGGCAACTGGCTATTCCTAGCTCAGTCACTGGCGTTCACCAATACACAACGATCTAGTGTGATTAACCGCCACACACTCTCTAAATCATCCCTGAAACTAGAGAGAGGTATTCATACCGGCTGGCCAGGCGGGCATAAAATAGAAATAAACACAACAATTAATCAAGATGCATAGAATCAATATTTATTACTAGAAATTAAGCACAACAATCACATGTTCCCTAACCAACGCCTAAAGCTACTTAGTTCATAAAATGCATGGAAACACACGTTACAATCAGAGTAAGAATATCCATAATTACAAAATAACGCAAGAAAGTATTAATTCCCTTGATCAGCTTGCAATTGATGGTCTTCTTGATGGTCTCCTATCTCTCCTCTATTATGCTCCCAAAGGTGGAAGTAACCTTTCCAAGAATGGAATGTTTCTCCCCAAAGTGGAATGAATTTGACTTGGGCGGCTATCTCCTTTTATAGAGTGATAGGAGGCTTGAATTAGGTTGACCTAGACACGTGGATGGCTCTCCTTGCTCCATAAATCCGAAAAATAGCTTAACAGAATTCAGTTTGTTAAATTGGCTAACGAGCGGTGACGTGGCAGTTTTGCTCCCAGCTTTGATGCAGCACAGAATTTGCTCCCTCAAGTCGCCCAACAACATATTCTGCACAAAATAATTTCCAAAGCTTCCATTCTTCCAAATGGGTTAAAACATATAATATTCATATAAAAACAACCCTATTAAGCACAAAAGATGCACAAATCAATATAGAAATAAGGTCTAAATAACTCCCTTTTGGAGAGTTATCACACCCCCTAACTTGAACTATTGCGCGTCTCGAGCAATACTAACCAACCTTCCCTTAAGAATTCAAAACGTTAGACAAAGCATAGCTTAATCAAAACAGATAATCCAACACTACCTTCAACCTCTACCTGAGCATTCTGCAAAACCAAGCTTTGCTGCAGCAAAATAATTCTTCCGGCATGGACAAATAATCACCACTTTTAACTGAATTCTAAGAACTTGCCACAGCCTAGCTCTATTATCAGACATATTAAAACACATTTTTAAGGGGTTTATATTTTTGTTCTTCAGACTTAAAGCAGCCCTACAGTCATAAGCTCTTAAGCATGGGCTGACCCACTTTATGGTGCAGTATACCCTTGCCTCAAACTCATCACCAACTAGGCTAAATCCTTAGTTATTCTATCTCTTGCCCCTCAGAATGGCAACATTTTATGATGAAGCTCACCTAAGTTCTGGGAGACAGAAAAACTGCTGGATTATCATTCATCCTTCAAAACTTTTGCTCCATGAATTTTCTCAGCAAAATTTTCAACAATCACTTTTTTCAGCAAATAATTTTTCATCATTTTTCACATTTCCTAGGTCACCTTTTGACGTGAAGACAAACTGTGGGTATCACAAATGTCCCCGGTTACTCAATAACCTAACAAATTATTTAATGAAGGAGAGGAATGCTCGAGCAAAACAATTGGAGTAGCAAAAAGTCCCCCAAACTTGAATTATTCATTGTCCCCAATGAATCATTAAAATTTTAAATTATACCCCCAAACTTAAATATTTCTATCTGAATTTTAAAACTAAGCGCGGGACTAGACCTAAGCTTAAAGTGGATCATATAAGTCAACACTACCTCCAAAATCTTCTTGCCGCAGCAACGACCAGGCCAGAAAAAATGCTCAAGCAAAAGGTTTCTGGAGATCAGAATACCTTGATCTAATTAAGCTTAGCTAGTCCAAGCTTCAAAAATTCAGAAAGAGAATTAGTTAAGTTAGAATTACTCAATGCTCATAGAACAGAAATACCTTGGAAATTTCATTAAAAACATAGAAAGAGATTACAAAAGCATATATATATATATATATATATATATATATATATATATATATATTTTTCAGGAGCAGAAAAATTCGAAAGAAGCAAACAAAATATCAACAGAAAAGGAGGTTAGAAAATGCGCGAGCAAACAAAAATTCCAGAATAAAAATTATGCTCGCGTAGGGCCACTTCATCCGTCAGTCCTCTTGGCCCTGCTCATTTTCATCATCCCCTTCTCCTCTTTCCATCGGTGGGGGCAGAATCCAAGGGTTCAACAAATCTTCAGGGAATGCTGGAAGGGCTGGATACGGTTTGGAAAAATTCTCCTGCAGTGCCTTCTTCAGATTGGCATCACGACTTTTTCACATAGTTCCAGAAGGTTAAAGCTTGCCTCTCGGCAAACTCCTGCCTGCTGGCCGACAGTGCCAGTTGTTCTAAAATCGTGTTGATGTCGTAGACAAGCCCACCCTGACGTGCCTCTTGCGTACGCTGAAGCCGTGCCAAGTTAGGCGTGTCGATGATTCCCTTGTCAAATAAAATGACATCTCCTTCATTCTCTAGAACTCCTGCTCGCTTGCAAAGCATGGTAATGGTATTCGGGAAAAACAGCTTCCCCACCTTCTTCCAACATCCAGATATCTCATTAACAATAATCTTCCCTACATTAATGCTGAGAGACCGCAAAATTGCGAAAGCCAGAAGAACCCGTTCCCTAGAGACCGTTGAGTCATGAGTCGTTGGAAGCATCCTCTGTCTGATAAACCCCATCCATGTGTTTGCTTCCCTCTTCAGATAAGCTGACTGAAATGTCCTTTTCTCTGTTTTTGACAGCTGCCACCGTGCCCCTTCAATACCCACTTCCCGCACAACATCGCTCAGCTGCTCATTAGATGGCGCCACAACCATCTCATTATACGCTGCGTGGGGGAAATTCTGAAGGTTATACAGTGCGTTAATAGCACTAGGACTCCAGTCGACTTCGACTCCTCGAACAATCACTTGGAAACCATCTTCCTTGTTAATATTTGCATAAAATTCGCGCACCACCTGTGCGTTTACAGACTCAGGCTTTGCACAAAACAACTCCCAGCCGTGGTCTGCAATGCTGGTCCTCAGAAAATGCGGAAGATCACCGCTAAATCCTCTCTCAAACAGGAAATCTCTTTTCAGCAGCTCAGCATATTCTGCTCTGGCAGAATTGTTGACGAAGCGATCATACGGCAACTGTGGCTCTTCTATCTCATCAGGTTCTTCCGATGCTTCCGCAACACTTTTGCCCTTTTCCGCCCTTCGCTTGAGCAACCGCTCTTCCTCAGCCTTTTTCTCTGCTTCTTCTCTTACTTTTTCCTCTGCCTCCTTCTTCTCACGCTCTTCTTTCTCTGTATTTTCTCTTTCAGAATCAGTGGTTGGAGGCGAGGGAGTATCAGTTCGGACTACCTTGATGCGGCCCGCTTTTCTCTTAATGCGGCGACGTTTGGGCACTTCCGGCATGATCACCTCCACTCGAGCCTCCTGTTCTTGCTCGTTACCTTCTTTAGGTGCAACCTCTGCATGATGTTCCTGCACCTCCTCAGCCTGTTTTTCTTGAACTTCCTCTGTATTCTTTTCTTGAACTCTTTCTGTATCCGCCACTATCGGTTCGACCTCCTCTGGGTTCTGCACTTCAGGTTCTTTCGGATTTCCTTCTTCCACTGTAGTAGTAACATCTTCTGTCGCCTTCTGGACAACTTCTTGCTCCTCAGCCCACTTTTCTTGCCTTCTCCTTCTTTTGGCTTCTTTTTCCTCCTGCGTCTTCTTCTTCTTCGCTTTTACTTTCTGTACTTCAGGGGTAACATGTACCTCTTCTTCCTCATTATCCCTCTCTTTTCTTGCTCTTGTTTTCGCCATTGAAAACTCGAAGGAATTTACAGAAAATCGAAACAAAGAAAGAAGAATGCAGACGACAAAGGTTGAAACAAGAAAATGGAGTGAGAAGCACTTACTGAAGGGTTTGGAATAAATAGAGCTTCAGCAAATCAAATCATAACCGAAAGATTTTGCTCTCATTAATTGATTTTACCGTTCAAAAACCGCATGCAATTTGAACAATTAAACCACCAACGGTAAAATCTTGAATTCCAATCGCCCCTTGTAAATAATTATGCGCTGCCCAACAACAAAGCCCTTGGATCTTCCCTTTGTGACACGTGACTCCATCAGATGACTCATGCAATTTAACCTGCCCACAGAAAATTTAAAAATCAAAAAGTAAAAGTAATTATTTCACAAGAAATCCCTTCCTATTCGGACGGAAGATTTGCTTCAGCCATAACTTTGCCGCAACAACCTTCTGAACACAAGATTATCTTCCAGAAAAATCTCGGATACGGAAAATTTAAACAAAATCAAATCAGGAAATTCAAATTTTAACCGCTAAAATCAAATCTTTATCTTTTATTTTTATTATTCAAAACCGAATAAATCAGGAGAAATTTTATTCAAATCTAATCTAAACAGAAATTTTCATAACCGAAAATACAAACTGAATTAAAATCTACTAAAATCTAATCTGAATAAATAAAAACTAAACTGGCAAAAATAATAAAAATATTCAGAATTACTACAAAATTACGGAATTCAAAAACAACGAATTTAAAATAAATCATGCAAAATTTAAACAAACCAAATCTAACCTAATTCAAATTAGAATCAACCAAATCATAACAAGAAAATAAAATAAAAACAACCACTGGGAGTTTAAAATTTTGCTCTGTGAAATGCTCCCGCAAAAATCTTGCTCTCTCAATCATCAACCAACTTTAGAGAAGGATATTTCGTCTGGAACTCCTCTCCCCAATAATGTTTCACACACTGTCCATTCACTTTGAACACTCTCCCATCTTTTTCATCCTGCAAAGTAATTGCTCCATGGGGAAAAACTTCAATCACAATAAATGACCCTAACCATTTAGATTTCAGTTTCCCAGGAAACAATTTTAATCTAGAATTGTAAAGCAAAACTCTTTGACCCTTGACAAACTCTTTTTGTTTAATTTTCCTATCATGCCACAACTTAGTCTTTTCTTTATACATTTTCGAATTTTCATACGAAAATTGGCGAAATTCCTACAACTCGTTAAGATGCAGCATTCTAATTGCTCCTGCACGACTGAGATCAAAATTTAATTTCTTCAAAGCCCAAAATGTTTTATGCTCAAGCTCTAATGGTAGATGACAAGCTTTCCCGTATACTAACCTATAGGGAGACTGTTGGGATAGGTGTCCTAAAACTCGTAGATAGTGAATGATAAACGAATTATATACTTATTCGATAAAAGCGTTATCGAGACTAATTCAGTAAAGTTATTACTGAATAAAGTAAATTGCACTTATAATTACCCAAATCCAATAAACTAAGATCCATGGCTATAGGATGAACTCTTGAGCTTTATGTAGAGACATAAAAGTGGATCAAGCTTGAGTAATAGCCAAAACGGTCTATAGTATAGGAATAGGGTTGGGTACCTTATTCTGGGGACACTATGTGACGCGGCCCACTTTATAGATGGTATAGACGATGTGATCCTAAATCGTCCATGTAGAGACATGCGAGTGGGGGCGTCCTATGCAATGAGTTTGCATAAGACCAGGACCAAGAAATAAGTCGCTCTCGCTTTATAACACCGTTTACTGACGAGACTGACTATTTCATGTGATGACCTAGGTAACTCGATCTTAATCCTGAGCTAACTATGAACTCCTGTTTATTCGGGCTTATCCTTAGATCTGCATAGGTGAGAGTGGCTCAGTATCGCCGACTCAATAAGCCTCCCATTTCAGGGATAGGAACGGGTAGATAGCTGGGGACATAGTCGTGCAAGAAGGAATTCACTCCTACCCGAATTAGGGATAGTAGAGAGGTTGTTTCCTTAAGTGCTGACTCCGGGGCTTGAACAAAGGGATCCCGCCCTCTCATTGGCCCGAGAGGGACTCGGTTTATTGGTTGGACCATAAACCAATTGTTCATTAGAGGATCAGTGGGACTTAAGGAACTAGAAGTACTATAGGGGTAAACCGGCTTATTGACCTAGCTATAGCTACGAACAACCTGTGAAGGATCGACTTACTAATCATGGTTAAATCAAGTGGACAGAAATATATCTATAGTGAGGGGAGTGCAACTATCGGGCTATAGTGGAGTGCCCCGGTAGTTAACGAATGTTGGCTAGCTTGGATAATGAGATTAGTCGGTTAGCCTCGAATCGTTGGAGCCCATGATCTATAGGTCCATTAGGTCCCCCTACTAGCTCATATCGGAATTAAGCCTAGAACAAAAGATAGGAAGCTTTGAATCGTTCAAAATCGGGAAAAAAAGGGTATTATCATAAATTGTGTTTGACACAATAATTTAATTATGAATTAAATTAGAAAATGAGAGATGAAGTATTTAAAAGTGTTTTGAATACTATATATATGTATTAGGAATCATATATATGGAATTGCACAAGATAACAAAGATTAATTAGATTAATCATATCAAAATTAATTTGAAAATTTTCAAATTAATTACCAAGCAATCAATTTCAATTTAGAATTGAAATTGGGGATAATTTGCAAGCTTGAAATTTGATTTCAATTTGAATTTAGTGGATTTAGTTGGAAATCCATTTAATGCATGATCATTCAAAGTGGAAAGACAACTCACTCATGCATTGTTGCATGTCTTGTGAGATGTACACCTAGAATCCACTTGAACTTGCAAATACACCATGTGTCTTGTGTCTTGAGGCTTGGCTTTGCATGGAGAATGTCTTTAAAAGGAGCTTGAATCAAATTCAAAGGGTTGAGAGCCATTTTCCTTAATGTTATGCTGCTGGAATTTGGACTCAAAGTTCTCTCATCTCTCATTCTTCTCCATTGCTTGATGCTTCAAGCATTCCCTTCCCATTCCCTATCTTATATAGACTCCCACAAGTCGTTCTTGGCCCGGAGTATAGTAGGGAAGACTCTAGAGGTTGTCCAAGGAGCATAGGAGAGGCAAACACCACAAGGAGTTCAACATAAGTGAGCTACAAAGGTTGGTGTTTTCTAAACTCTCTATTCTGTCTTTTCTAGAACATGCATGCTTTAGGAGTAAAATTGAATGTCTTAAGTGCTTTCGATCTTCAATTGCTTCCGCATGTGTAATATGTACACCTTCAATTGGTATCAGAGCATGATTAGAGCACTTAATTCGTTTTAATTTTGCTTTGGTGGGTACCATTTTGAAATTGAATTTTCTGTGTGCTAAAATGGAAGTGTTCTGGTTTGGAAATTTTTTGAGCATTCAAACCTTCATGAAATTGTAATTGCTCGGATATGTAAGAGCGTTAATGTGTGTACTATAGTCTGTAATTTTTATAGAGTCATTAGAGTCCATATAGGCTGTAAAATCGAAGAAAAACCGGAGAAGACGCAGCAGAAAATGAAAATTCCAGCAAGCTGTTTTTTAATTCCAGCAGCAGATTTTTTTTTTCTTCTTCTATTCCAGAATTTTGGTCCGGTTCAGCTGCTGCCTTTTGGTCCGGTTCGGTCTGTTGCAGCCTCATTTCACTCATTGCATGGCCGGTTCATTGCTTGGATGAGCGGTTCGGGATGGTTCGTGAAGCTCGGGCGTGCTGCAAGTTTATTTATTAATTATTATTGTAATAATTAGTGAAATTGCTTGTGTTTTTTTTAAAAAATTGCCAAACTATTCCATTTTAGCTTGATTTAATTACTTTATGCATTGTGAATGTATGATTTAATTAAATGGATGTATGTGCATTATGAGCATGCCATATAGTTTTAAAACCCCACCATAGGAAAGCATGTTCATGCATTTGTTTAATTTTAATAAGTGTTATTGATTAATTCAAATGCATGAGGGAAATTTCATGTTTAATTAATATAAGAGTTGTATTAATTTAGGGAGATTCATGCTTGAATGGTTAATTAAAATTGATTAATTCTTATAATAGTTATAATTATTAAAAGATAAAATTAACCAAGCATGTAGCATGAAATTTCTTTAGTTTGTTTATAAGTGTTATATTCAAATTAGACTTGTTATGGATTGATTTTATAATTGTTATAAAAAGAGATAGAAATCTAAAATCTATAACAAGATTAAGTGCATGCTCACTTAGGTTAATGAACCTTCAACGATTCGATCAATTTGCATAGTTTAGGTCGATATCTTGTAAAACAATGGTTACAAGAGAACTCACCCGACAAGATGCTGTCTAAGGCTGGAGGTATTTAAGTTGACGGTTTACAGAACACCTCCTACCTGGGCATCGAGTCGGTTCTTGAGTTAAGTTAACTCGAGTTTTATGAGCATGCGTGAGCGGTGTGAGGTTTTAAAGTGTTATCACCTAGACATCGTAGTATAAAGTGTTATACAAACCTAGACATAGGTTGTTTCTAAATGGTGCTTTTCTTATAACTTGAATGATTGATTGTTATATGCTTTTAAACACCATTAGAAAGCATGTTATAGGGTTAATTCATTAAATGTTATAAGAGTTATAATAGTTAATGAATAGAAACCGTAAAATCTATAACAAAGAGTTGCATGCTAACATAGGATCTTAGGATCTTGTCATTCTTTAAATGGTTTAAAATGAAGTAGACCTAAGATCGCCTTTTCTAATAGGATTAGAAATATGTCTTACTTAGTTTTTAAAATAGTTTTAAAATTTGAGTAAGTAGGACATAAGACCTTGGTTATAAGGGAACTCTCCCGGCAAATGGTTCGGAACCTGAGTTGAATTAACCAAAGTCTTACTAGCATGCAATGTCACTAGGTTATTAAAAAACGTTTAATTCACCTAGACATTTAGTTTAAAGACCTTGTTTAATAAGGCATAGACTTAGATAGATTCATTTAGCCGGAATTTACCTAAGTAATGGACCCTAAAACCTTACGACACTTTAGTGGGAGGAAAAGTATAGAAACGAAATATTCATATTAAGTTTCTACTCTCACGTTCCCCTGAGTTCACACCGTGAGATCCATGCTTGGCCTCGAGGCGCCCTGGGAGCGTCCCCCTACGGATGGTGTTTGCATGGGTTAATATCAAGGTGAATGGGGAAAGTGTTCATAGTAAGTGGGAGAAGGAAACGTGTCAAACGTATCCTGCGGTCTCCATCATTAGGTTGCACTGTGAGATTCCTATGCGCTGCCTGCGAGTCGCCCTGGGAGCGATCACCCTACGGAGGGCTTGCGCATGGGATTCGAAACAACGCAAACTCCAGAAATGGATAGGATTTCCTAGGGCCATTCCCAACATTAGCTCTTCCCTACGGTGGCATTGTTGGGGCCGCCCTCTGCGATCTGAAAATGATGGGTAAAACTTACAAGATGGTCTTGACCAAATTAACGTTAGCTAATAACTATTGGAGTAAGAGTTATTCTGGGAATAGTATTTGGCCGAGATTGTCTCGATTCAGAGGAGGAGTAGCTGACTGCCCTACGGTAGAGGTTATTCTAAACCCCTGAAGTATCGTTGCAAATAAATCAATTGTATATATGGGTCGATGATTGCTTTTGCTAAATCTGATTGGATAAATGTGATTAATGGGTTTAGTGCTTGTTTCTAATAGAGATTAATTTGTTTGTTTCAGCAATATGTCGAAAAACGTATGTGCTTTGTCAAATGCCAAATTAAACGGTTTAGTACATACGACTAAGAAAACTTGCTTAAACGCTCAACACGTGACAAAGAATTTAGGTTTGGTCTCAACTGAGGAATGTCCTTAAACTAACTGCATAGCCAAGAAAAACATGATCCACGACTCTAAATGCGATTTTTTAGTCTTGGAAACGTGTTTAGTGGAAAACGACGATTCTGCCTGGATACTCGATTCAGGTGCCACTAATCACGTATGTCCTTCATTTCAAGGAATGAGTTCCTGGCAACAGCTAATAGCTGGAGAGATGACTCTTAAAGTTGGAACAGGAGAAGTCATCTCGGCTATTGCAGTGGGAGATGTAAAATTATTCTTCACCAAGGAACGTTACATGATATTAGATAATGTATACATAGTTCCGAAAATTAAAAGAAATTTGATTTCTTTATCTTGTTTATTAGAACAAGGTTACTCAATTTCTTTTTCTGTTAATGAAGCGTTCATAACTAAAAGAGGTATTGATGTTTGCTCTGCAAACTTGAAGAATAAATTGTATGTTTTGAGACCAATTGAGTCTAAAGCTATTTTAAATCACGAGATGTTTAAGACCGCTGAGACTCAACCTAAAAAGCGAAGAGTTTCTCAAGATACCTATCTCTGGCACTTGAGGTTAGGCCATATCAACCTCAATAGGATTGGGAGATTGGTCAAGAGTGGACTTCTAAACAAGTTAGAAGACGACTCGTTACCTCCTTGTGAGTCATGCCTTGAGGGCAAGATGACAAAACGACCTTTTACCGGAAAAGGTTATCGTGCCAAAGAGCCCCTAGAGCTCATTCATTCGGACCTCTGTGGACCAATGAACATTAGAGCTCGAGAAGGGTACGAATATTTCATCAGTTTCATTGATGATTATTCGAGGTATGGCTATCTCTACCTAATGCATCATAAGTCCGAGGCTTTTGAAAAGTTCAAAGAGTACAAGGCTGAGGTTGAGAACCTATTAGGTAAGACGATAAAAACACTTCGATCCGATCGAGGTGGAGAGTATATGGACTCAAGTTTTCAAGACTATTTGATAGAGCATGGAATTACGTCCCAACTCTCAGCCCCTGGTACACCTCAGCAAAACGGTGTATCGGAAAGGAGAAACAGAACCTTGTTGGACATGGTTCGTTCGATGATGAGTTATGCTCAGTTGCCTAACTCGTTTTGGGGATATGCAGTAGAAACTGCGGTTTATATCTTGAACATAGTTCCATCAAAGAGTGTTTCTGAAACACCGTTTGAGCTCTGGAAAGGTCGTAAAGCTAGTTTACGACATTTCAGAATTTGGGGATGCCCTGCATACGTGCTAGATGCAAACCCAAAGAAATTGGAGCCTCGTTCCAGATTTTGCCTATTTGTAGGCTATCCCAAAGAAACGAGAGGTGGATACTTCTTCGACCCAGAGGAAAATAAAGTACTTGTATCGACAAATGCTACATTCCTAGAAGAAGACCACCTCAGAGATCACAAGCCACGAAGTAAAGTCGTTTTAAGTGAACTATCAAACGAAGCTACAGAAACATCAACAAGAGTTGTTGATGATGCTGGCACCTCGAGTCAATCGCGTCCTTCTCAAGAAATAAGAGAACCTCGACGTAGTGGGAGGGTTGTTAGACAACCTGATCGCTATTTGGGTTTAACTGAAACTCCAGTCGTCATACCTGATGACGGAATCGAGGATCCATTAACCTTTAAACAGGCAATGGATGATGTTGACAAGAACGAGTGGATTAAAGCCATGGACTTGGAAATCGAGTCCATGCATTTTAATTCAGTATGGGATCTTGTAGATCAACCTGAAGGGGTTAGACCCATAGGGTGTAAATGGATCTACAAGAGAAAACGAGACGCTGCTGGAAAGGTACAGACCTTTAAGGCACGACTTGTGGCAAAGGGTTTTACCCAGCGGGAGGGGATTGACTATGAAGAAACCTTCTCCCCTGTTGCCATGTTAAAGTCGATCCGGATACTTTTGTCCATTGCCACGTTTTACGATTATGAAATATGGCAAATGGATGTCAAGACTGCCTTTCTGAACGGTAATCTTGAAGAAAG
This sequence comes from Luffa aegyptiaca, assembly GCA_017139565.1. Taxonomy (NCBI): domain Eukaryota; kingdom Viridiplantae; phylum Streptophyta; class Magnoliopsida; order Cucurbitales; family Cucurbitaceae; genus Luffa; species Luffa aegyptiaca. Next base: position 15,122,155 of record CM029396.1, read on the forward strand.
TATCTACATGTCTCAGCCAGAGGGGTTCATAGCTCAGGATCAAGAGCAAAAAGTTTGCAAGCTTAAACGATCCATTTATGGATTAAAACAAGCATCTAGATCCTGGAATATGAGATTTGATACTGCGATCAAATCTTATGGCTTTGAACAAAATGTTGATGAGCCTTGTGTTTACAAAAGGATCATTAACAACTCCGTAGCTTTCTTAGTACTGTATGTAGATGATATCCTACTCATCGGGAATGATGTAGGTTATCTAACTGACATTAAACTATGGCTAGCAACTCAATTCCAAATGAAAGATTTGGGTGAGGCACAATTTGTTCTAGGGATCCAAATTGTTCGAAACCGAAAGAATAAAACGCTAGCCCTGTCTCAAGCGTCTTATATCGACAAATTGTTAGTTAGATATAAAATGCAAAATTCCAAGAAAGGACTATTACCTTTCAGGCACGAAATTAACTTGTCTAAGGAACAATGTCCTCAGACACCTCAAGAAGTTGAGGACATGAGACGTTTTCCCTATGCCTCTGCAGTAGGTAGCCTAATGTATGCCATGTTGTGTACAAGGCCTGACATTTGTTATGCAGTAGAGATTGTCAGTAGATATCAATCCAATCTAGGATTTGATCACTGGACAGCCGTTAAAAGTATCCTCAAATATCTAAGGAGAACGAGGGACTATATGCTCGTGTATGGTTCGAAGGATTTGATCCTTATAGGATACACTGATTCTGATTTTCAAACCGATAAAGATTCGAGGAAATCTACATCGGGGTCAGTATTCACTCTAAATGGAGGAGCAATAGTATGGCGTAGCATCAAGCAAGGATGCATTGCAGACTCGACCATGGAGGCCGAATATGTAGCCGCTTGCGAAGCAGCAAAAGAGGCAGTATGGCTCAGGAAGTTCCTAACTGACTTGGAAGTCATTCCGAATATGCATCTGCCTATCACCTTGTATTGTGATAATAGCGGCGCAGTTGCAAACTCAAAGGAACCTCGCAGCCATAAGAGAGGCAAGCACATCGAAAGGAAATACCATCTCATTAGGGAGATTGTGCACCGAGGAGACGTGATCGTCACGAAGATAGCATCGGAGCACAACATTGCTGATCCATTCACAAAGGCTCTCACGGCTAAAGTGTTCGAGAGTCATCTAGAAGGTCTAGGTCTGCAAGATATGTACGAGAAATAATCTAGGTCAAGTGGGAGATTTTGTAACCGGTATTTTGATACCTTTGCATACTGGGTATTTAGATGCCCTAGTTTATTGTATTTTTACTCTGTTATTAATACAAGTATTTATTCACCCACTGTTGTTATAGATTATAGTACATCCCACTAAACTAAGAGTTTTAGTTCAAGTGGGAGATTGTTGGGATAGGTGTCCTAAAACTCGTAGATAGTGAATGATAAACGAATTATATACTTATTCGATAAAAGCGTTATCGAGACTAATTCAATAAAGTTATTACTGAATAAAGTAAATTGCACTTATAATTATCCAAATCTAATAAAATAAGATCCATGGCTATAGGATGAACTCTTGAGCTTTATGTAGAGACATAAAAGTGGATCAAGCTTGAGTAATAGCCAAAACGGTCTATAGTATAGGAATAGGGTTGGGTACCTTATTCTGGGGACACTATGTGACGCGGCCCACTTTATAGATGGTATAGACGATGTGATCCTAAATCGTCCATGTAGAGACATGCGAGTGGGGGCGTCCTATGCAATGAGTTTGCATAATACCAGGACCAAGAAATAAGTCGCTCTCGCTTTATAACACCGTTTACTGACGAGACTGACTATTTCATGTGATGACCTAGGTAACTCGATCTTAATCCTGAGCTAACTATGAACTCCTGTTTATTCGGGCTTATCCTTAGATCTGCATAGGTGAGAGTGGCTCAGTATCGCCGACTCAATAAGCCTCCCATTTCAGGGATAGGAACGGGTAGATAGCTGGGGACATAGTCGTGCAAGAAGGAATTCCCTCCTACCCGAATTAGGGATAGTAGAGAGGTTGTTTCCTTAAGTGCTGACTCCGGGGCTTGAACAAAGGGATCCCGCCCTCTCATTGGCCCGAGAGGGACTCGGTTTATTGGTTGGACCATAAACCAATTGTTCATTAGAGGATCAGTGGGACTTAAGGAACTAGAAGTACTATAGGGGTAAAACGGCTTATTGACCTAGCTATAGCTACGAACAACCTGTGAAGGATCGACTTACTAATCATGGTTAAATCAAGTGGACAGAAATATATCTATAGTGAGGGGAGTGCAACTATCGGGCTATAGTGGAGTGCCCCGGTAGTTAACGAATGTTGGCTAGCTTGGATAATGAGATTAGTCGGTTAGCCTCGAATCGTTGGAGCCCATGATCTATAGGTCCATTAGGTCCCCCTACTAGCTCATATCGGAATTAAGCCTAGAACAAAAGATAGGAAGCTTTGAATCGTTCAAAATCGGGAAAAAAAGGGTATTATCATAAATTGTGTTTGACACAATAATTTAATTATGAATTAAATTAGAAAATGAGAGATGAAGTATTTAAAAGTGTTTTGAATACTATATATATGTATTAGGAATCATATATATGGAATTGCACAAGATAACAAAGATTAATTAGATTAATCATATCAAAATTAATTTGAAAATTTTCAAATTAATTACCAAGCAATCAATTTCAATTTAGAATTGAAATTGGGGATAATTTGCAAGCTTGAAATTTGATTTCAATTTGAATTTAGTGGATTTAGTTGGAAATCCATTTAATGCATGATCATTCAAAGTGGAAAGACAACTCACTCATGCATTGTTGCATGTCTTGTGAGATGTACACCTAGAATCCACTTGAACTTGCAAATACACCATGTGTCTTGTGTCTTGAGGCTTGGCTTTGCATGGAGAAGGTCTTTAAAAGGAGCTTGAATCAAATTCAAAGGGTTGAGAGCCATTTTCCTTAATGTTATGCTGCTGGAATTTGGACTCAAAGTTCTCTCATCTCTCATTCTTCTCCATTGCTTGATGCTTCAAGCATTCCCTTCCCATTCCCTATCTTATATAGACTCCCACAAGTCGTTCTTGGCCCGGAGTATAGTAGGGAAGACTCTAGAGGTTGTCCAAGGAGCATAGGAGAGGCAAACACCACAAGGAGTTCAACATAAGTGAGCTACAAAGGTTGGTGTTTTCTAAACTCTCTATTCTGTCTTTTCTAGAACATGCATGCTTTAGGAGTAAAATTGAATGTCTTAAGTGCTTTCGATCTTCAATTGCTTCCGCATGTGTAATATGTACACCTTCAGAGACATACCTAGAGGAGTCTTATAGGCTGTCCTATAAGCCCAAAGAGCCTCATCCAACCTAAAAGACCAATCCTTCCTAGATGGATGAACTACTTTTTCTAGGATTGATTTAATTTCCCTATTACTTATTTCAGCTTGACCATTTGCTTGTGGGTGATAAGGGGTAGCTATCCTATGCTTAATCCCATACTTAGCTAAAAGCTTAGCTAAGATATTATTAACAAAATTTGTACCCTCATCACTCACTAAAGCTCTAGGTGTCCCAAACCGCGCAAAGATGTGCGATTGAAGAAACCTTGCTACTGTCTCGGCATCATTCTGATGGCATGCAATGGCCTCCACCCACTTGGACACATAATCAACTGCCAATAAGATAAAAACATTACCATTAGAAGGGGGAAATGGCCCCATAAAATCAATACCCCATACATCGAATAACTCCACTTCCAAAATGTAAGTAAGAGGCATTTCATCTCTAGGCCCCAAGTTTCCTCTCCTTTGGCAAGCATCACATTGCTTGTAGAACCAATGGGCATCCTTAAATAAGGAAGGCCAGAAGAATCCGCAATGCAAAATCCTCATAGCTGTCCTCTGACCGCTGAAATGGCCTCCATACGGCGAAGAGTGACATTGCTCCAGGATATCCTTTGCTTCATCACCTGAAACACATCTACGAATGATACCATCAGAGCATTGCTTATACATAAATGGCTCATCCCAATAAAAATATTTCGCATCATGCTTAAACTTCTTCGTCTACCTCCAATCCATATCAATAGGAGTGACTCCCTTGACCAAAAAGTTAGCAATATCAGCATACCAAGGGACATCCTTCACTACCTTTACCTCAACAGCAAAAAGTTGTTCATCTGGAAAAGAATCTGAAATGGCAGATTGCTTCAGCAAAGATGATGATGGATCAAGACGAGACAAGTGATCTGCAATGATATTCTCTGATCCCTTCTTGTCCTTTATCTCTAAGTCGAATTCCTGCAATAATAAAACCCAACGAATTAGTCTAGGCTTTGCATCTTTTTTAGACATTAAATACCTTATTGCTGCATGATCCGTGAACACTGTGACTTTGGATCCAACCAAATATGGTCGGAATTTCTCAAAGGCAAACACAACAGCTAACAACTCCTTTTCAGTAGTTGTATAGTTGACTTGTGCCTCATTTAAAACCCTGCTTGCATAATATATAGGATGGATAAATTTGCCCTGCTTTTGCCCCAGCATAGCACCTACTGCAACATCACTCGCATCACACATTACCTCAAATGGTAAATTCCAATTAGGTGCACAAAGAATGGGTGCTGAGATTAAAGCAGCTTTTAAAGTTTCAAAAGCCTTCCTACAATCTGCATTAAAGTCAAAAACATGATTAGTACACAACAAGTTACAAAGAGGTTTACTAATCTTTGAGAAATCCTTTATGAACCTTCTATAAAATCCAGCATGACCTAAAAAACTCCGAATTCCTTTCACTGAATTCGGTGGTTCTAGTCTCTCAATAACCTCAATTTTTGCTCTATCAACTTCTAGACCATTCTTAGAAATCCTATGTCCTAACACAATGCCCTCCTTCACCATGAAGTGACATTTCTCCCAATTAAGAACTAGATGGGTATCATCACATCTCTTTAACACCTTACCTAAATTATCCAAACAATTTTGAAAAGACCCTCCAAAAACTGAAAAATCGTCCATAAATACCTCAACAGTGGACTCAATCATATCAGAAAAAATTGCTAACATACATCGCTGAAATGTTGCTGGAGCATTGCAAAGGCCAAAAGGCATTCGCCTAAAAGCAAACGTCCCATAAGGGCAGGTGAAAGTGGTTTTTTCCTGATCCTCAGGTGCAATGGTAATCTGGTTATACCCAGAATAACCATCTAAGAAACAGTAGTAGGCCTGACCAGCCAATCTATCCAACATCTGGTCAATAAATGGTAGAGGGAAGTGGTCCTTACGGGTGGCTTTATTAGGCCTCATGTAATCCATGCAAACCCTCCAGCCAGTTACTGTCCTGGTTGGGATCAACTCATTATCTTTATTGCTCACCACAGTGACACCTCCTTTCTTAGGAACACATTGGACAGGGCTTACCCAATTGCTGTTTGCAATCGGATAAATAATGCTCGCATCCAACCATTTAATCATCTCCTTTTTAACAATCTCTTTCATTGCAGGGTTAAGCCTTCTCTGTTACTCAATACTTCTAAAGGATCCCTCCTCTAGAGTGATTTTGTGCATACAGAAAGATGGGCTAATTCCCTGAATGTCAGCCAATGTCCAACCGATAGCCTTGCGATATTGCTGCAGCAATTTTATTAAGGCCTCCTCATGCTCTGGCATTAAATCTGATGCAACAATAATGGGCAACGTCTCACCCTCCCCAAGATACACATACTTTAGATGATCCGGCAAGGGTTTCAAAACTAAAGTTGGTGCCTCAATCAGGGACGGCTTAATAGGAGGAACCTTTCTTTGATCTAAATCTAAAGACTCAAAAACATCCTCACACCTAAACACTTCTTTTTCATTTTTTCTTTCTAAAGAACAAACTTCTAAATCCTCTACACTAACCTCTCCATGATCTTCCAAATGTTTGTTTGCCGAATCCTGAATTGCTGTCTCAACAATTGTGTTCTCCAGAATCCTAATGAAAGAGCAATCTTCCATTTCGTCTGGATACTTCATGGCCTTAAACACATTAAATTTCACTTCCTCATTATAAACCCTCATGGTTAATTCCCCTTTTTGAACATCTATCAATGCCCTACCAGTAGCCAAAAATGGACGACCTAGAATAATTGGGACATCTTTATCAGCCTCATAGTCTAAGATAATAAAATCAACAGGAAATATGAACTTATCTACCTTTACTAAGACATCCTCAATTTTACCCTCTGGATATGTGATAGACCTATCAGCTAATTGGAGTGTAACTGTGGTAGGCCTAGCTTCACCAATACCTAGCTTTCGATAGACCGAAAGAGGCATAAGGTTAATGCTTGCACCTAAATCACAGAGTGCTCTACCTAACTCTTTTCCACCTATAGACACAGGTATAATGAATGATCCTGGATCCTTAGTCTTGGTTGGTAGCCCATTCTTAAGAATAACACTACATTCCTCAGTAAGAGATACAGTTTCAAACTCACCTAACCTCTTCTTTTTAGTTAAAATATCCTTAAGAAATTTAGCATAATTAGGCATTTGCTCAATAGCTTCTACTAAAGGAATATTTATATGCAATTGCTTAAGAATCTCTAAAAACTTCTTAAATTGACCATCCTGATTCTTAGGCCTTTGCCTTTGTGGAAAAGGTAGAGGTGGTACATAAGGTGGGGGCGACACATAAGGTGGTTCCACATCTGGAACAGAACCAGATGCTCCAGCATTATTATTGCTACCTCCAGCACCCTGACCAGACTCTAACTCTTTTTCAACAACAACATTTTTATCACAATTCTTCTCTAAATTCTGGGGTTTACTAGGCTCTTTTCTCTCCTCTAGTGGCTTACCACTCCTTAGAGTTACTTCCTTTACTTGCTCCTTACCTTCCCTTTTAGGGTGTTCAGTATCTGAAGGAAGTTTCCCTTGAGGCCTTGCCTTCAGCTCATTAGCTAGCTGTCCCACTTGCAATTCCAGGGCTCTCATTGAAGCTTGATTACTTTGAATAGCGGCATCTGTGCGAGCCATATATTCTTTCATCATTGTCTCCAGAGAACTCTCTGAATTTTGCTAGGGCAAAGCCTGCTTATTTTGCTGGGGCAATACTTGCACTTTAGCAAATCCTGACTGGTTCACCTTTTGCTGTGCTTGCACATTACTTCCTTGTCCTCCCCATGTGAAGTTGGGGTGGTTGCGCCAACCTGGATTATAAAAGTTAGAATAAGGGTTATTCCTCTGATTACCTACAAAAAACACAGAAGCTGGATTGCTGGGGCAAAACTCGTAGTTGTGATTTTCACCACAATAGACACATGCTTCCTCTGCAACTTGGTTCACCACTGCAGCAGGCTCCACAGTTGGCGGCTGCTGATGACTAACCACTGTCACATTTTTAAGAGCGTTAGCTAACATTGCAATATCAGCCCTAATGGTGGACACACCATCAACCTCTAACACACTCTTAACCTTTTTATTTGTGCCTCTAACATTTGACCACTGGCAACTATTAGTTGATATTCTTTCTAAAATTTCATGGGCTTCATTAAAAGTTTTTGCCAAAAGGGCCCCTTCAGCCGAAGCATCAACCATACCTTGGATTGCTCATTTTAACCCATTGTAAAATGTTTCCATTTGGATACAATGAGGTAAACCATGGTGGGGACACTTTCGCAAAAGCTCCTTAAACCTCTCCCAAGCCTCACTAAAAGTCTCATCCTCAAGTTGCCTAAACCCTATTATTTCACTCCTCAATTTAGCATTTCTATTAGGTGGGAAATATTTACTCAAAATTTTTTCTGCTAACTCATTCCATGTCCTAATTGATCCTGGAGCAAAAGAGTTTAGCCATGCCTTTGCTCCATCTCTAAGAGAATACGGGAACAAAGTTAATCTAAGGGCATCTCTAGCACTTCTTGAATTACAAAAGAATCACTAACTCCTAGAATAGACTTAAGATGTAAATGGGGGTCTTCAGATGACAAACCATGGAATTGACCCACAGTTTGCAACATCTGAAACATTACCGGTTTCATTTCAAAATTTTCTGCCTCAATGTGAGGACGTGCAATCCCTGGATTTAACTCATCAAACATTGGAAAAGCATACGCTCAAATGGCTCTGGCCCTATCGTTCGCTACCAAGATAGGATTCTCAGCCTGATTATTTTGCTGTTCATTTTGCTCCAGTGGTCGATTTTGCTGCAACACACGATTCTGCTGGGGGTTAGCTGGGTCTTCAGGACCTTGCGGGAGACGTGGCACATCAGCCATTGAATTCTGGTTTCTACGCTGCTCTCTCCTTCTTCTCCTGAATGTCCTCTCGATTTCTGGATCAAGCTCGAACCTTACCCCAGGCGGATCGCTCATGCACCAAACTCACACCTGCAAAAACAAAAGAAACAATCAAAAAGTTCTAGCACCAAACCACTAAAACACATTCACAAAACAGATCAGATAAAAACTTATTCAAGTTCCCCGGCAACGGCGCCAAAAACTTGTTGGGTTTCCAGAGTGAGTAAAAATAAGATATAAAAATGCTCTAGAACTCTGTGCAAGTATACACAATCCGCAGCAAGTAATAAGTATTTATAGAATCCAAGGTCTGAATTAGCTTTCACTTTATCTATTTTGTTTAGTTTTTCAATGGTTTCAAGAATGGTTAAAATGATTGGTTTTTATAGAATGCTGAAGCAAAAGAATTGACAGAACAGGAAATAAACAAATAGACAGACAGATTAAAAACAGGCGCTGGTCAGGATTTAGTAATTGTTTTAAAAGATGCTCTAGCAATATTATTGATCATGCAAAACTCTCGCAGTCTTATTAGCGGATTCCTCCCGGAACTCCAGATTTTTTAGAATATGTTTCAAATCCAATGAAGCACTACCGATCAAGCACTAGGCAACTGGCTATTCCTAGCTCAGTCACTGGCGTTCACCAATACACAATGATCTAGTGTGATTAACTGCCACACACTCTCTAAATCATCCTTGAAACTAGAGAGAGGTATTCATACCGGCTGGCTAGGCGGGCATAAAATAGAAATAAACACAACAATTAATCAAGATGCATAGAATCAATATTTATTACTAGAAATTAAGCACAACAATCACATGTTCCCTAACCAACGCCTAAAGCTACTTAGTTCATAAAATGCATGGAAACAACGTTACAATCTGAGTAAGCATATCCATAATTACAAAATAACGCAAGAAAGTATTAATTCCCTTGATCAGCTTGCAATTGATGGTCTTCTTGATGGTCTCCAATCTCTCCTCTATTCGGCTCCCAAAGGTGGAAGTAACCTTTCCAAGAATGGAATGTTTCTCCCCAAAGTGGAATGAATTTGACTTGGGCGGCTATCTCCTTTTATAGAGTGATAGCTGGCTTGAATTAGGTTGACCTAGACACGTAGATGGCTCTCTTTGCTCCATAAATCTGAAAATAGCTTAACAGGATTTAGTTTGTTAAATTGGCTAACGAGCTATGACGTGGCAGTTTTGCTCCCAACTTTGCTGCAGCACAGAATTTGCTCCCTCAAGTCGCCCAGCAACATATTCTGCCCAAAATAATTTCCAAAGCTTCCATTCTTCCAAATGGGTTAAAACATATAATATTCATATAAAAACAACCCTATTAAGCACAAAAGACGCACAAATCAATATAGAAATAAGGTCTAAATAACTCCCTTTTGGAGAGTTATCACTCTCTAACATTGGAACTCTTCCGTTGGGCTTAGGGCATTGGGTAAGACTAATCGGTAATCTCTAGTAAATATTCCTCTGGTTTGGTTAGAAGTACTTGAGCTTAGAGCCTAACATCTGGCTTCATTTTTGGTGGAGGAATTTCAGTAATTCCCCCGCGCCCCTCCTTGAACAACATACACAAAAAACGTTCATGAAAAATCATTTTGATGCCTGTAGCTCCATTTGCAAGCTAAGAAATCAGCAACCATAACCCACATTCAATTTCACTCCAAATTACATCTTCATTTCTTTTCAAATTCACAATTTAGCGCAAAACATCCATGTATAACATCAATTTGGGGGGGAGAGGGAGAGAGAGAGAGATTTAATCCCAATGAGAAAGGGAAAGGAAATGTTTCATTTGTGTTTTGACTTCTCTTGTTTTGGATAAAATATTTGAGACTGAGAATTTTAAAAACTTTTTTTCGAACCTGTAGGTAATGGTTATTAAGCATTGAATCATTTTAGATCTGAACCGGGAGGTCCCTCCCTCCTCTATTTTTTTTAAAAAAAAAGAAAAGAAGAAAAATGGGATAAGAGAGAAGAAGTGGAGGAAAGAAGAAAAAGAAATGAAAAAAAAACAGTCGCCGGCAGAGGCAAGCGGTGGTCGTCGGTCACCGGCCGCTGGAGATTTGAAGAAGAAGGAAGAGGTTGAGAGGAAGAGTATGAAGAAGGGAAGAAGAAGAAGAATAAAAGAGAGAAGGAAACAAAATTAAAAAAATAAAAAAATAATAATATTTATATTATTTTCATATATTTTTATTCAGAAAAATTTTAAAAATAATTTTTTTTATTAAAATAATGGTGTCACGTTAGCAAACTGTTAGGGTTTAACAGAAAATTGGACGGAGAGACCAAAAGTGTAACGAAATCCAAACCTCAGGGGTAATTTTGTTGAGTTTTAAAACTCAAAGACCAAAGTGTAACTTAACCCAAACCTCAGGGACCAAAAGTGTATTCTTCCCATTTATCTGACTCAAATACAAGTTTGAATCTATTTTTATTAAGTAGAATTCATGACACTAGATTCTTTCGAACCTCTAGCACGTGTCACACATCCTTGGGGTAATTATATTTCCAAAAGTCCATTTCAGTAGGGCCTTCTCTTTACCTTCTATAAAGATAGCTGAAGCATTTCCCTGTCATCTAGCTTATCATATGTCATAAACAATTATTTCTTCCACAAATTTGCCTAGAAGCACCAATATTAATCCACCAATCTTTGGCGTCAGGAGCATAAATACCTTATCAATGACAACAATTACCTTGTCATTCCTTGAAGTTTCAATAATGTGAGTTTTTGCTTCAATCTCTAGTGGATCTTTGTCTCCCTTTCTATTGTCATTTTCAATATGAAGGCTTACCGCAAAATCCACATAGACAATTGTTCTTGCTTGTGTTTGAGAAAGTTTTAAGTGTTCTTCCATAAAGGAGGCAACTTCTCAATCATCACAACATCTTGGGATGGTTCATGACCAATTCCTCACATTGCAAATTACAATGATAATTTCCAGTTCTTTCATTTGATTGACTACCAAATTGGTATCAACTCAAGAATTTTCCACAAAGGAAATTCTTTGTACAACATCTTTCAGCTTGTACATCTTACTGATGCCCCCACAAAAACCTTGAAGTTTTCTAGGCATTGCAATAAACATTAGTAAGAGTGTACTCACGACCACTTACAGTGTAATTGCAACATAGGATGTCCAAATGCGTTCACTTTTGCTTACTTACCAGCTTTAGCTTTAGGCTTTTTGTGAGCAAATTGACATTTTTCATTCAATATGTGAGCAAGATTCAACATAGTGAGGTAGAAGATCATCTTTTGTTGTTATCTTTTGAAGTTTTCGCCCTTGAACTTCTCTGGTTTTTCAACATGAGTTTTGATCATGGTCGATCTCATCATGGTAGGAGCAACAACATCAGTGGTGGTACTAGTACTTGCCATCAAACGATTAATTATTTTCAGATTGTTGGAAATATGTTGTATATAGAAACTGTTGCACACTAGCAAACAGATTACAATGCAACTGGCTACAAACAAATACAGAGTAAATATATCTATAGACACTGTATATTAAAAAAAAATTACAGAAATCATAATTAAACCATATCAGAAGATCAAAAACACTCTAATGGTCGTAGATGATCCGGTTGACAACGACAACCACATCAAACGAACATAACTTTTAAAACAGAAGAATGTGATGATTGGTAGTCGAGGCACGCTTCCAAAGCGTTGTCCTTAAGACAATTATTCGTTCTGCACGGGTTGCTAGCAGACTACAACGATTGTCTCAACAGGATACAACGATTACGTCCGGTAGAACAACAACCTCGAACTACACGGATCTGGTAGAACTCTTGGATACTCACTCTCAACAAAACCAAACTAAAAGAAGGAAAGATAAGAGTAACCTCGAAAATGGAATGATCTGAAAAGATGAAACCAACTACTATTTATAGCTATACAAACAGTAACTCTCTGGAAAAATGAAAAGACTAACAATAAATACTCTGTAATTACGTTAATTACAGTGTATTTATGTGTATTTACAACAAATGCAGAATACAGAAGGTCATTTGTTTTCTCTGTAATTATGAGCAATTACAGCACTTGCAGAACATAAAAAGGCAAAAACCGTTCATGTTCACACAAGTCATGAATTTAATTTCCTGACATTAAATTCTTAATTTAAGCAACCGTTTTAAAACTCTTGATAAACTAACCACCACTTTCTTTCACACATTTACACCAAAATCCAACACTTATCTCAGTAATTCAACACTAGCAATTGTACTAAACTCGTAAAAATTAGCCCAAAAGCCAGTAAATACTTCCAAACAGCACCAATAACTAACTCAAACACGTTATTCCCAAAAATAATCAAGAATTTCCAGCTACGATACTCTGAAAGTTCCAACTCAAACTTCAAATCCACATAAATAGCACTCAATTGTAGTGAATAAAGAAGGAAATCGAAAGATGGTACCGAAAAATGAAACCCACGAAGAAAACACTGAGATTTTGCCCCAAAACGCACCAAATCCGCTTTAATCTTCAATGAATCTGAGAAATGTAAAACAAGAAGCACACATAAGGTAAGCAAAGTGAAAGATTTGGGAAAATGGAGAGATATTGATGATAGAATGAAAAGAAAGATAGAGAGATACTGATATGAATCCTACCATGCTATCCAAAACTAAAGAAAAGCTTCAAAATGGAGATTCATTAAATGCACTCAAGCTTCATTGAAGACAATTCAAAGTGTCATTTATGGAACATGAACTTCAAGATACTTCAAGTGAGGCTTCATTTATACATGGGAGGTTACAAACATTAAGTTGGCTGATTGAAAACTCCTATTCTCGGATTTATGGTGCCTTTTGAATGTATTTTCAGTTTTATGTCATTTTATTTACTTTTTAGGTTACATTTAGTTAATGGCTGATTATGGTCATAAAGTTGGAATGTTACAACTCTTGAAATGCCTCATGGAAGGTCTAGAGTTCAATTTTAAGGCTATATAATGCCATGTAATTCCATTGTAAAAAGAGAGACTTGGAAATGTAGTAAAATAAGCCTTTGAGCTTTTCCTTTAGCCTAAGAGCTAAGTTTCTTTGCAATTCTATGTAGTTTAGATTGCATGTTGAGAATCATTCAAGCTTGACTTGATCAATCATGCTTGTGGAGTGATTCGAATCTCAAGCAAGTTTCTTGCCTTGAGATATAAAAGAGTGTTGTGAGGTCCTTTCTGTTTTCTTTTCTTAACATGTTTTTACAGCAATGTCTCACAACAAGATTCGAGGACGAATCCTCTTGAAGAAGGGGAGGATGATATGAACCAAGATGTCTTGTGTTATGCCAAAAACGAATTCAAAATTAAGTTGGATTAAATGAAGTCAAATGTCAATAAAGTTGAAGTCAACTAGCATGGAAGGAACTCAAGTTGTATTGAATGAACTCAACTACATGTCAAGTTCATTTAGTGCAAGTTAAACATCAATGATGGAACCACACTTCAAGCTACTTCAAACTACATCAAGTAGAGCTTCATTTAATCTTTGGGAGGTTACAAGACTTAGTTGGTTGATGGGGTTTTTAATTCTCGGATTTAAGGGAGTTTCCATGTAATTTTCAGTTTTTAAGTTTTGTTATCAATGTTTTAGGTTACAATTTAGGTAGTGGTCATTATAGTATTAATGAGGATGAGAGTTACAACTCTTCAAATGACCATAGGTTACTCTAGAGTTTCATTTTGAGGCTATAAAAAGCCATGTATGTTGTATTTGAAAGAGAGGACTTGGAAATGTAGTAAAATAAGCCTTTGAGCTTTTCCTTTAGCCTAAGAGCTAAGTTTCTTTGCAATTCTATGTAGTTTAGATTGCATGTTGAGAATCATTCAAGCTTGACTTGATCAATCATGCTTGTGGAGTGATTCGAATCTCAAGCAAGTTTCTTGCCTTGAGATATTTGATCGACAAGGTAATCCGGTTTTTACTTTCCTTGGGTTGATTTTCAAATCGGTTTTGGGGTTTTCAGATTTGAGATCTAAAGGTCTTGTTTTTCAACAAGGTTGTTAGATACATTTCCTGAGAGTTTCTTAACATTTGGTATCAGAACTTTAGGCTCAAGATCGGATATATGTTTCCTTTGCGTTTCTCTTGAATTTGTTTCTCTTTCTTTAGTTATTTTTTTTAATCTGTCCAGCTTCGTAGTCTGCCTAAATGCTCCAAAAACTCATATTTCCGAAGGGTATTTCATCTTAATGTCTTCTATGATATTGTAGATCTTTGTTTAAGCTACAACTTTGCCTTCTTCATGGATTTCTAATTCAAATGTCTTGAGGGTGAAACGTCTGAAGTTTTGAAATCTGTTCTGGAAAACTGCTATACCCGAGAATGTGTGTTCTTGTTTTGTTCTTGTCATTTTTGCCTCCAAAGCCTTATAGATCCGAATTGCATTGCTATAAATTCATCAATTGTGTTTTAATATGGCTTTTCACTTGCTGATTATATCAGTTACACATTCAATTTAAGCAAGAGTTGGCTGTTATGCATTAAATATGGACAGTTACATTTCTGCTCATTGAATTTTCCAGCCATTAGTTTCAGATTGTAACTCCTTTGTTTAAAGTCTAGCCAATGGTCTTAAATTCGGTCTTCCACTTTCCAAAGTGTTATAAATCACCTTCAGCACCATACACTTGTATTCAATATTAACAGAATTCCATCCTCCATATTCTTACATTCTGTCCATTTATTTCTCTCATTTCATAATTTTAATTTGGAATCCTTCGTAGAGGTTTAGCTTGTTTGATATATGCTTTCAATTACAAGAATTGCAAATTATCTTGGCTTTTCCACTTCCAATATTGAGAGATGAGAATGCGAGTTCATACCGAGTGATTTGTGAAAATGAGTCCAAACACAAGTGGCCCAAATTTCCATGAGTGTGAACAACGTAAGAGAGTGTTGTGAGGTTCTTTGTGTTTTCTTAAAGTGTTTTTGCAGCAATGATTCACAAAAAAAAATTCGAGGACGAATTCTCTTGAAGAAGAGGAGGATGATATGAATCCTACCATGCTATCCAAAACTAAAGAAAAGCTTCAAAATGGAGATTCATTAAATGCACTCAAGCTTCATTGAAGACAATTCAAAGTGTCATTTATGGAACATGAACTTCAAGATACTTCAAGTGAGGCTTCATTTATACATGGGAGGTTACAAACATTAAGTTGGCTGATTGAAAACTCCTATTCTCGGATTTATGGTGCCTTTTGAATGTATTTTCAGTTTTATGTCATTTTATTTACTTTTTAGGTTACATTTAGTTAATGGCTGATTATGGTCATAAAGTTGGAATGTTACAACTCTTGAAATGCCTCATGGAAGGTCTAGAGTTCAATTTTAAGGCTATATAATGCCATGTAATTCCATTGTAAAAAGAGAGACTTGGAAATGTAGTAAAATAAGCCTTTGAGCTTTTCCTTTAGCCTAAGAGCTAAGTTTCTTTGCAATTCTATGTAGTTTAGATTGCATGTTGAGAATCATTCAAGCTTGACTTGATCAATCATGCTTGTGGAGTGATTCGAATCTCAAGCAAGTTTCTTGCCTTGAGATATTTGATCGACAAGGTAATCCGGTTTTTACTTTCCTTGGGTTGATTTTCAAATCGGTTTTGGGGTTTTCAGATTTGAGATCTAAAGGTCTTGTTTTTCAACAAGGTTGTTAGATACATTTCCTGAGAGTTTCTTAACATTTGGTATCAGAGCTGCTTTGATTCTTAACAGATACAAGAGGAATTTGGGGGATAAAGAAAAGAAGGTGAGAAAAAAAATGCAAATAAAGAAAAACTAACAAATAAATTAAAATGCAAAAGATTGGGTTGCCTCCCAAAAGCATTTAATTTAACGTCTTTAGCTTGACAGGGCTAATTGTAACTAGTTTGAGTCTAGTAGTGCTTCTTGGCTACTCAGAGGACCCTCATTGAGTTGGAGTAATCTTTGTTCCCATTCCTTGGCCCATATTAAAATTCAACTTTTCGATGATCCAATATGCCTTGTGCTCTAATTCTAACGGTAAATGACAAGTTTTTTCAAACACCAATTGATATGGTGACATACCAATTGAGGTTTTAAAAGCGGTGCAATAGGCTCAAAGAGTATCGTCTAATTTAAGTGTCCAATCCTTCCGATTAGTGTGTTGACTATTTTCTCCAAAAAAAGAAATTTGATCTCTCAGTTAGAAACTTCAGTTTGACCATTAGTCTGTGGATGATAGGCTAAAGAAATTTTGTGTTTAACCCCATACTTAGCAAGTAATGAATTAAACAACTTATTACAAAAATGAGAGCCATCACCACTAATGATCGCCCGTGGTGTGCCAAATCATGCAAAAATATTTTTATGCAGAAAAGTCAAAACTACCTGAGTGTCATTCATTTTACTAGCTACGACTTTTACCCACTTAGAAATATAATCAACATGTACAACTAACAAAATATAAAGATAACCATGAGATGAAGGAAAAGGACCCTTAAAATCTATGCCCCAAACATCAAATAATTCAACTTCAATAATAGGGGTCAAAGGTAATTCATGATGTCTAGAAATGTTACTTGTACGTTGGCATCAGTCACATGATTTAACAAAAGTATAACAATCTTTAAAAATAGTAGGCCAATAAAAACCAGATTGTAATACCTTTGCTGCAATTCAGGTGGGACCAAAATGACCACCATAAGGTGAGGAATGACAATCCTGTAAAATCTTAACTACATCTTCAGAGGGAATGCACCTTCATATAATTTGATGAGAACAAATTTTAAACAATAAAGGGTCATCCCACAGGTAAAATCTTACATCATGCAAAAATTTCTTCTTTTGGTGGGAATTTAGATATAGGAGTAGCACACCACTTGCAAGAAAATTAACGAAGTCAACAAACCAAGGTAAAAGTAGACTCCACCTAACAAAACTTTTCATTTGAAAAATCTACAACAATAGGAAAAGCTTTAGAGTTAGTGTTTTGGTCAATCCTAGACAAATGATCAACTACCACATTTTTACAACCTCGTCTATCCTTTATGTCAAAATCAAACTTCTGCAACAAAAGAATCCATCTAATCAAGCGAGGTTTAACATCTTTTTTATCAAACAAGTAATGAAGTGCTGCATGGTCAGTGTGAACAATTACTTTGGTCCCTAACAGATAAGGCCTAAATTTATCAAAAGCAAAAACTACAACAAGCAACTCTTTTTTAGTGGTAGCGTAATTCTGTTGTGCATTATCAAGAGTTCTACTAGCATAGTAAATAACCCTGAAAAGTTTATCACGTCGCTGATCTAAAAGTGACTGATAGGACTAAATTTTTATACACTTATCTACTCCCAATTTTCTTATCTTTATTGAATTCCTTGCGAAAAATGCCTTAAAATGAGTATAATATGTGTATAGGTCCTTGATAGAGGTTTAGAGCCGATTCGAGGCCTAAACGAGCTAAACCGTAGCAATTCAACCAAATGAGCCAAATTACCGAGACCATAGCATCTAAATGCGAAGCAACAGTGTCTCAGTGCTCTATGTGCAACATATCAACCCCATAACTCGAGGCTGAAGCTTCGAGATGTTGCTCGACACTTCAGCTCAATGTTGCTGCCTAACGTCTCAACACTAGGCAGTTTTCAGATTTGGTTTTTTCCTTATTTGCTTGACGATTTTCCCTATTTTGAGCCAGTGTTTCAGTTCCAATTGAAGCGTCTCCATGCCCAAAGACTTTTATAAATATGTAGCTTTGGTTTTAGGATTGCATCATCTTGCATTTTATCAAAGATAGTCGTCTTTCCCTTTACTTTTTAGCACTTTTTCCAGATTTTAGTTAGTTTTAGTTAGATTTCATGATGTACCAAGCAAAGGATCAAGGTTGTTCGTGTTCCATGAGCAGCTAAACTCCTCCTTCATGTAACTGGGACGTCAGATGTAAGTTCTTATTCTTTTAATGAAATATCTTGTGCTTTAATTTTTTAAATGCATGTTTTTGTTATTCTAGTTCTATTTATACAAGTTTAGGCAATGTAAGGGAGAGATTGACAACCTTTAACCTCGGCTTGCTTAAATGTACTTGCTAAACTAAGTAGTAAATAGGAGAATGTTGAAGAAGAATCATAACTTTGCTGAAGAATTTAGATAGAATTTTGGCAAATCCCGAAAATGCAAGTCTTGGCTCTCAAGACTTGATTTTCTTATTTTTCCACCACTCTAAACATTTTTGCTCAATCTGTTTGAAATATTTTGGCTTTAACAAAAGGAAAACAAAACAAAACAAGAAATAGGTACAACACCAAAAAGAAAACAAAAACTATCATACATATCTTCACAATCTCAATTCTGAATTACTTGGGATCAATGGAGGCCTTATCCTTGCTTAGGCCTTCTCTTTTAGGGTTTTCCGTATTGCTTAGTAGGGTTCCTAATGGTTTGTTCCTCATTTCCTTAGCCAGCTGCCCAATCTGAGATTCAAGACTCCTTAAGGAAGTTGTTTGACTTTGCATTACAGCGTCATTCTTGGTCATTAGCTCCCTCATCAGATTCTCCAAGTTGGTTGTGGATTGGGGTTGCACTTGCATTGGTTGCTGCATTTGCAGCTGCAAAGGCTGTGCAACCTTCAATTGAGTCTGGCCATTAAATCCGGTTAGTCCCCTCTGCTTGACAAATGGGGTTGCATTTGATGTGCTTGCATTTTGCCTGCCCCAAGACAAGTTATGGTGTTGTCTCCATCCTGGATTATATGTGTTAGAATAAGGATTTATTCTATTCTGCACTCCTACAAAACAAACTGAAGCTAGATTCTGCGGACAATCTTCAAGTGAGTGTTCTTCATTGCAAGTAGTACACATGGGGGTTGAAACTTGGCTCACGGCTGCAACTTGAACATGATTTCCTAAAGTCAGGTTCATTAGCATATCATTCATAGTTAGCATCCGTTTTGAGAGTGTCTCGAGATGATTAACTTCTTGGACCTTGACACTACTCCTTGATGGTGTTTCTTTTTCTCCCCATTGGTTGTGGTTTGCAGCAATAGCATCTAGAATTTCATTTGCCTCATTGAAGGTCTTTTTAAGCAAAGAACCATTAACTGATGCGTTGACTAATGCTTTGGAAGCTTGAGTCAATCCATTGTAAAAATGCTCTACAAGAAGGCAAGCGGGCAAGCCATGGTGTGGACATTTCCTTATTAACTTCTTGAAACGTTCCCATGCTGTGTCTACCCCTTCTTGTGGTCCTTGTTTAAAAGTGATAATTTTCCCTCGGATTTGTGCATTCTTTGTGGGCAGAAAATATTTCAAGAGAAACTTTTCAGCAAGATCATCATCCCATGTGGTGATGCTATCCGATGGAAAAGAATCTAACCATGCTTCTGCATTACCCTGTAAAGAAAATGGAAAAAGTTTCAATCGCGAAGTTTCATTGGAAACTCCATTGAGCTTAAATGAGTTGCATATTCTCAAGAATTGCTTCATGTGTTTGTGAGGGTCTTCACTAGGAAACCCTGAAAAATTGGCCTATCGTCTGAAGCATTTGGAACATGATTGGCTTGAGTTCAAAGTGATTGGCATCAATGATTGGCTCAACAATTCCTGTATTGAGGTTGTAAAAATTTGCGATCGGATAATCCTTAATGGCTCTATTCCTTTCATCTGCAATAAGTATTGGATTATTTGGTGCCACATCTTAAATTTGTACATTGTTAGGTTGTGCTCCTCTTTGCTGCGCACCGAGAGGGTCTCCAACAGGTGGCTCCATCGCAATTTCCTGCAGAAAAATTCCTTTTGGGGTTTCCTGTTGTTGAACTTCTCGTAGTTCCTTCAACTTCCTTCTTTGCTCCTTACGGCGCTGTCGGAAAGTCTTCTTTATCTCAGGGTCAAAATTGAATTCAGGTCTTCTAAGCATACACCAATCCAATCGGCAAAGAAATCTCTGCAAAAAGAATTGATGTCCTGTGACAGAGGATTTTGTGGTCGCAAACCAATCGCAATTCCTACTTTACAGAAACAAAAATGTGCGCTAATCAACCGTTTTATCAAAATCTCCCCGACAACGGTGCCAAAAACTTGACGTGCGTCATGCTGCTAATGTGCAACAGCCTTCTCGAGTGCAAGTATACACTATCAAGTAATAAAGTGGAAAGTATTCTGGATATCGTACCCAAGGGAGATGATGACTAGCTAAGTTAACACACGATTATGGAAAATATGAACCTCCTCTAAATTTGCGGCCACGTTTGGTAACAAAGAAAAATAGTTTGATTTTGGGTTTTGAATTTTAAGACGAAACTAAATCAAGCAAGAAAAAAAAAGAATATGATAGAAAGACTCTTATGAGATAAACTGGGGAATTCAAACAGTTTCAACCATAAGCATTAGATTGCGCCGCCCTATGTGCCCGCAAATTACTCAGGCATTGCAGTCGGCTGAGAAACTCTATCTATGTTACCCACATAGACATGGTGCAGATAACATCTCCCAGTTGCGCCTGCAATTACTCTAACAACTAGATTGTGAGTTAAGTCCCACTTCTATTCAGCTCCGCTGTAGGTGCCTTTAGAAGACTAAGCCAACTAGACATCTATTTTCTAGGGCTAGTTGAAACTTAGATAAATAACGCTCACGACTCTTAAAACCCTAGTAGTTCCAGTCCTATTTCTAGGATGAAAGAAAGCATAGTCCTATTTCTAGAATCTTTTCCACTATTGTTTTGCGAACCCGCGCCTTTAACTCCAACCTTTTGGCCATCAGCTAAATGCAAACTATGCTAACCTAAGTGATCAGTTTCAGCTCACATTTAAACTTTAATTTCAACAAAAAACAAACAATGCTAGGAGGGAGCAAAGTTGATTTTGCATAGGCGGGGCTTTCTTCTATTCAAGGAATCCACATATTTGAACCCCCAAATAGAAGCTTAGCTCATAATTGAAAGTAAAGTGCAAGAGGTAAAGGAAAATAGACTCATCCTATAGAAAAGATAACTTGGATTAATATGAAATAAAGAATTGAATACAATAGCTTAACTTAAAACTGAAAAACAAAAGAAAACAATAACAACACTGCAGGAAATAAAAGAGTACAAAACATAAAGTAAAGACAAGACTCGACTAAGGATCTCTCTCTCTCTCTATCTAGCTTGCTCTTGCCCTTTTTCAAGGAGATACAAGCCTTTCTCTTCTTCTTCTTTCAAATAGAAGAGCCGACAGAGCATGAAAGATCCGGAACTCGGAGTGGTTACAAGATGAGAAGGTAGAAACTGAAAAATAAATCCTAAGGACGAAAACTCCAAGCTCTCCTTGCTTCTTGCACCTTGGTCCCCTTTTATAGACCTTGGAAGGTAAGGTTGGCTGTCAAGATCAGTGTGAGAAGGTCTTGAAAGGTAGGAATCCACGATCTTCAGAGATTTGATACCAGATTGGGGATTTTTGGATGATTTTGTGAAGATCCTGCGAATCTTAAAATTCTATCGAAAAGGCCAGTTGCGACTGCATATCGGGCGCATTTTCCTTTATGTTCTACTTTGACACTTTTGTCCTCAGCATGGGGTTACTTTCCTTATATGGCTTGCGGGCGCATCTTGATCGCATTCCTCACATCCTCAAGTCCAGATGCAGGCGCAATTCTTCAGCTTTGACTTCTTTTGCTCTGCTCCCTTTTATCTCCTCTTGCAGGCGCATCCTCCTCGCAAAGACTTCTACACAAAAACATTACTTTGGATAAATTCTTTACAAAAATATTCTCCTTATGTAAAATTTAAGCTTAAATTCTATAATTCTAAGATTTTCTTGATGATTCTACAACTTTTGCTAAAATGACTTAAAATGATAATATTTTAAACACGAAGTCCTTGTTTTCTAAACAATAACCTAGGTTTTTAAGGCTAAATAATGCACATAAATGTGTGTTATCACGTATAGGCCACTCTCACCCATGCTAATCAAAGGAAAATCCCTCGTGAGAAGGAGTTCATGACACACTCAGGATTAAGACTGAGTTACCTAGGTCATCCTATTGAAACAGTAACCTAACTAGTCAACGGTGTTACAGCTAGTTGTTGACCACTTCGTGGTCCAGTCTTATGCAAACTCATTGCATAGGATACCCTCGCTCGCATGTCTACTACATGGACGCTTTGGATCAATACGTCTATATCAAATACAAAGCGGGTCGTATCACATAGTGTTACCAGGATAAGGTACCCAGCCTTATCCCTGTGCTATAGACATTTTAGGTTGTTACTTGAACATCGATCCTCGTATGTCCTCACATATATGTTCAAGTTATATACAAACAACCTTGGATCTTAGTTTATTGTATTTGGGTCATATTGTGCAATACTTAACAATAACACTTTGTTGTAGAAACTTAATAACACATTATTGTAGAAACTTAATAACACTTTATTGAAAACAAGTATACAATTTGTTTACATTCACTATCTACGAGTTTTAGAGCACAAAATCAAACAATTCCATCCTTGGAGGCCGATTAGAGACCAAAAATAGATTGGAGACTTTTAGAAAACCATCTTGTGATTCCTCTCAAGGAAGACGAAGTCTTTCCATGTTCTTGATGGTGTGGAGCAGTCGTTTCAACCTCATCAACTAGAAGGATTAGTATTTTTCTTGTAGTGATTACATTATGTGAAGGTGTTAATATATAACACATGCGGAAGCAATTTAGGATCTAAGGCACTTAACTACATCAATTTTAGACTTTAAGCATGCTTGGACAAACAACCGAAAACAAAGGTTTTGAGCTCCTACCTTTTGTAGCTCAAATCGATTCAGCTCCATGGGTTGTTTTCCTTCACCAATCTATCACGGACAACCGCTAGGATCTTCCTCGCTATTCTCCAGGCTCAAAACGGATGGTGGGATCCTTTCGTGATGGGGATTGGAAGGGAAGTTGCTTGATGGTTCAAGCTTTAGGAAGGTTTTGAGAGCTTCACTTTGAGGCAGGATTTCAGCAGCATAACAGTATGGAAATCTCTGATTTTCTCCACCTCCTAATCCTCTATATGCATCTTTGATTCACTAAGGAATGACACATATTAGGAGACAAGATTAGTGGGATTATAGGTGTCTTAAGGAGGCTTCATGCAAGAGTTTAGGTGTCCTAAGAAGGCTTCTTGCATGAATGTGGTGTAATCCACTATCTCTATATTTTTTGAATTTTCATAAAATCCAAGAAATGAATTTCTTTTCTTAATTTTAATTAAAAAAATTCATAATTCTTTTTAAATTAAAATTAATAATAATTAATAATTAATTGAACAATTTAATTAATTATAAAATATTAATTCAATATCAAATATTAAATTAATACTTTGCACCTAATACCGACCTTTCTCCAAACGAATTTTCCGAACATGAATCCCTACTCATGTGAATAGTATTTAAATCATATTTGAATATTTCAACTCTCTCAAATAATAGTTTAATCCGTAATTAAACCATTATGTCGATAATATCGTATATAGTCGACATTAACTCCCTAAATCGAATTTGAACGATTCAAACTCTCCCATCACACTGTTCTAAGCTAAGGTTTATTCTGATATGAGCTAGCATGGGGACCTAATGGACCTACAGATCATGGGCTCCAACGATTCGAGGTTAACCGGTTAATCTCATTAACCTAGTTAACCAACATTCGTCAACTACTGGGACACTCCACTATAGCCAGTAGCTGCACTCCCTTCATCGTAGATATATTTCCATCCACTCGATATAACCATGATTAGTAAGTTGATCCTTCACAGGTTATTCATAACTATAGTCTGGTCAAATGTTCGTTTTACCCCTATAGTACGTCTTGTTCCTTAAGTCCCACCAATCCTCTAATGAACAATTGGTTTGTGGTCCAACCATCAAACCGAGTCCCTCTTGAGCCAATGAGAGGGTGGGGCCCTTTGTTCAAAACCCAGAATCATCACTTAAGGGAACAACCTCTCTACTATCCCTTAAATGGGTAGGAGTGAATTTCGTCTTGCAAGACTATGTCCCCAGCTATCTACCCATTCTTATGCCCAAAATGGTAGCTGTTGGGTTTCCAGAGTGAGTAAAAATGAGATATAAAAAGACTCTAGAACTCTGTGCAAGTATACACAGTCCGCAGCAAGTAATAAGTATTTATCGAATCCAAGGTCTGAGCTAGCTTTCACTTTATCTATTTTGTTTAGCTTTTTAATGGTTTCAAAAGTGGTTAAAATGATTGGTTTTTATAGAATGCTGAAGCAAAAGAAATGACAGAACATAAAGTAAATAAATAGGCAGACAGATTAGAAACAGACGCTAGTCAGGATTTAGCAATTATTTTAAAAGATGCTCTAGCAATATTATTAATCATGCATAACTCTCGCAGTCTTATTAGCAGATTCCTCCCGGAACTCCGGATTTTTTAGAATATGTTTCAACTCCAATGACGCACTACCGATCAAGCACTAGGCAACTAGTTATCCTTAGCTCAGTCACTGGCGTTCACCAATACACAATGATCTAGTGTGATTAAATACCACACACTCCCTAAATCATCCCTGAAACTAGAGAGTGATATTCATACCGGCTGGCCAGGCGGGAACAAAATATAAATGAGCACAACAAATAATCAAGATGCATCAAATCAATATTCATTGCATAGATATTAAGCACGACAACTACATGTTTCCTAACCAACGCCTAAAATTACTTAGTTCATAAAGTGCATAGAGACACACATTACAATATAAGTATATGCATCCATAACTACAAAGTAATACAAGAAAATATTAATTCCTTTGATCAGTTTGCAATTGATGGTCTTCTTGTAGGTCTCCAATCTCTCTCCTCTATTCGGCTCCCAAAATGGAAATGAGAAATGATCCCCTTCCAAGAGTGGAATGTTCCTCCCAAGGATGGAATTTCCTTCCCAAAAAGGAATGAATTTGACTTGGGCGACTATCTCCTTTTATAGATTGATAGGAGGCTTGAATTAGGTTGACCTAGACACGTGGATGGCTCTCCTTGCTCCATAAATCCGAGAATAGCTTAACAGAATTCAGTTTGTTAAATTGGCTAACGAGCTGTGACGTGGCAGTGTTGCTCCCAGCTTTGCTCCAGCACAGATTTTGCTCCCTCAAGTCGCTCAGCAATATATTCTGCACAAAATAACTTCCAAAGAATCCATTCTTCCAAATCGGTTAAAACATATAATATCTATCTAAAAGCAACCCTATTTAGCACAAAAGACACACAAATCAATATAGAAACAAGGTCTAAATAACTCCCTTTTGGAGAGTTATCATACCCCCAAACTTGAACTATTGCGCGTCCCGAGAAATACTAACCAACCTTCTCTTAAGAATTCAAAACATTAGACAAAGTATAGCTTAATCAAAACAGATAATCCAACACTACCTTTAACCGTTACCTGAGCATTCTGCAAAACCAAGGACTGCTGCAGCAAAATAGTTCTTCCAGCATGGACAAATAATCACCACTTTTAACTCAAGTCTAAGAACTTGCCACAGCTTAGCCCTAATATCAGACGTATTAAAACACATTTTTAAGGGTTTATATTTTCTGTTTTTTCAGACTTAAAGCAACCCTACAGTCATAAGCCCTCAAACTCATCACCAACTAGGCTAAATACTCTTTGTAAAGCTAAAAGATCCTTAGTTATTCTATCTCTTGCCCCTCAGAATGGCGACATTTTATGATGAAGCTCACCTAAGTTCTAGGAGACAGAAAACTACTGGATTATCACTCATCCTTCAAAGCTTTTGCTCCATGAATTTTCTCAGCAAAATTTTCAACAATCAACTTTTTTTTCAGCAAATAATAATTTTTTCATTTTTCATATTTCCTAGGTTATCTTTTGACGCAAAGACAAACTGTGGGTATCACAAATGTCCCTGGTTACTCAACAACCTAGCAAATTATTTAATGAAGGAGAGGAATGCTCGAGCAAAAAATTGGAGTAGCAAAAAGTCCCCCAAACTTGAATTATTCATTCTCCCCAATGAATCATTAATTTTGTGAACTATACCCCCAAACTTAAATTTTTCTATTTGAATTTTCAAACTAAGCATGGGACTAGAACTAAGCTTAAAGTTGATCCAATAAATTAACACTACCTCAGAATCTTCTTTGCCGCAGTTGTGACCAGGCTAGAAGAAATGCTCAAGCAAAAGGTTTCTGGAAATCAGAATACCTTGATCTAATTAAGCTTAACCAGTCCAAGCTTCAAAAATTCAGAAGAAAATTAGTTAAGTTAGAATTACTCAGTGCTTATAGAATAGAAATGCTTGGAAATTTCATTAAAAACAAAGAAAGAAATTACATAAGCAGATATTTTGATGGCCTAAAGACAGAAAATTTGAAAGCAAGAAAACATAACAGCAACAGAAAGCGGGGTTAGATATACGTGAGCAATCAAAAATAGAGAAACAAAAGTAATGCGCGCTCAAGGTCATCACATCCATCAATCTTCCTGACCCTGCTCTTCATCATCCTCTTCTTCTCTTTCGACAGGTGAGGGCGGTATCCAGAGGTTAAATAAATCATCGGGAAACATAGGGAAGGTCTGATATGGTTTGGAGAAATTGGATTGCAAGGCCCTCCGAAGTGTGTCATCTCTCCTCTTAGCATAGGTCCAATAAGTTTGAGCTTGCCTTTCAGCAAACTCTTACCTACTGGCCGACAATGCCAGTTGCTCTAGGATTTGATGAATTCCACACACTAACCCACCCTGGCGTGCCTCTTACGTACGCTGAAGCCGAGCCAGATTAGGCGTATCAATGATTCCCTTGTCCAGCAAAATCACATCCTCTGGAACTGTGGGCACTTCTGCCCTGCTGCACAACATCGTGATCGTGTTCGGGAAAAACAGCTTCCCCACCTTTTTGCGCCAGCGACTAAAGATTTCATTCGAAATGATTTTTCCAACATCAATACTTAAGGATCGAAGAATTGCGAATATCAGAAGCACTCCGTCGCGAGACACTGTTGAATCATGCGTAGTCGGAAGCAAACGTAGCTTGATGAGGCCCAACCAAGTATTGGCTTCACTCTTTAGATAGGCAGCTTGAAATGTTCGCTTCTCCGTCTTTGATAGCCTCCACTGAGCCCCCTCAATGCCAACCTCTCGGACCGCCGCATTTAACTGATCACTCGATGGTGCCACCACCATCTCATTGAAGCGTGCGTATGGGAAGTTCTGGAGGTTGAATAATGAAAATAGCTCATGGACTCTAGTCAACAGTCACTCCTCGGACTATGGCCTGAAATTCCTCTGCATTATCAACATTCGCATAAAACTCTCGAACAATGTTCGAATTCACTGGGTCCGGTTTCGCACAGAACTGACTCCAGCCGTGATTCGCGATCCCTGCCCTTAAGAAATGTGGCAGATCGTCACCAAACCCTCTCTCGAATAAGAAATCCCTTTTTAACATCTCCCGATATTTTGCTCGGGCAAGTTCATTGACAAAGCGGATGAATGGTCCTTCTGTTTCCTCTATAGGTTCATCCAATGCTTCAGCAATTCCTTTGCCTCTGTCTTCCTGATGCTTTGTCAAAGTTTCTTGCGCTGCTTTCTTTCCTGTTTCCTCTCTCGCTCTATCCTTAGCCTCATTTTTCTCATGTTCCTCTCTTTCTGCATTTTCTTTCTCAGAATCCGTCGACGGGGGTGATGGGGTATCAGTTTAGACTACCTTGACCCATCCAGCTTTTCGCTTCATGCGGCGACGTTTTGGTACTTCCAGCATGATCACCTCCACTTGAGCCTCCTGCTCTTGTTCCACCTGCTCGTTGCCTGTTTCCTGAACATCCTTTGTCCTATCCTCTTGCGCATCCTCGGCCTGGTTTTCTTGAACTTCCTCTCTGTGCTCTTCTTGAACTACCTCTGTGTTTTCTTCTTGAATTTCCTCCGTATCCGCAACTCTCGTTGCAGTCTCCTCTGGGTTTTGTACTTCTGGTTCCTTTGGATTTCCTTCTTCCACTACCTCGGCAGCAACATCTTCCACTACCTTCTGTACACTTTCTTGATCCTCAGCCCTCTGTTGCCTTCTCCTTCTCTTGGCTTCTTTCTCCTCCGGCGTTTTCTTTTTCTTTGCTTTCACTTTCTGTGCTTCGGGGGTAACAGGCACCTCCTCCTCCTCATTGTCTCGCTCTTTTCTTACTCTCGTTTTCGCCATTGAAGACTCAAAGGAATTTACAGAAAATAGAAGCGAAAAGGAAAACAGAAACAACAAAGGTTGAAAGCAAGAAAATGAAGTGAAGAAAACTTACCAAAGGCTGTTAATAAATAGGGCTTCAGCAAAGTAAAATCTTAATCGAAAGATTTTGCTCTCATTAATTGAATTTACCGTTCAAAACCCATGCAATCTGAATAATTAAAACCATCAAACAGTAAAATCTGAATTTCAATCGCCCATGGTAAATGACGATGCGCTGTCCAACGGCTAAGCCCTTTGATCTTCCTAGTGTGACACGTGGCTCCATCAGATGGCTTATGCAATTAACCTGCCCACAAAAAATTCAAAATCCAAACGGTAACAGTAATCAATTCACAATAAATCCCTTCCTATTCGGACGAAAGATTTGCTTCGGCCACAAAATTGTCGTAACAAACTTCTGAGCAAAACGAATCTTAGATACGGAAGAATTTAAATTAAAAATCAAATCAAGAAATTTGAATTAACCGCTCAAATCAAATCTTTCTATTTTTTTATTTTATTTTATTTTTATTAGAAGCCGAATAAATCAGGAAAAATCTTTATTAAACCCCTAAACCTAAACAGAAATTTAAATCACTAAAAATAAAATCTAATTAAATCCAAACTAAACAGATTAATTAATCTAGCGAATATAAATACCGAGAATAAAATTTCCGAAAAATAAATAATAACAATGAATTAAAATAAATCAGATAAAATTCAAATAAACCGAATCTAATTCAAAATAATTCGAATTAAAATCCAACCGAATCAGGGAAAAATAAAATCAAAACAAACAGTGGGAGCTCAAAATATTGCTTTATGAAATGCTCCCGCAAAAATCTCGCTCTCTCATTCATCAACCAACTTCAGGAAAGGATATTTCGTCTGGAACTCCTCTCCCCAATAATGTTTCACACGCTGTCCATTCACTTTGAACACTCTCCCATCTTTTTCATCCTGCAAAGTAATTGCTCCATGGGGGAAAACCTCAACCACAATAAATGACCCTGACCATTTAGATTTTAGTTTCCCAAGAAACAATTTTAATCTAGAATTATAAAGCAAAACTCTCTGCCCTTTGACAAACTCTTTAGGTTTAATTTTCCTATCATGCCACAGCTTAGTCTTTTCTTTATACATTTTCGAATTTTCATACGAAAATTGGAGAAATTCCTCCAATTCATTAACCTGCAGCATTCTTATTGCTCCTGCACGACTCATATCTAAATTTAACTTTTTCAAAGCCCAAAACGTTTTATGCTCAAGCTCTAATGGTAAATGACAACCTTTCCCATATACTAACCTATAGGGAGACATACCTAGAGGAGTCTTATAGACTGTCCTATAAGCCCAAAGAGCCTCATCCAACCTAAAAGACCAATCCTTCCTAGATGGATGGACTACTTTCTCTAGAATTGATTTAATTTCTCTATTACTTATTTCAGCTTGACCATTTGCTTGTGGGTGATAAGGGGTAGCTATCCTATGCTTAATCACATACTTAGCTAAAAGTTTAGTTAAGACATTATTAACAAAATGTGTACCCTCATCACTCACTAGAGCTCTGGGTGTCCCAAACCGTGCAAAAATGTGCGATTGAAGAAACCTTGATACTGTCTTGGCATCATTCTGATGGAATGCAATGGCCTCCACCCACTTGGACACATAATCAACTGCCAATAAGATAAAAACATTACCATTAGAAGGGGGAAATGGCCCCATAAAGTCAATACCCCACACATCGAATAATTCCACTTCCAAAATGTAAGTTAGAGGCATTTCATCTCTAGGCCCCAAGTTTCCTCTCCTTTTGCAAGCATCACATTACTTGTAGAACCAATGGGCATCCTTAAATAAGGAAGGCCAGAAGAATCCACAATGCAAAATCCTCATAGCTGTCCTCTGACCACTGAAATGGCCTCTATACGGCGAAGAGTGACATTGCTCCAGGATTTCTTTTGCTTCATCACCTGAAACACACCTACGAATAATACCATCAGAGCATTGTTTATACATAAATGGCTCATCCCAATAGAAAAATTTCGCATCATGCTTAAACTTTTTCTTCTGCCTCCAATCCATATCAATAGGAATAACTCCCTTGACCAAAAAGTTGACAATATCAGCATACCAAGGGACATCCTTGACAACCTTTACCTCAACAGGAAAAAACTGTTCATCTGGAAAAGAATCTGAAATGGCAGATTGCTTCAGCAAAGATGATGATGGATCAAGACGAGATAAGTGATCTGCAATGACATTCTCTGATCCCTTCTTGTCCTTTATTTCCAAGTCGAATTCCTGCAATAATAAAACCCAACGAATTAGTCTAGGCTTTGCATCTTTTTTAGACATTAAATACCTTATTGCTGCATGATCCATGAACACTATGATTTTGGATCCAACCAAATATGGCCGGAATTTCTCAAAAGCAAACACAACAGCTAACAACTCCTTTTCAGTAGTTGTATAGTTGACTTGTGCCTCATTTAAAACCCTGCTTGCATAATATATAGGATGGATAAATTTGTCCTGCTTTTGCCCCAGCATAGCACCTACTGCAACATCACTCGCATCACACATTACCTCAAATGGTAAACTCCAATTAGGTGCACAAAGAATGGGTGCTGAGATTAAAGCAGCTTTTAAAGTTTCAAAAGTCTTCCTACAATCTGCATTAAAGTCAAAAACATGATCAGTACACAATAAGTTACAAAGAGGTTTACTATTTTTTGAAAAATCCTTTATGAACCTTCTATAAAATCCAGCATGACCTAAAAAACTCCGAATCCCTTTCACTGAACTCGGTGGTTCTAATCTTTCAATAACCTCATTTTTTGCTCTATCAACTTCTAGACCATTCTTAGAAATCCTATGACCTAACACAATGCCCTCCTTCACCATGAAGTGGCATTTCTCCCAATTAAGAACTAGGTGGGTATCCTCACATCTCTTTAACACCTTACGTAAATTATCCAAACAATTCTGAAAAGACCCTCCAAAAACTGAAAAATCGTCCATAAATACCTCAACGGTGGACTCAATCATATCAGAAAAAATTGCTAACATACACCGCTGAAATGTTGCTGGAGCATTGCAAAGGGCAAAAGGCATTCGCCTAAAAGCAAACGTCCCATAAGGGCAGGTGAAAGTGGTTTTTTCCTGATCCTCATGAGCAATAGTAATCTGGTTATACCAAGAATAACCATTTAAGAAACAGTAATAGGCCTGACCAGCCAATCTAGCCAACATCTGGTCAATAAATGGTAGAGGGAAGTGGTCCTTACGGGTAGCTTTATTAAGCCTCCTGTAATCCATGCAAACCCTCCAGCCAGTTACTATCCTGGTTGGGATCAATTCATTGTCTTTATTACTCACCACAGTGACACCTCCTTTCTTAGGAACACATTGGACAGGGCTTACCCAATTGCTGTCTGCAATTTGATAAATGATCCCAGCATCCAACCATTTAATCACCTCCTTTTTAACAACCTCTTTCATTGCAGGGTTAAGCCTTCTCTGTTGCTCAATACTCCTAAAGGATCCCTCCTCTAGAGTGATTTTGTGCATACAGAAAGATGGGCTAATTTCCTGAATGTCAGCCAATGTCCAACCTATTGCTTTGCGATATTGCTGTAGCAACTTTATTAAGGCCTCTTCATGCTCCGACATTAAATCTGATGCAACAATAATGGGCAACATCTCACCCTCCCCAATATACACATACTTTAGATGATCCGGCAAGGGCTTCAAATCTAAAGTGGGTGCCTCAATTAGGGATGGCCTAATAGGAGGAGCCTTCCTTTGATCTAAATCTAAAGACTCAAAAACATCCTCACACCTAAACACTTATTTTTCATTTTTTCTTTCTAAAGAACAAACTTTTAAATCCTCTACACTAACCTCTCCATGACCTTCCAAATGTTTGTTTGTCGAATCCTGCATTGCTGTCTCAACAATTGTGTTATCCAGAATCCTTACAAAAGAGCAATCTTCCATTTCGTCTGGATACTTCATGGCCTTAAACACATTAAATTTCACTTCCTCATTATAAACTCTCATTGTTAATTCCCCTTTTTGAACATCTATCAATGCCCTACCAGTAGCCAAAAATGGACGACCAAGAATAATTGGGATATCATTATCTGCCTCATAATCTAAGATAATAAAATCAACTGGAAATATGAACTTATCTACTTTCACTAAGACATCCTCAATTTTACCTTCAGGATATGTGATAGACCTATCAGCTAATTGGAGTGTGACTGTGGTAGGCCTAGCTTCACGAATACCTAGCTTTCGATAGACCGAAAGAGGCACAAGGTTAATGCTTGCACCTAAATCACAGAGTGCTCTACCTAACTCTTTTCCACCTATAGACACAGGTATAGTAAATGATCCTGGATCCTTAGCCTTGGTTGGTAGCCCATTCTTAAGAATAGCACTACATTCCTCAGTAAGAGATACAGTTTCAAACTCACCTATCCTCTTCTTTTTAGTTAAAATATCGTTAAGAAATTTAGCATAATTAGGCATTTGCTCAATAGCTTCTACTAAAGGGATATTTATAAGCAATTGCTTAAGAATCTCTAAAAACTTTTTAAATTGACCATCCTGATTCTTAGGTCTTTGCCTTTGTGGAAAAGGTAGAGGTGGTACATAAGGTGGGGGCGGCACATAAGGTGGTTCCACATCTGGAACAGAACTAGATGCTCCAGCATCATTATTGCTGCCTCCAGCACCTTGACCAGACTCCAACTCTTTCTCAACAACAACATTTTTATCACAATTCTTTTCTACATCCTGGGTTTTACTAGGCTCTTTTCTTTCTTCTAGTGGCTTACCACTCCTAAGAGTCACTGCCTTTACCTGCTCCTTACCTTCCCTTTTAGGGTGTTCAGTATCTGATGGAAGTTTCCCTTGAGGCCTTGCCTTCAGCTCATTAGCTAGCTGACCCACTTGCAATTCCAGGGCTCTCATTGAAGCTTGATTACTTTGAATTGCGGCGTCTGTACAAGCCATATATTCTTTCATCATTGTCTTAAGAGAACTCTCCGAACTTTGCTAGGGCAAAGCCTGCTTATTTTCCTGGGGCACTACCTGCGTTTTAGCAAATCCCGATTGGTTCACCTTTTGTTGTGCTTGCACATTACTTCCTTGTCCTCCCCATGCGAAGTTTTGCGCCAACTTGGATTGTAAAAGTTAGAATAATGGTTGTTCCTCTGATTACCTACAAAAAACACAGAAGCTGGATTGCTGGGGCAAAACTCGTAGTTGTGATCTTCACCACAATAGACACAAGCTTCCTCTACAACTTGGTTCACCACTGCAGCAGGCTCCACAGCTGGCGGCTGCTGATGACTAACCACTGTCACATTTTTAAGAGCGTTAGCTAACATTGCAATATCAGCCCTAATGGTGGACACACCATCAACCTCTAACACACTCTTAACCTTTTTATTTGTGTCTCTAACATCTGACCACTGACAACTATTAGTAGATATTCTTTCTAAAATTTCATGGGCTTCATTAAAAGTTTTTGCCAAAAGGGCCCCTCCAGCCGAAGCATCAACCATAGCTTGGGTTGCTCCATTTAACCCATTGTACAATGTTTCCATTGGGATACAATGTGGTAAACCATGGTGGGGACACTTTCGCAAAAGCTCCTTAAACCTCTCCCAAGCCTCACTAAAAGTCTCATCTTCAAGTTGCCTGAACCCTACTATTTCACTCCTCAATTTAGCATTCCTATTTGGTGGGAAATATTTACTAAGAAATTTTTCTGCTAATTCATTCCATGTCCTAATTGATCCTGGAGCAAAAGAATTTAACCATGCCTTTGCTCCATCTCTAAGAGAATACGGGAACAAAGTTAATCTAAGGGCAACTCTAGGCACTCCTTGAATTGCAAAAGAAGCACTAACTCCTTGAAAAGCTTAAGATGTAAATGAGGGTCTTCAGATGACAAACCATGGAATTGACCCACGGTTTGCAACATCTGAAACATTACCAGTTTCATTTCAAAATTTGCTGCCTCAATTTGAGGACGTGCAATCCTTGGATTTAACTCATCAAACATTGGAAAAGCATAAGTTCGAATGGCTCTGGCCCTATCGTTTGCTACCAAGATAGGATTCTCAGCCTGATTATTTTGCTGTTCATTTTGCTCCAGCGGCTGGTTTTGCTGCAGCAAACGATTCTGTTGGGGGTTCGCTGGATCTTCTAGACCCTGCGGGAGACGCGGCACATCAGCTATTGAATTCTGGTTTCTACGCTGCTCTCTCCTTCTTCTCCTGAATGTCCTCTCGATTTCTGGATCAAGCTCGAACTTTACCCTAGGCGGATCGCTCGTGCACCAAACTAACACCTGCAAAAACAAAAGAAACAATCAAAAAGTTCCAGCACCAAACCACTAAAACACATACAC
Source organism: Luffa aegyptiaca (assembly GCA_017139565.1). Taxonomy (NCBI): domain Eukaryota; kingdom Viridiplantae; phylum Streptophyta; class Magnoliopsida; order Cucurbitales; family Cucurbitaceae; genus Luffa; species Luffa aegyptiaca. Next base: position 15,157,069 of record CM029396.1, read on the forward strand.
AAAACAGATCAGATAAAAACTTATTCAAGTCCCCGACAACGGCGCCAAAAACTTGTTGGGTTTCCAGAGTGAGTAAAAATGAGATATAAAAAGACTCTAGAACTCTGTGCAAGTATACACAGTCCGCAGCAAGTAATAAGTATTTATCGAATCCAAGGTTTGAACTAGCTTTCACTTTATCTATTTTGTTTAGTTTTTTAATGGTTTCAAAAGTGGTTAAAATGATTGGTTTTTATAGAATGTTGAAGCAAAAGAAATGACAGAACAGAAAGTAAACAAATAGGCAGACAGATTAGAAACAGGAGCTGGTCAGGATTTAGCAATTGTTGTAAAAGATGTTCTAGCAATATTATTCATCATGCAAAACTATCGCAGTCTTATTAGCAGATTCCTCTCGGAACTCTGGATTTTTTAGAATATATTTCAACTCCAATGACGCACTACCGATCAAGCACTAGGCAACTGGCTATCCCTAGCTCAGTCACTGGCGTTCACCAATACACAATGATCTAGTGTGATTAAATGCCACACACTCCCTAAATCATCCGTGAAACTAGAGAGTGATATTCATACCGGTTGGCCAGGCGGGCACAAAATATAAATGAGCACAACAAATAATCAAGATGCATCAAATCAATATTCATTGCATAGATATTAAGCACGGCAACTACATGTTTCCTAACCAACGCCTAAAATTACTTAGTTCATAAAGTGCATAGAGACACACATTACAATATAAGTATATTCATCCATAACTACAAAGTAATACAAGAAAATATTAATTCCCTTGATCAGTTTGCAATTGATGGTCTTCTTGTAGGTCTCCAATCTCTCTCCTCTATTCGGCTCCCAAAATGGAAATGAGAAATGATCCCCTTCCAAGAGTGGAATGTTCCTCCCAAGGATGGAATTTCCTTCCCAAAAAGGAATGAATTTGACTTGGGCAGCTATCTCCTTTTATAGAGTGATAGGAGGCTTGAATTAGGTTGACCTAGACACGTGGATGGCTCTCCTTGCTCCATAAATCCGAGAATAGCTTAACAGAATTCAGTTTGTTAAATTGGCTAACGAGTTGTGATGTGGCAGTGTTGCTCCCAGCTTTGCTCCAACACAGATTTTGCTCCCTCAAGTCGCTCAGCAATATATTCCGCACAACATAACTTCCAAAGCATGCATTATACCAAATAGGTTAAAACATATAATATCTATCTAAAAGCAACCATATTTAGCACAAAAGACACACAAATCAATATAGAAATAAGGTCTAAATAACTCCCTTTTGGAGAGTTATCAGTAGGCTTATTGAATCGACGAAGTCTGGCCACTCTCACACCCATGTAGATTAAAGGAGAATTTCGAATAAACAGGAGTTCATAGTTAGCTCAGGATTAAGATCGAGTTAGGTCATCGCATGAAATAGTTAGTCTCAACAGTAAACGACGTTATAAAGTGAAAGTTGAAGGGGATGAAAGCCCCTACGCAGCGGAAGCGCATCGAATGGACCTTACGCCGTATAATAATTAACATTAAAATACCGTTACGAAAAGGCAAAATAAACTTTAAACATGCTTTAAAGTTGCTGGAAAATAGCTATAAACATGCTGAAAAATAAATCTAAATTTATTTTCATGCTTTTCTAGAGAAACGGGAAAGAACCGTTACAAACCTTCGTTGTAGACTTGACCGTTCTTCGCCAACGATGCTCCAACGAACGAAAACGCATTGACTCTTTCTTGATTTTTTCGCTAGAAATTTTCTTCAAAGACACAATAACCACAAAGGTTACACCGGTATGTCTCTAAGTCTATGAGGCAAAAGACTTGTGGGAGTCTTTCTCTAAGAGGGGGGCTAGAGAGAATTCTAGGATCTTGTCTTGTGAGTCTAAGAGCAAGAAGGCTACTAAACCAATTAGGTCTAGTGATCTATTTATAGAATAGTGGCCATGAATAAAATATTCAATTCAATCAAACTTTTCCAAAATTGATTCAATCTTATTCCTTATTTAATCAATCCAAGATCAATCAATTCCATAATTGATTAATCTTTTCCACAAATGACTAATTACTTCCATAAGTGATTAGATTATTTCCATAAATGATTAATTCCCGATTAATTAATTCTTTAATTAATTAACCACCAATTAAATATCACATATTTAATTTCCGGCCTTGAATTAATTAATTTTCCCAAATAGATTTTAGGTCTTAAAATTAATTAATTCATATTTGAACTCTTTCAAACTTCCATAAATTTAATGTGACTGAAATTTATATTAATATTTGAATTTCTTCAAATATTAATTTCTCCCATAATAATATATCAATATATATTATATTGTTTCCCTTAGTAAATTGAACATTTTCAATTTACACTTATTACTTAGTTGCCTCAAATTACTTTATGAGCTACCAGTGGATTCAACTCATCAACATTGGAAAAGCATATGCTCGAATGGCTCTGGTCCTATCGTTCGCTACCAAGATAGGATTCTCAGCCTGATTATTTTGCTGCTCATTTTGCTCCAGCGGTGGGTTTTGCTGCAGCACACGATTCTGCTGGGGATCAGCTGGATCTTCTAGACCCTGCGGGAGACGCAGCACGTCAGCCATTTGATTTTGCTGTCTACGCTGCTCTCTCCTTCTTATCCTGAATGTCCTCTCGATTTCTGGATCAAGCTCGAACCTCACCCCAGGCAGATCGTTCATGCACCAAACTCACGCCTGCAAAAACAAAAGAAACAATCAAAAAGTTCTAGCACCAAACCACTAAAACACATACACAAAACAGATCGGATAAAAACTTATTCAAGTCCCTAGCAACGGCGCCAAAAACTTGTTGGGTTCCTAGAGTGAGTAAAAATATAGTATATAAAAAGGACTCTAGAACTCTGTGCAAGTATACACAGTCCGCAGCAAGTAATAAGTATTATCAATCCAAGGCCTGAACTAGCTTCCACTTTATCTATTTTGTATAATTCTTTAATGGTTTCAAAGATGGTAAAAATGATTGGTTTTTATAAGAATAATGCTGAAGCAAAAGAAATGACAGAACAGAAAATAAACGGATAGACAGACAGATTAGAAACAGGCGCTGGTCAGGATTTAGTAATTGTTTTAAAGGATGCTCTAGCAATATTATTGCTCATGCAAAACTCTCGCAGTCTTATTAGCAGATTCCTCCCGGAACTCCGGATCTTTTGGAATGTGTTTCAACTCCAATGAAGTACTACCGATCAAGCACTAGGCAACTGGCTATCCCTAGCTCAGTCACTGGCGTTCACCAATACACAATGATCTAGTGTGATTAATCGCCACACACTCCCTAAATCATCCCTGAAACTAGAGAGAGGTATTCATACCGGCTGGCCAAGCGGACATAAAATAGAAATGAACACAACAATTAATCAAGATGCATAGAATCAATATTTATTACCAGAAATTAAGCACGACAATTACATGTGTCCTAACCAACGCCTAAGCTACTTAGTTCATAATATGCATGGAGACGCACGCTACAATCTGAGTAGGCATGTCCATAATTACAAGATAATAAAAGGAAATACTAATCTCCTCGATCAGCTTGCAATGATGGTCTTCTAGGTGGTCTCCAATCTCTCTCCTCTATTCGGCTCCCAAAGGTGGAAGGAACTTCCCAAGAATGGAATGTTTTCTCCCAAAAGTGGAATGACTTTGACTTGGGCGGCTACTTCCTTTTATAGAGTTGAGGAAGGCTTGAATTAGGTTGACTTACACACGTGGATGGTTCTCCTTGCTCCTTTATCCCGAAAATAACTCAACAGAATTCGGTTCATTAAATTGGCTAACGAGCTGTGACGTGGCAGTTTTCACTCCCAGCTTTGCTCCAGCACAGAGTTTGCTCCCTCAGGTCGCCCAGCAACATATTCTGCACAAAATAATCTCCAAAGCTTCCATTCTTCCAAATGGGTTAAAACATATAATATCTCTCTAAAAGCAACCCTATTAAGCACAAAAGACACACAAATCATGATAGAAATGAGGCCTAAATAACTACCTTCTGGGCAGTTATCACACCCCCAAACTTGAACTATTGCGCGTCCCGAGCAATACTAACCAACCTTTCCTTAAGAACTCAAAACATTAGACAAAGAATAGCTTAATCAAACCAGACAATCCAACACTACCTTCAACCTTTACCTGAGCACTCTGCAAAACCAAGCTTTGCTGCAGCAAAATAATTCCTCCGGCATGGACAAACAATCACCACTTTTAACTCAGTTCTAAGAACTTGCCACAGCATAACTCTATTATCAGACATATTAAAACATATTTTCAAGGGGTTTATATTTTTGTTTTTCAGACTTAAAGCAGCCCTACAGTCATAAGCTCTTAAGCATGGGACGACCCACTTTATGGTGCAGTATACCCTTGCCTCAAACTCATCACCAATTAGGCTAAATACTCTTTGTAAAGCTAAAAAATCCTTAGTTATTCCATCTCTTGCCCCTCAGAATGGCAACATTTTATGATGAAGCTCACCTAAGTTCTGGGAGACAGAAAAACTGCTGGACTATCATTCATCCTTCAAAACTTTTGCTCCATGAATTTTCTCAGCAAAATTTTCAACAATCACTTTTTTCAGCAAATAATTTTTCATTATTTCCTAGGTTACCTTTTGACGCGAAGACAAACTGTGGGTATCACAAATGTCCTTGGTTACTCAATAACCTAACAAATTATTTAATGAAGGAGAGGAATGCTCGAGCAAAACAATTGGAGTAGCAAAAAGTCCCCCAAACTTGAATTATTCATTGTCCCCAATGAATTATCAGTTTTGCAATTATACCCCCAAACTTAAATTTTTCTATCTGGATTTTAAAACTAAGCGTGGGACTAGACCTAAGTCAACACTACCTCCAGAATTTTCTTTGCCGCAGCAACGACCAGGCAAGAGAAAATGCTCAAGCAAAAGGTTTCTGGAGATCAGAATACCTTGATCTAATTAAGCTTAGCCAGTCCAAGCTTCAAAAATTCAGAAAGAGAATTAGTTAAGTTAGAGTTACTCAACGCTTATGGAACAGAAATAACTTCGGAAATTTCATTAAAAGCATAGAAAAAGAAATTACATAAGCAGATATATTTTTTTAGCATCAGAAAAATTAAAAAGAAACAGAACAATTCAAGCCAACATAGAAAAAGATGTGGTCAGAAATGCTCGAGCAACAAAATTAATTCATCAAAAAGTTTGCTCGCCCAAATTTCCCTTCTTCAATCCTCCTGACCAGGATCTTCTTCTCCATCTCCTTCTCTCTCGACAGGCGGTGGCGGAATCCAGGGGTTCAATAAATCTTCAGGGAATGCTGGAAGGGCTGGAAATGGTTTGGAAAAATTTTCCTGCAGCGCCTTCTTCAGATTGGCATCACGAGTTCTAACATAGTTCCAAAAGGTTAAAGCTTGCCTCTCGGCAAACTCCTGCCTGCTGGCCGAAAGTGCGAGTTGTTCTAAAATCGTGTTGATGCCATAGACCAGCCCACCCTGTCGTGCCTCTTGCGTACGCTGAAGCCGCGCCAAGTTAGGCGTGTCAATGATTCCCTTGTCAAATAATATCACATCTCCTTCATTCTCTGGAACCCCTGCTCGCTTGCAAAGCATGGTAATGGTATTCGGGAAAAACAGCTTCCCCACTTTCTTCTTCCAACAACCAGATATTTCATCAGCAATAATTTTTCCCACATCAATACTGAGAGACCTCAAAATAGCGAAAGCCAGAAGCACTCATTCCCTAGAAACCGTCGAGTCATGAGTCGTTGGAAGCAGCCTTTGTTTGATAAATCCCATCCAAGTATTTGCTTCCCTCTTCAAATAGGCTGACTGGAACGTCCTCTTCTCTGTTTTCGAAAGCTGCCACTGCGCCCCTTCAATACCAACTTCCCTCACAGCGTCACTCAGCTGCTCATTGGATGGCGCTACAGCCATCTCATTATATGCTGCGTGGGGGAAATTTTGAAGGTTATACAGTGCATTAATAGCACCAGGACTCTAGTCGACCTCAATACCTCGAATAATCGCTAGGAAACCTTCTTCTTTGTCAATATTTGCATAAAACTCGCGCACCACCTGCGCGTTCACAGATTCAGGCTTTGAACAAAACCGTTCCCAACCGTGGTCTGCAATACCGGTCCTCAGAAAATGTGGAAGATCACCACTAAATCCCCTCTCAAACAGGAAGTCTCTTTTCAGCAAATCTGCATATTTTGCTCTGGCAAGATTGTTGACAAAGCGATCATACGGCAATTGTGACTCTTTTATTTCATCAGGTTCCTCCGATGCCGCAGCAACACTCTTGCCCCTGTCTGCCCTTTGCTTGCGCAATCTTTCTTCTTCAGCCTTTTTCTCTGCTTCCTCTCTTGCTTTATCCTCAGCCTCCTTCTTCTCACGCTCTTCTTTCTCAGCATTCTCTCTTTCAGAATCAGTAGCTGGAGGCGAGGGGGTATCAGCTCGGACTACCTTAACACGGCCCGCTTTTCGCTTTATGTTGCGGCGTTTGGGCACTTCCGGCATAATCACCTCCACACGAGCCTCCTGTTCTTGCTCACTAACTTCTTCAGGCGCAACCTCTGCCTGTTCTTCTTGCACATCCTCGGCCTACTTTTCTTGAACTTCCTCTATATTGTCTTCTCGAACTTCCTCTGTATTTCCTTCTCGAACTTCCTCTAGATGTTCTTCTCGAACTTCCTCTGTATTTCCTTCTCGAACTTCCTCTGTATTTTCTTCTCGAACTTCCTCTGTATCCGCAACTCCTGGCTCAGACTGCTCTTGATTCCGTCCCTCTGGTTCTTTCGGATCTTCTTCCGCAATAACATCCTCCGCCGCTTTCTGAGCAACTTCTTGATCTTCAGTCCTCTGCTGTTTTCTTCTTCTTTTAGCTTCTTTTTCTTCTGGTGTCTTCTTCTTCTTTGCCTTTACTTTCGGTGCTTCGGGGGTCACGGGTACCTCCTCTTCCTCATTATCTCTCTCTTTTCTTGCTCTCGTTTTAGCCATTGAAGACTCAAAGGAATTTTTACAGCACACAGAAAAAGAAAAAGAATACAAATGGCAAGGGACGAACAAGAAGATGAAATGAGAAGAACTTACCGAAGGCTTTTAATAAATAGGGCTTCAGCAAATCAAATCATAACTGAAAGATTTTGCCTTCATTAAATGGAATTACCGTTCAAATCTCATGCAAATCTGAAAATTAAATCCATCAACGGTAAAATCTTGAATTCCAATCGCCCATGGTAAATAATTGTGTGCTGTCAAACGACTAAACCTTTGGATTATCCCTGTGCGACACGTGGCAGCATCCATGCAATTTACCTGCCTACAGAAAATTCAAAATCAAACGGTAAAAGTAATTAATTCACAACAACCCTTTCCATCCGGACGGAAGATTTGCTTCAGCCATAACTTTGCCGCAACATCCTTCTGAACACAAGATTATTTTCCAGAAAAATCTCGGATACAAAATCAAATCAGGAAATTCAAATTTAGCCGCTCAAATCAAATCTTATCTTTTATTTTTATTCGAAGCCAAATAAATCAAGAAAATCTTTATTAAATCTAAACCTGAACAGAAATTCAAATAACTGAAAATAAATACATAATTTAAAATATAATTAAATCTAATCAGAAAATAAAACTCAACCAACTTGAATCTAAACTAATCAAATTAAATAAACTATCTAGCGAAAATAAAATAAAATCTACGGAATTAAAAATAACTACAAATAGAGATAAATCTTGCAGAATTTAAAGCAATCAAATCTACTACAATTAAAATTAAAATTAAACCAAATCATAACAACGAAAATAAAATCACAACAAATTCTGGGAGCTCAAAATTTTGCTCTGCGAACTGCTCCCGCAAAAATCATGCTCACTCAATCATCAACCAGCTCTAAGGAAGGATATTTCGACTGAAACTCCTCTCCCCAATAATGCTTGACACGCTGTCCATTCACCTTGAATACTCTTCCATCTTTTTCATCTTGCAAAGTAATTGCTCCATGGGGGTAAACCTCAATCACCACAAACGGACCTGACCATTTGGACTTTAGTTTCCCAGGAAACAATTTCAATCTAGAATTATAAAGCAAAACTTTTTGACCTTTGACAAACTCTTTAGGCTTAATTTTCTTGTCATGCCACAACTTAGTCTTTTCTTTATACATTTTCGCATTCTCATAAGAAAATTGGCGAAATTCCTCCAATTCGTTAAGCTGCAGCATTCTTATTGCTCCCGCACGACTCAGATCAAAATTTAATTTTTTCAAAGCCCAAAACGTTTTATGCTCTAGCTCTAATGGTAAATGAAAAGCTTTCCCATATACTAACCGATAGGGAGACATACCTAGAGGAGTCTTATAGGCTGTCCTATAAGCCTAAAGAGCCTCATCCAACCTAAAAGACCAATACTTCCTAGATGGATGGACTACTTTTTCTAGAATTGATTTAATTTCCCTATTACTTATTTCAGCCTGACCATTAGCCTGTGGGTGATAGGGGGTAGCTATCCTATGCTTGATTCCATACTTAGCTAAAAGCTTAGTTAAGATATTATTAACAAAATGTGTACCCTCATCACTTATTAGAGCTCTAGGTGTCCCAAACCGCTCAAAGATGTGCGATTGGAGAAACCTTGAAACCGTCTTGGCATCACTCTGATGGCATGCAATGGCCTCCACCCACTTGGACACGTAATCTACTGCCAATAAGATAAAAACATTGCCATTAGAAGGGGGAAATGGCCCCATAAAATCAATATCCCATACATCGAATAATTCAACTTCTAAAATGTAAGTAAGAGGCATTTCATCTCTAGGCCCTAAGTTTCCTCTCCTTTGGCAAGCATCACATTGCTTGTAGAACCAATGGGCATCCTTAAACAAGGTAGGCCAGAAGAATCCACAATGCAAAATCCTCATAGCTGTCCTCTAACCGCTGAAATGGCCTCCATACGGCGAAAAGTGACATTGCTCCAGGATTTCCTTTGCTTCATCACCTGAAACACACCTACAAATAATACCATCAGAGCATTGCTTATACATAAATGGCTCATCCCAATAGAAAAATTTTGCATCATGCTTAAACTTTTTCTTCTGCCTCCAATCCATGTCAATAGGAGTGACTCCCTTCACCAAAAAGTTAGCAATATCAGCATACCAAGGGAGATCCTTGACTACCTTTACCTGAACAGCAAAGAGTTGTTCATCTGGAAAATCATCTAAAATGGCAGATTGCTTCAGCAAAGATGATGATTGATCAAGACGAGACAAATAATCTGCAATGACATTCTCTGATCCCTTCTTATCCTTTATCTCCAAGTCGAACTCCTTCAATAATAAAACCCAACGAATTAGTCTAGGCTTTGCATCTTTCTTAGTCATTAAATACCTTATTGCTGCATGATCCGTGAACACCGTGACTTTGGATCCAACCAAATATGGCCGGAATTTCTCGAAGGCAAACACCACAGCTAACAACTCCTTTTCAGTAGTTGTGTAGTTGACTTGTGCCTCATTTAAAACCTTGCTTGCATAATATATAGGATGAATAAATTTGCCCTGCTTTTGCCCCAGCATAGCACCTACCGCAGCATCACTCGCATCGCACATTACCTCAAATGGTAAATTCCAATTAGGTGCACAAAGAATGGGTGCTGAGATTAAAGCAGCCTTCAATGCTTCAAAAGCCTTCCTACAATCTGCATCAAAGTCAAAAACATGATCAGTACACAATAAGTTACAAAGAGGTTTACTGATTTTTGAAAAATCCTTTATGAACCTTCTATAAAATCCTGCATGACCTAAAAAACTCTGAATCCCCTTCACTGAATTCAGTGGTTCTAATCTTTCAATAACCTCAACTTTTGCTCTATCAACTTCTAGACCATTCTTAGAAATCCTATGACCTAACACTATGCCCTCCTTCACCATGAAGTGGCATTTCTCCCAATTGAGAGCTAGATGGGTATCCTCACATCTTTTTAACACCTGACCTAAATTATCTAAACAACTCTGAAAAGACCCTCCAAAAACTGAAAAATCGTCCATGAATTCCTCAACAGTGGACTCAATCATATCAGAAAAAATTGCTAACATACACCGCTGAAATGTTGCTGGAGCATTGCAAAGGCCAAAAGGCATTCGCTTGAAAGCAAACGTCCCATAAGGGCAGGTGAAAGTGGTTTTTTCCTGATCCTTAGGAGCAATAGTAATCTGGTTATACCCAGAATAACCATCTAAGAAGCAGTAGTAGGCCTGACCAGTCAATCTATCCAACATTTGGTCAATAAATGGTAGAGGGAAGTGGTCCTTACGGGTGGCTTTGTTAAGCCTCCTGTAATCCATGCAAACCCTTCAGCCAGTTACTGTCCTAGTTGGGATCAACTCATTGTCTTTATTGCTCACCACAGTGACACCTCCTTTCTTAGGAACACATTGGACAGGACTTACCCAATTGCTGTCTGCAATTGGATAAATGATGCCAGCATCCAACCATTTAATCACCTCCTTTTTAACCACTTCTTTCATTGCAGGGTTAAGCCTTCTTTGTTGCTCAATACTCCTAAAGGATCCCTCCTCTAGAGTGATTTTGTGCATACAAAAAGATGGGCTAATCCCCTGAATGTCAGCCAATGTCCAACCAATAGCCTTGCGGTATTGCTGCAGCAATTTTATTAAGGCCTTCTCATGCTCCGACATTAAATCTGATGCAACAATAATAGGCAACGTCTCACCTTCCCCAAGATACACATACTTTAGATGATCCGGCAAGGGCTTCAAATCTAAAGTAGGTGCCTCAATCAGGGATGGCTTAATCGGGGGAGCCTTTCTTTGATCTAAATCTAAAGACTCAAAGACATCCTCACACCTAAACAATTCTTTTTCATTTTTTCTTTCTAAAGGACAAACCTCTAAATCTTCTACACTAACCTCTCCATGATTTTCCAAATGCTTATTTGCCGAATCCCGAATTGCTGTCTCAAAAATTGTGCTCTCCAGAATCCTAATGAAAGAGCAATCTTCCATCTCGTCTGGATACTTCATGGCCTTAAACACATTCAATTTTACTTCCTCATTACAAACCCTCATTGTTAATTCCCCTTTTTGAACATCTATTAATGCCCTACCAGTAGCCAAAAATGGACGACCTAGAATAATAGGGACATCTCTATCAGCCTCATAGTCTAAGATAATAAAATCAACAGGAAATATGAATTTATCTACCTTTACTAATACATCCTCAATTTTCCCCTCAGGATATGTGATAGACCTATCAGCTAATTGGAGTGTAACTGTGGTAGGTCTAGCTTCACCAATACCTAGCTTTCGATAGACCGAAAGAGGCATAAGGTTAATGTTTGCACCTAAATCACAGAGTGCTCTACCTAACTCTTTTCCACCTATTAACACAGGTATAGTGAATGATCCTGGATCCTTAGCCTTGGGTGGTAGCCCATTCTTAAGAATAGCACTACATTCCTCAGTAAGAGATACAGTTTCAAACTCACCTAACCTTTTCTTTTTAGTTAAAATATCCTTAAGAAATTTAGCATAATTAGGCATTTGCTCTATAGCTTCTACTAAGGGTATATTTATATGCAATTTCTTAAGAATCTCTAAAAACATTTTAAATTGACCATCCTGATTCCTAGGCTTCTGCCTTTGTGGAAAAGGTAGAGGTGGTACATAAGGTGGGGGCGGCACATAAGGTGGTTCCACATCTGGAACAGAACCAGATACTTCAGCATTATTATTGCTGCCTCCAGCACCCTGACCAGTATCCAACTCTTTCTCAACAACAACATTTTTATCACCATTTTTTTCTACAGCTTGGGTTTTACTAGGCTCTACTCTTTCTTCCAGTGGCTTACCACTCCTAAGAGTCACTGCCTTTACCTGCTCCTTACCTTCCCTTCTAGGGTGTTCAGTATCTGAAGGAAGTTTCCCTTGAGGCCTTGCCTTCAGCTCATTGGCTAGCTGACCCACTTTCAATTCAAGGGCTCTCATTGAAGCTTGATTACTTTGAATTGCGGCGTCTGTACGAGCCATAAGTTCTTTCATCATTGCCTCGAGAGAATTCCCCGAATTTTGCTGGGGCAAAGCCTGCTTATTTTGCTGGGGCAATACCTGCGCTTTCGCAAATCCTGACTGGTTCACCTTTTGCTGTGCTTGCACATTGCTTCCTTGTCCTCCCCATGAGAAGTTGGGGTGGTTGTGCCAACCTGGATTATAAAAGTTAGAATAAGAGTTATTCCTCTGATTACCTACAAAAAACACGAAAGCTGGATTGCTGGGGCAAAACTCGTAGTTGTGATCTTCACCACAATAGACACAAGCTTCCTCTGCAACTTGGTTCACCACTGCAGCAGGCTCCACAACTGGCGGCTGCTGATGACTAATTACTGTCACATTCTTAAGAGCGTTAGCAATCATTGCAAGATCAGCCCTAATGGTGGACACACCATCAACTTCTAATACACTCTTAACCTTTTTATTTGTGCCTCTAACATCCGACCACTGACAACTATTAGTAGATATTCTTTCTAAAATTTCATAGGCTTCATTAAAAGTTTTTGCCAAAAGGGCCCCTCCAGCCGAAGCATCAACCATACCTTGAGTTACCGCGTTCAATCCATTGTAAAATGTTTCCATTTGGATACAATGTGGTAGGCCATGGTGGGGACACTTTCGCAAAAGCTTCTTAAACCTCTCCCAAGCCTCACTAAAAGTCTCATCTTCAAGTTGCCTAAACCCTACTATTTCACTCCTTAATTTAGCATTTCTATTAGGTGGGAAATATTTACTCAAAAAATTTTCAGCTAACTCATCCCATGTCCTAATTGATCCTGGAGCAAAAGAATTTAACCACACCTTCGCTCCATCCCTAAGAGAATACGGGAACAAAGTTAATCTAAGAGCATCTCTAGGCACTCCTTGAATTACAAAAGAATCACTAACTCCTAGAAAAGACTTAAGATGTAAATGAGGGTCTTCAGATGACAAACCATGGAACTGACCCACGGTTTGCAACATCTGAAACATTACCGGTTTCATTTCAAAATTTGCCGCTTGAATTTGAGGACGTGCAATCCCTGGATTCAACTCATCAAACATTGGAAAAGCATATGCTCGAATGGCTTTGGTCCTATCATTCGCTACCAAGATAGGATTCTCAGCCTGATTATTTTGCTGCTCATTTTGCTCCAGCGGCGGGTTTTGCTGCAGCACACGATTCTGCTGGGGATCAGCTGGATCTTCTGGACCCTGCGCGAGACGCGGCCCGTCAGCCATTTGATTTTGCTGTCTACGCTGCTCTCTCCTTCTTATCCTGAATGTCCTCTCGATTTCTGGATCAAGCTCGAACCTCACCCAGGCGGATCGTTCATGCACCAAACTCACGCCTGCAAAAACAAAAGAAACAATCAAAAAGTTCTAGCACCAAACCACTAAAACACATACACAAAACAGATCAGATAAAAACTTATTCAAGTCCCTGGCAACGGCGCCAAAAACTTGTTGGGTTCCTAGAGTGAGTAAAAATATAGTATATAAAAAGGACTCTAGAACTCTGTGCAAGTATACACAGTCCGCAGCAAGTAATAAGTATTATCAATCCAAGGCCTGAACTAGCTTCCACTTTATCTATTTTGTATAATTCTTTAATGGTTTCAAAGATGGTAAAAATGATTGGTTTTTATAAGAATAATGCTGAAGCAAAAGAAATGACAGAACAGAAAATAAACGGATAGACAGACAGATTAGAAACAGGCGCTGGTCATGATTTAGTAATTGTTTTAAAGGATGCTCTAGCAATATTATTGCTCATGCAAAACTCTCGCAGTCTTATTAGCAGATTCCTCCCGGAACTCCGGATCTTTTGGAATGTGTTTCAACTCCAATGAAGTACTACCGATCAAGCACTAGGCAACTGGCTATCCCTAGCTCAGTCACTGACGTTCACCAATACACAATGATCTAGTGTGATTAACCGCCACACACTCCCTAAATCATCCCTGAAACTAGAGAGAGGTATTCATACCGGCTGGCCAAGCGGACATAAAATAGAAATGAACACAACAATTAATCAAGATGCATAGAATCAATATTTATTACCAGAAATTAAGCACGACAATTACATGTGTCCTAACCAACGCCTAAGCTACTTAGTTCATAATATGCATGGAGACGCACGCTACAATCTGAGTAGGCATGTCCATAATTACAAGATAATAAAAGGAAATACTAATCTCCTCGATCAGCTTGCAATGATGGTCTTCTAGGTGGTCTCTGAAGGTGTTCATATAACACATGCGGAAGCAATTGAAGATCGGAAGCACTTAAGACATTCAATTTTGCTCCTAAAGCATGCATGTTCTATAAAAGACAGAATATAGAGTTGAGAGAACACCAACCTTTGTAGCTCACTTATGTGGAACTCCTTGTGGTGTTTGCCTCTCCTATGCTCCTTGGACAACCTCTAGAGTCTTCCCTACTATTCTCTTGGGCCTAGAAAGACTTGTGGGAGTCTATAGAAGAAAGATAGAAGGGAATGCTTGATGGTACAAGCTTTTGGAAGGAGATGAAATGAGAGAGAATTTGAGGGAGAAAATTTGCAGCATAACACTAAATGAAAGCTTGCTCTTCTTGAATCTAATTCAAGCCCCTTTTATAGACATCTCCCATGCAAAGACAAGCTTCATGACACTTAGCCACATGGCCAAGATGCAACTCAAAGTGGATTCTAGGTGTCTACTTCACAACACATGCATCTAGTGCATGGTTGTGTTGTTTTCCACTATGCATCATCATGCAAGAGTGGAAATGCCACTAAATCCATTATGAATTGTATCCTAATTGTAAATTTTCAGCTTGCAATTCATTTCAATTTCAATTCAAAATTGAAATTGATTTCTAGGCAATTAATTGGGACATTTCCAAGTAATTTTGATATGATTGATCCAATCAATCTTTATCACCTAATGTCATGAATTATATATGATTCCTAATACATATATATGGTATTTAAAACACTTTCAAATACCTCATCTCTCAATTCCTAATTTAATTCATAATTAAATCATTGTGTCGAACACGTCTTACGATAAAAACCCTATTTCCCGTTTTTGAACGATTCAAAAATTCCTATCAATATGTTCTAGGCTTTAATCCGATATGAGCTAGTAGAGGGACCTAATGGACCTATAGATCATGGGCTCCAACGATTCAAGGCTAACCGACTAATCTCATTATCTAAGCTAGCCAACATTCGTTAACTATCGGGACACTCCACTATCGCCCGATAGTTGCACTCCCCTCACTATAGATATATTTCCGTCCACTTGATTTAACCATGTTCAGTAAGTCGTTCCTTCACAGGTTGTTCGTAGCTATAGCTAGGTCAAATAACCGTTACACCCCTATAGTACTTCTTGTTCCTTAAGTTCCACTAATCCTCTAATGAACAATCAGTTTGCGGTCCAACCATCAAACCTAAGTTCCTCTCGATCCAACGAGAGGGTGGGGCCCCTTGTTCAAGTCCTGGAGTTAGTACTTAAGAGAACAACCTCTCTGCTATCCCTAAAATGGGTAGGAGTGAATTCCGTCTTGCGAAACTATGTCCCCAGCTATCTATTCGATCTTATCTCCAAAATGGTAGGCTTGTCGAGTCGGCGATGCTGGCCACTCTCACCCATGCAGATCAAAGGATAATCTCTCATAAACAGGAGTTCATAGATAGCTCAGGATTAAGAACGAGTTACCTAGGTCATCTATGAGAAATAGTCAGTTTCTTCAGTAAACGGCGTTATAAAGAGAAAGTGACTTATTTCGTGGTCCAGTCTTATGCAAACTCATTGCATAGGACGCCCCCACTCGCATGTCACCACATGAACGATTTAGGATCTCATCGTTTGTACTTAATACAAAGTGGGTCGCGTCCATAGTGTCACCAGGATAAGGCACCCAACCGTATCCTTATACTATAGACTATTTTGACTATAAACTTGAACTTGATCCTACGATATGTCCCTACATATAGTTCGAGTATTCATTTTATAGTCAAGGATCTTAGTTTATTGGATTTAGGTTAATCATTCGCAATTTACATATTCAATAACATCTTTTACTGAATAACCTCAATAACGTCTTTATTGGAAATAGAATATGTTTAATGATTTACAAACTACGAGTTTATAGGACATTAAACCCAACAAACTCCCACTTGGACTAGAAACTCTAGTGGGGTACATAAAGTTAGGTGTGAGAGAAGTATAAAGACAATAAACTAGGGCATCAACCATACCCTTACATTTCTCCCACTTGCCCTAGTCTAATAAAGCTCGTAATCCTAGATTAACTAGGTGACCCTCAAAAACTTTAGCCGTGAGGGGTTTTGTAAACGGGTCAGCCATGTTGTGCTCCGAAGCAATCTGCGTGACGATCACATCTCCTCGTTGCACGATCTCCCTGATGAGATGGTATTTGCGCTCAATATGCTTTCCTCGCTTGTGACTTCGAGGTTCCTTAGAGTTTGCAACTACACCACTGTTATCACAATAGAGGGTGACAGGCAGTTGCATATTTGGAACAATTTCCAACTCTGTTAGGAATTTTCTTAGCCATACTGCCTCTTTTGCTGCTTCACAGGCGGCTACGTACTCTGCTTCCATGGTAGAGTCAGCAATGCAACCTTGCTTAATATTCCTCCATACTATTGCTCCTCCATTTAGAGTAAACACAGATCCCGATGTTGATTTTCTTGAATCTATATCGGTCTGAAAATCTGAGT
The DNA here is from genome assembly GCA_017139565.1 of Luffa aegyptiaca. Classification (NCBI taxonomy): domain Eukaryota; kingdom Viridiplantae; phylum Streptophyta; class Magnoliopsida; order Cucurbitales; family Cucurbitaceae; genus Luffa; species Luffa aegyptiaca. Next base: position 15,173,880 of record CM029396.1, read on the forward strand.
CAGTGTATCCTGTAAGGATCAGATCCTTAGCTCCATACACGAGCGTATAATCCCTAGTTCTCCTTAGATATTTAAGGATGTTTTTAACGGCAGTCCAATGCGCATGACCAGGATTGGACTGAAATCTGCTGACAATTCCTACGGCATAGCATATGTCGGGTCTGGTACTCAGCATGGCATACATCAAACTACCAACTGCTGATGCGTAGGGAATTCGTCTCATTTCCTCAACTTCTTGAGGTGTCTTAGGACTTTGTTCCTTTGATAAGTGAACCCCGTGTCTAAAAGGTAATAATCCTTTCTTGGAGTTCTGCATCGAATATCGTACCAACATTTTGTCGATATATGATGCTTGAGACAGTGCTAGCGTTTTGTTCTTTCTATTTCTAATGATTTGAATGCCCAGAACAAATTGAGCCTCACCCAAATCTTTCATTTGGAATTGAGTCGCTAGCCATTGTTTTACGTCAGTCAGGAATCCTACATTATTCCCAATAAGTAGGATATCATCTACGTATAGAACTAGAAAAGCTACAGTGGATTTGACGATTTTCTTGTAAACACAAGGTTCGTCAATATTCTGCTCAAAGCCATACGTTTTGATCGCAGTGTCAAAACGTATATTCCAGGATCTTGATGCTTGTTTCAATCCATAAATGGATCGTTTAAGTTTGCAAACCTTTTGCTCATCACCCTGGACTATGAATCCCTCTGGTTGAGCCATATAGATAGTTTCTTCAAGATTGTCGTTCAAAAAGGCTGTCTTGACATCCATTTGCCATATTTCATAATCATAATATGTGGCAATGGATAAGAGTATTCTAATCGACTTAAGCATGGCAACAGGGGAAAAAGTTTCTTCAAAATCCACTCCTTCCCGCTGAGTAAAACCCTTTGCCACAAGTCGAGCCTTAAAGGTTTGAACCTTACCGGCTTGGTCTCGTTTTCTCTTGTAGATCCATTTGCAACCAATAGGTTTTACCCCATCCGGCTGCTCTACAAGATCCCAGACCGAATTGAAGTACATTGACTCCATTTCGAGATCCATGGCTTTGATCCACTGGTCCTTATCAACATCATTCATTGCCTGATTAAAGGACAATGGATCCTCTACACCATCATCAGACATGATGGTTTGAGTTTCTGTTAAACCCATGTAACGGTCAGGTTGAATTATAACCCTCCCACTACGTCGAGGCTCTCTCACTACCTGAGATGGATGTGTTTGATCAACAACTTTTGATGGACCAGCTTGATCTACAACTTTTGTAGATTCTTTTGTAGTTTTTCTTGAAATCTCATCTAATACTAGCTTACTGCGAGGTCGATGATCTTTTATGTGATCTTCCTCAAGGAACGTAGCGTTTGTCGATACAATCACTTTATTATCCTGAGGATCGTAAAATAGACCACCTTTCGTTTCTTTAGGATATCCTACAAATAAGCACAGTTTTGAACGTCGTTCCAACTTCTTTGGGTTTTGTACTAACACGTGTGCCGGGCATCCCCAAATCCTGAAGTGACGTAAACTACCTTTACGCCCTTTCCATCGCTCATAAGGTGTTTCAGAAACACTTTTAGAGGGAACCATGTTCAAAATGTATACGGCAATCTCAACTGCATATCCCCAGAACGAATCAGGCAACTGAGCATAGCTCATCATTGATCGAACCATGTCTAACAAGGTTCGGTTTCTCCTCTCTGATACACCATTTTGTTGTGGTGTAGCAGGGGCTGAGAGTTGGGACGTAATTCCATGTTCTATCAAATAGTCTTGGAATTGTAGGTCCATATATTCTCCACCTCGATCTGATCGTAGTGTTTTAATCGTTTTACCTAAGTGGTTCTCAACCTCGGTCTTGTACTCTTTGAACTTTTCAAGGGCTTCAGACTTGTGATGCATTAGGTAAAGGTAGCCATACCTTGAATAATCATCAATGAAGCTGACGAAGTATTCATACCCTCCTCGTGCTTTGACATTCATAGGACCACAGAGATCCGAATGCACGAGTTCTAAAGGTTCTTTGGCCCTATAACCTTTTTCTGAAAAAGGTCGTTTGGTCATTTTTCCCTCGAGGCAGGACTCACATGGTGGTAACGAGTCATCTTCTAACTGGTTTAGTAGTCCACTCTTTACCAATCTTTCAATCCTATTGCGATTTATGTGGCCTAATCTCAAGTGCCAAAGATAGGTATTAGGAGAAACTTTCCGCCTTTTGTTTTGAGTTTCTGCTACTTTAAACATTTCCGTATTAAAAATAGCTTTAACTTGAATTGGCCTTAACACATATAAGTTGCTTTCAAGTTTTGCAGAACATATATGCATACCTCTTTTGTTAACAAACACTTTATTAATATCAAAAGATACTTGGTATTCATGTTCAATCAAACAAGAGATAGAAATTAAGTTCCTTTTTATATCGGGAACGTACAAGACATTTTCTAGTAACAAAAATCTATCTCCAAAAGACAACTTAAGAGTTCCTGAAGCTCTGGCTGTGACGACCTCTCCAGTTCCAACTTTGAGAGTTACTTCGCCGTCTTCCAGCATATGCCAGGAACTAATTTCCTGTAAAGAAGAGCATACATGGTTAGTCGCTCCTGAATCTAATATCCAGGCAGAGCTATCTTGCTCAACTAAACATGTTTCGATAACGAGCAAATCATATTTACCTTGTTTTTCCTTTTCAGCCTTCTTTTCTGCAAGGTACTTGGGACAATTGCATTTCCAATGTCCGTCTACATTACAATGGAAACATTTTCCTTTATCTGCAGCTTTAGTTTTTGCCTTGCTTCCCACTGGAGCTTTTCCTTTCCCTTTATCCTTCTTTTTCTTCATTTGAATACTCTTATTCTTTGAAGTGGAAGGTCCAGACTTGGTTCCTGAGGATGATCCCTTTTGGAACCTTTTGGTTGTAGCAACATTTGCCTCCCCTTCATGTCCCCTCTTAGTGAGACTTTGGTAAGTCTGGAGCTCGTTTAGCAAAGTAGTCAGGTTAAAGTCTATTTTGTTCATGACAGCGTTTGTCCTGAACTGAATGAAGCTCTTCGGAAGAGACTCCATTATGAAACTTACTTGACTACCCTCGTCAATTGTAGCACCGTTTACTTCAGCAATGTTAAACTGAACCATCATGTTCAAAACATGTTCCCTAACTGAAGCACCTTCCTTCATTCGGGAATTGTAAACATTCTTGAGAGCTTCGTGCCTGATTGGTGAGGACGGTTGTCCAAACATACCTTGCAACGAAGTCATGATCTCCCTTGCGGTGACCATCCTCTCGTGTTTTTTCGACAAGACATCCGAAATGCTTGCTAAAATATAGATTCTTGCTTTATCATTAGCTCGAGTCCATTTCTCATATGCTTCCCGAATAATTCGGTTTGTTGACGAGCCAGGGTTAGGCGGACACTCTTCGGTAAGGACAAATCTAAGATCCTCGATTACTAGTATTGTGTTTAGATTAGACTTCCAAGTTCCATAGTTATCCCCGTTAAGCTTATCCGAAGCGAGTAATTGTACTAGTGAGCTAGACATGCTGAAAAATTAAACAAAGCTATTAGAAATTGCTTATTAACCCTTTTTAGACAAAATCCAATCAAGTTTTAGCAAAAGTAATAATGTACCCAGGATTATTATTTTGCAACGACACTTTAGTGAGTTAGAGCAACCGCTACCGAGGGGCAGTCAATTACTCCTTCACCAAACCAAGACGTTCTTGACTAAATACTAATCCCAGAATAACTCTTATTCCTATAGTTGTTTAGTTATCATTACGTTTGGTCAGGAATTTACTGACACTTAGTAACCCTTGTAAGTGTGACCCGCCGTTTTAAGATTACAGAGAACGGCCCCAACAATGCTACCGAATGGAAAAGCTAATGTTGGAAATGGTCCTAAGTAATCCTATCCATCTCTGGAGTTTGCGTTGTTCCGATCTCCATGTTACAACCCTCCGAATGGTTAGTAGCTCCAGGGCATACAAGCAGGCGCAACATGGAAATCTCACGGTGCAACCTAACGGAGGAGACCGCAGGATGTGTTGACACACTTCCTTCACTCACTTACTATAAATACTTTCTCCATTCACCTTGTTATTGATTTATGCAAACACCTTCCGAATGGAGCAGTTGAGGTATAATCAACACGAGGCCAAGCATAAATCTCACCTTGTGAACAAAAGGGACAACGTAAAAGGGAAATGGATTTGATATATCTCTCCCCTCCCACTAAGTATTTTAAACGGTTTTGGGTATACTTATACTTAGGTGAATTCCGGCTAATTGAATAACCCTAAGTCTAAGTTCATATAATCTTACGATGTCTAGGTGATAACGATTAAAACCTCACATCACACACGTGCATGCTCATAAAACTGGGTTAACTTTAACTCAAGAACCGACTCGATGCCCAGGTAGGAGGTGTTCCGTAAACCGTCAACTTAAATACCTCCAGCCTTAGACAGCATCTCGTCGGGTGAGTTCTCTTGTAACCTATGTTTTACAAGCTTATCGACCTATTTGAATCTAATTGAAATCGATCGAGAGTTGGATCAAATTAACCCTAAGTGAGCATGCACCTTTTTCTTTGTTATAGATTTTAAATTTCTATGTGATTTATAACAATTATAAATCTAAACTATAACAAACTTGCCTTTTGAATATAACTCTTATAAACAAAATTCTAAGGAAATTTCATGCTTCATGCTAGGTTAATTTTATCTTTTGATTAATATAACTTTTATATCAATTAATCAATTTTAATTAACCATTCAAGCATGAATCTCCCTAAATCAATACAACATTTATATCAATTTAAACATAAAATTTTCCTCATGCATTTGAACTATTAATAACACTTATTAAAAAATGCATGAACATGCTTTCCTATGGTGGGATTTTAAACTATATGGCATGCTCATAATGCACATACATTTAATCCAATTAAACCATACATTCTCAATGCATAAGAGAAATTAAATCAAGCTAAAATGGAATGGTTTGGCAATTTAAAACAAACAATCAACTAATTATTACAATAATAATCAATAAAATTGCTTGTGATGATCCCGAGCTTTACGAACCGACCCGAACCAACCCTCCATGGAGTTAACCGGCCTTCAAATATGTGTAAAAAAACTGCAGCAGACCGAACCGGACCCGAAAAGAAGAAGAAAAAAAAACTGCTGCTGCTGGAATTTTACTTTTCTGCTGCGTCTTCTCCGGTTTTTCTTCGATTTTACAGCCTATATGGACTCTAATGACTCTATAAAAATTACAGACTATAGTACACACATTAACGCTCTTACATATCCGAGCAATTACAATTTCATGAAGGTTTGAATGCTCAAAAAATTGCCAAACCAGAACACTTCCATTTTAGCACACAGAAAATTCAATTTCAAAATGGTACCCACCAAAGCAAAATTAAAACGAATTAAGTGCTCTAATCATGCTCTGATACCAATTGAAGGTGTTCATATAACACATGCGGAAGCAATTGAAGATCGGAAGCACTTAAGACATTCAATTTTGCTCCTAAAGCATGCATGTTCTATAAAAGACAGAATATAGAGTTGAGAGAACACCAACCTTTGTAGCTCACTTATGTGGAACTCCTTGTGGTGTTTGCCTCTCCTATGCTCCTTGGACAACCTCTAGAGTCTTCCCTACTATTCTCTTGGGCCTAGAAAGACTTGTGGGAGTCTATAGAAGAAAGATAGAAGGGAATGCTTGATGGTACAAGCTTTTGGAAGGAGATGAAATGAGAGAGAATTTGAGGGAGAAAATTTGCAGCATAACACTAAATGAAAGCTTGCTCTTCTTGAATCTAATTCAAGCCCCTTTTATAGACATCTCCCATGCAAAGACAAGCTTCATGACACTTAGCCACATGGCCAAGATGCAACTCAAAGTGGATTCTAGGTGTCTACTTCACAACACATGCATCTAGTGCATGGTTGTGTTGTTTTCCACTATGCATCATCATGCAAGAGTGGAAATGCCACTAAATCCATTATGAATTGTATCCTAATTGTAAATTTTCAGCTTGCAATTCATTTCAATTTCAATTCAAAATTGAAATTGATTTCTAGGCAATTAATTGGGACATTTCCAAGTAATTTTGATATGATTGATCCAATCAATCTTTATCACCTAATGTCATGAATTATATATGATTCCTAATACATATATATGGTATTTAAAACACTTTCAAATACCTCATCTCTCAATTCCTAATTTAATTCATAATTAAATCATTGTGTCGAACACGTCTTACGATAAAAACCCTATTTCCCGTTTTTGAACGATTCAAAAATTCCTATCAATATGTTCTAGGCTTTAATCCGATATGAGCTAGTAGAGGGACCTAATGGACCTATAGATCATGGGCTCCAACGATTCAAGGCTAACCAACTAATCTCATTATCTAAGCTAGCCAACATTCGTTAACTATCGGGACACTCCACTATAGCCCGATAGTTGCACTCCCCTCACTATAGATATATTTCCGTCCACTTGATTTAACCATGTTCAGTAAGTCGTTCCTTCACAGGTTGTTCGTAGCTATAGCTAGGTCAAATAACAGTTACACCTCTATAGTACTTCTTGTTCCTTAAGTTCCACTAATCCTCTAATGAACAATCAGTTTGCGGTCCAACCATCAAACCTAAGTTCCTCTCGATCCAACGAGAGGGTGGGGCCCCTTGTTCAAGTCCTGGAGTTAGTACTTAAGAGAACAACCTCTCTGCTATCCCTAAAATGGGTAGGAGTGAATTCCGTCTTGCGAAACTATGTCCCCAGCTATCTATTCGATCTTATCCCCAAAATGGTAGGCTTGTCGAGTCGGCGATGCTGGCCACTCTCACCCATGCAGATCAAAGGATAATCTCTCATAAACAGGAGTTCATAGATAGCTCAGGATTAAGAACGAGTTACCTAGGTCATCTATGAGAAATAGTCAGTTTCTTCAGTAAACGGCGTTATAAAGAGAAAGTGACTTATTTCGTGGTCCAGTCTTATGCAAACTCATTGCATAGGACGCCCCCACTCGCATGTCACCACATGAACGATTTAGGATCTCATCGTTTGTACTTAATACAAAGTGGGCCGCGTCCATAGTGTCACCAGGATAAGGCACCCAACCGTATCCTTATACTATAGACTATTTTGACTATAAACTTGAACTTGATCCTACGCTATGTCCCTACATATAGTTCGAGTATTCATTTTATAGTCAAGGATCTTAGTTTATTGGATTTAGGTTAATCATTCGCAATTTACATATTCAATAACATCTTTTACTGAATAACCTCAATAACGTCTTTATTGGAAATAGAATATGTTTAATGATTTACAAACTACGAGTTTATAGGACATTAAACCCAACAGTCTCCAATCTCTCTCCTCTATTCGGCTCCCAAAGGTGGAAGGAACTTCCCAAGAATGGAATGTTTTCTCCCAAAAGTGGAATGACTTTGACTTGGGCGGCTACTTCCTTTTATAGAGTTGAGGAAGGCTTGAATTAGGTTGACTTAGACACGTGGATGGCTCTCCTTGCTCCTTTATCCCAAAAATAACTCAACAGAATTCGGTTCATTAAATTGGCTAATGAGCTGTGACGTGGCAGTTTTCACTCCCAGCTTTGCTCCAGCACAGAGTTTGCTCCCTCAGGTCGCCCAGCAACATATTCTGCACAAAATAATCTCCAAAGCTTCCATTCTTCCAAATGGGTTAAAACATATAATATCTCTCTAAAAGCAACCCTATTAAGCACAAAAGACACACAAATCATGATAGAAATGAGGCCTAAATAACTACCTTCTGGGCAGTTATCAACCAGCTGGGTCAAATTATCGTTTTACCCCTCGGTTACTTCTATTTCCTTAAGTACCAGTTCTCCTCTAATGAATAACCTATTTGTGGTCCAACCATCAAACAGAAAACCCTCTCGTGCCATTGAGAGGGTAGGGCCCTTTGTTCAAGACTCGGAGTCACCACTTAAGGGAACACTCATCTGCTTCCCTAAAGTCGGGAAGGAGTGAATTCCATCTTGTACAATTATGTTCCCAGCTCCCCATTCGGTCTTGTCCCCAAAATGGTAGGCTTATTGAGTCGGCGTATTGGCCACTCTCACCCATACAAATCAAAGGACAATCCCTCATGAGCAGGAGTCCATAATCAACTCAGGATTAAGACCAAGTTTAAGTGAAATAGAAAACCAACTAGTTAACGGTGTTATAACCAGTGGTTACTATTCTGCGGTTCGGTCTTATGCAAACTCATTGCATAGGATACTGATAAGGGTCAAAAATTTAACTATTTTACCCTTATATTTAGCTCATTTCTTCGTCAAATATTGAGTGTTTAGGTCAATTTTACTATTTTCGAGCTCAAAATATGTTAATTTGATAAGTTAGGGTGTTGAGAGTCACTTTTGTTGAATTATGCTTATTTGAGCTTAAAAAGACTTGTTTTGAAGCAAAATTGACTTAGTTTGCTGTTGTGCAGAAAAACAGAGGAAAAGCTGGAATTCCCCAGAAATGCGAGGAAGGCAAAAACGAAATGCGACCGCATTTCTGGAAAATCATAGGCCGTTCCGAGTCGCACGCGGGTCGTTGTTGACGAGTCTTCTTTGCACCTAACTGGTTGTTTTGACCCCGAAACTGACTGGGCAACCTTCCAGCACCTATTTCACAGCTCCTCAACCAATTTCTACACTATATAAGCTCGAGATTCGAAGTCAAATTTAAGCATAACTCAATTGGAAGAAAAGGGTGGTGACAGAACCCTGGCTCGACGCCAATGAGTAGGGATGCCCGAGGTCCTTCTTAGATGACCAAATTCTAACCATGAGAGAGTTAGACATTAAACCTTGTGGTTTGTAGAGAGTTTCACCCATTCCCACTTGTAAAAGCAAGAGAGTGGAGTGTCTTGGCGAACTCTAGAAGGATTGAGTAAATAGAAAACCCCATAATATATAGTTATCTCCTTTATTTTCAGCTCTTGAATCTTTTCATTATTCTGTATTCTTTACATTATTATCTCAATGAAAATGTGTTCATTTGCTTTTTATCTCATCATGAGTAGCTAAATCCCGTTGAGGGGTTCAATGTGGTGAATTCCCTTATGGTTTAATGGCTTGAAAGTGTCTTATTTGCTTAAGTTGTTTTTAATGCAAGTCATTCTTTATTGATTATCACTCCAATCTTGCTGAGTTTAATTTGATCACTTAGACTTGCATGCTATGTGAGTTTGATCTCGAAAGGGACAAACGATATTGGTTCTCATAAAGGTGATATAGGAGAAAAAGCTCGAAAGAGATTGTTTGGCGATATAGGGCAAGCTGCCTAAGGCATCCTATATCGACTATAGGGTTATAGGTTGCATTCGTGAATTATCTATGTCGGAGTCGAGTCACAGAAATGTGTATAACGGTACTCGCTTAGCCTTCTAACGGTTTTTGGGAACAAGGGCCAAATAGAAGTTAAATCTGACCCAATGCATTGAGTACGTTTAAGTTAGATATTGCATGATTATGGTTATTGCCTTAGGGATGAATCCATGTTGAATACCTCGTTTGTTCATTATTGTTATTCTTTATTATTTACTTGCTTGTTTTGTTTATCTTTTCAAAAACCCAATCAATCAACTTATTTTCTTTGGTTACCTTTTTCAAAAGCAATCATTTGAGCAGTTTCTTCATCAAATATGAATTTCCAATTTAGTCCTCATGGGATCGATACCCTTGGAGTACTTCTAAGATTTTTTTATTACTACGTGCACAGTGTATACTTGCACTTAAGTGTTAGCTGAATTATTCTTTATTATTTCACTTATCATCTTATCTCACATCTATCTATTCAGCTGACCACGCACCAGATACCCCCACTCGCATTTCTCCACACGAACGTGTTGGATCATAGCGTTTGTATCAAATACAAAGTGGGTCGTATCCATAGTGTCACCAGGATAAGGCACCCGATCTTATCCCTATACTATAGACCCTTTAGGTTGTTTCTTGAATAGTGATCCCCATATGTTGCTACATGTTGTTCAAGACTCATATTACAGTCTAGGATGTCTAGTTTATTGGATTAGGGTTATTTTAGGCAAAGACAAATATAAAATAACTAATAACATTTAATGGAAAAATATATCAATATTATTTCATTAATATCCGGTCAACAGTTACATTCACTATCTACGAGTTTTAGGGCATAAAACCCAACAAAAGTGACTTATTTCACGGTCCGGGCTTATGCAAACTAATTGTATAGGATGCCCCCACTCGCATGTCTCCACATGAATGATTCAGGATCACATCGTTTTTACTCTATACAAAGTGGGTCATGTCCATAGTGTACCCAAGATAAAGTACCCAGCCCTATCCATATACTATAGCATGCAACTCACTTATTCAATAATATCTTTACTAAATAACCTCAATAACATCTTTATTGTAAAATAGAATATGTTTACAAACAAGAAACGAGAAACGGGAAACGAGAACGTTATCAAACGAACCCTTAAAATTTACAAATTACGAGTTTTAGGACATAAAACCCAATAAACTCCCACTTGGACTAAAAACTCTAGTGGGGTACAAAATTGTTGAGCGTGAGAGAAAATATACATGAAGACAATAAACTAGAGCATCAAACATACCCATACGACATTTCTCCCACTTGCCCTAGTGTTACAAAGCTCATAGTCCTAGACTCACTAGTTGACCCTCAAATACTTTAGTCTTGAGGACCTTTGTAAACAAATCAGCCATGTTGTGCTCCGAAGCTATCTGCGAGACGATCACGTCTCCTCGTTGCACGATCTCCCTAATGAAATGATATTTGTGCTCAATGTGCTTTTCTCGCTTATGGCTTCGAGGTTCCTTAGAGTTTGCAACTATTCCATTGTTATCATAATAGAGGGTGATAGGCAGATGCATATTCAGATTGACTTCCAACTTGGTCAAGAATTTCCTCAGCCACACTGCCTCTTTCGCTGCTTTACACGTAGCCACGTACTCAACTTCCATGGTAGAGTCAACAATACAACCTTGTTTGATACTTCTCCATACTACCGCTCCTCCGTTTAGAGTGAACACAGATCCCAATGTGGACTTCATTGTCCTGTTGCTTAAAAGTTCCAATTTCAGTTCTCAACTTAACTGTCTTTGTAGGTGGGAAGAATTTGACAAGGAAATTCTTAACCAACGCATCCCAAGTAGTGATACTTCCAAGTTGAATTGATTGAAGCCAATCCGGAGCTTTATCCTACAAAGAAAAGGGATAAAGACGTAAGCGTATGACATCTTCAGTAACACCATTTAATTTCACAGTTCCACAGTTATCCAAAAATGATTTAAGATGAGAGTTAGGATCTTCTGAGGGATGTCCTCTAAATGCAATATCTCTAGCCATCTGGATAAGGCCAGTTTTTAGCTCGAAATTGTTGGCATTAATGGGCGTGTAGACTATCCCAGACTGCTGATCAAGAAAGACAGGCTGGAAATAGTCTCGAATAGACTTATGTTCCTCTTGTGGCTCTGCCATTGATTCGACCCTTTTCTTTTTCTCCTTCCTGTTCTATTTGCAAGTTTTCTTGATTTTAGAATCAAAAGGGACTAAAAGTGCGTCCTTGTCCTTTCACAGACAAAATCAACAACCTAAGAATTAAAAATAAAACCAAAATAAAACAAAACAAAAACAACAAAAATAAAACAAGGAGAAAAAGAATAAATGAAACTAAATAAAATACACTCTAAAGTAAGACCAAGCAAATTCTTCACAATATTAAGTGAAACTAAATAATTGTCAATCCCGATAATGGTACCAAAAACTTGTTGTGCAAAGTGCTCACCGCAAGTGTACGGGTCAAGTTTTAATATAATGAAAGGATAGAGTGTCCTCCTCTAGATTGGTTTTCTAGCTCACTTAATTACTACAGGTGTATTTGCCCAATTTTTGTTAGAGGAAATATTCGATCAAGATGGGGAAAAATCTAAAACTAACCAAAGCAAATAAAAGATGAGAAAAATCAATGGAGAAAAGCCTTAGGGGAATTTATTTCACCAACTAGATGTATGAATTGATTTATTGATTACCTAAGATTGAACTTGCAACTATTTCATAAACCAAGAATTAACGATTAACAACTGTCTCTCCCGAGCACAATTAATTCTCTATGCTAAATTAAGAAATCGACATTCCTATCCAATTTCAATAACAAGCATAGCCAATAAAATCTAATTCTTTTACCAGTTTCTCAAGCAATTCTAAATCTCCCGATCTTAGAACAACCGAAGTTATGCAATTGATATTTCTAGTTTAAATTACTCTCTCCCGCTAATGAACTTCAGACAAACCAACAATTAAACCTGTTTCAAGAGATTAAAGGCATTAAGCATTCAATTACATAAAGGGAATAAATTATAAACAATCAAAATAATTTGTCAATCAATCCATACAATCTAATGGCTACATCAAATCCCTACGATATGAAATTAACTACTTATGGTCTCGAAAATACACACAAAGCATACAAGAAATCTCATAACAAAATTACAAGATAAAAGGGAAGAAGAGTAAAACTGAAAAGTCGTGATGATCACACATCCCTGTTACAATATCCACGATCCGTACTTCAGAATCCTGCTCTCGGCATGTATCCTAGCTCCTAATTGAATCAAGTTCTCTCGAAAGTATGGTGTTTTCTCTCCAAGGATTCTCCCCTAAATAGTTGAGCATTGTCTTCTTTATATAGGCTGCAAGTCAGCAGTCACAGCGTTGAGATGCTAAGGACAACGTCTCAACACTGCCTTTGTGGTGGTCCAATTATTTAAGAAAAGTTTCATGTAGTGTCGAGACGCCATAGGTAGCATCTCGACACAACCCCAATCACACGTAGAATGGTGGAGCAAAAATGTCGAGTGTAACGTCAGCAATTTGTTTGTATTTAACAGAAAATTAGACGGAGGGACCAAAATGAAACGAAATCCAAACTTCAAGGGCTAAAATGTCGAGTTTGAAAACTTAGGGATCAAAATGAAACCTAACCTAAACCTCAAGGACAAAAAGTGTATTTTTCCCATTTTTTATCAAAACAATGAAATAAAAATATTCAACCAACTAAAAAGAATCTAAAAAAAAGCCAACTAAAGAGAAAGTGGAGAACAATGACGAACAACTAGGGATGGGAGGAGGAAGGAGAAAGGAGAGGGAAGAAGAAGAAAGAAGAGAGGGAAAGAGGAAAAGAAAACAAACATTTTTAATTTTAAAAATTTAAAAGAAATTATTTCTAATAAAAAATATTTTTTAATAACAAAAGTGTCATGTCACCTTCCATCAGCTACAGTAACGAAAAAATTGATGGAGGGACCAAAATGGAAACAAATACAAGTATCAGGGTAAAATTGTTGAATTTGAAAACTTATGGACCTAAATACAACCTAATTCAAAACTCCAAGGATAAAAAATGTAATTTTCTCTAAAAATTATTATAATTAATAACATTCCAATCGACACATTTTAAAATAGTCATTTTAATTTTAAAACGACATGTATATTGCAAGATTTAAAAAAATCTGAAAAAAAACAAAAGTACATTGGTAAATAAATAATCTTCTGATAATATTTTCATTTGGTGTTGATACTTTAAATTAATTTAAATAAATATTGCATATATTAAATAAACATGTGTGATATCAAAATATTATTTCATTATATGAAACTAATTAATAAATAGAGAAAAATACTCTTTTGGTCCTTGAGGTTTGGGATAGGTAGCATTTTGGTTACTGAGTTTTCAAACTGAACAATTTTACACCTGAGGTTTGGATTTCGTTACACCCTTGGTTCCTTTGTCCAATTTTTCGTTAATTACTAATGGATTAATGAGATGATACTATTTTTGTAATGTTGGCATTTAAGGTCAATCTTAATTTCTCTAAATTTTTAGGTTAATTGGATTTAATTTCATGTAGTTTGTGAAAAATATTAAAAAATTATTATATTTTTAAATTTTTTAAAATAAAATAATATATTTTTTTTAAGAAATAAAATAATATGTTTTTTTTTTTGAAGAAATAAAATAATATGTTATATTTTTTCCTTTTTTCTTTTTCTTCTTCCCATAACCATAATTTCAGCCCCCACCATGACAGCGACCCACCGTGTTGGTCGTTGTCCATCGCCACATTTTTTTTAAAAAAAAAAATCCCTTCTTGGAAGGGAGGTGGGACCTCCTCCTCCCTCCCTGTTTCAAATCTGAAATAGAAGGGAGGAGGAGCTTCATCCTCTCTTTTCGACGCGGAAATGTGAGGAGGGAGCTCCTCCCTTTTTGTTTCATTTCGACGCGGAAAATTTCCCTTTCAAGTTTCAATAAGATAAAAAAAACAGAAGGAAAAAAGAAGAAGAAAAAAGAAAAAAGGGAGGAAGGAGAATGAGAAAGAGAAGAAGAAAAAAGGGAAAATCTAAACAAAAAAAAATTGTGGTTGAAATTAGGGTTATGAGGGAAGAAGATGGAGGGAGAAGAAAAAGAAAAGAAAAAATATATATATAATAATTTTTAATAAAAAGATAGTGTCATGTCATCAATCCAATAGTAATTAACGTAAAATTCGACGGAGGGAACAAGCGTGTAACGAAATCCAAACCTCAGATAAAATTGTTGAGTTTGAAAATTCGGGGACTAAAGTATATTTTTTCCTAATAAATAATATCTTTAGATCGATTATTCTTTTAAAATGACATAAAAACCTCCATCATGTGAGCAACCGTTCAAATATTACTCATAATCATAATACTACTTTCAAAATAATAATTAAGTTAATTACATTCAAATTATATACACAGAGAATATAACAGGTAAAATAACAATAGCTAATTATATATCTTAGTTCATAATATTAGAGACTTTTTTAATTTAGTTTTTATTTTTAAAAAAATCCAATTTAGTCATTATTAAAAAGTTTTAAATTTAATATCTAATGTTTTGAAATTTCACAATTTTATCTCTTAGCATTCATGAATGTTAAAATTGGCTAATAATAAACTTACATGACCTGAAACTTAGTGAATTCACATAAATTTATTAGAAAACCAGAGCATCTAAGATAAAGAAAACTCAAAATTTCCTACCAATTTCTAATAAATTTGGATTTTAGATGACATTTTTTTTCCCTCTAAATTCCCATCAATTCACCGAGTATTATGTTATATAAATTTATTGGTAACCATTTTTAGTATCTCAGTGAGCTAAATTAAAAGAGTTGAAACATAAAAGACTATATTGAAACTTTTTACAAAATATGAACTAAATTTAAATTTTAAAAGAAAAAAAAAACCTAAGTATATATTAAACATTACAAATATACAATAAAGTAAATAAGCTTATACGATAAGAATATAATTTTTATGTTGCATAATATTTTACCACCAACTATACTTGAAAAAGAAGTTACAATTGTCAATATAGTTCAATTAACATAAAACATATGTTTTCAAAAAAAAAAAAAAATTAACATAAAACATATACTATCAAGCAACAACATTTGTCCAAAGTGAACATAGCTCAGTGGTAATTGGCATGTACATTCGACCAAGAAGTCAAAAAAAAAGTTCGAATCTTTTCCATCTATATATATTGTAAAAAAATATAAATTAAATGGCCAAGTTTTGAATTTTCTACCATATATGTTGAAATATATATATATATACACACGCAAATACATACTTTTTACTCATATTGCATAAAATTTTAAATATTTAAAAATTTAAAAAATCCACGTGCTAAAACACTAGTATTGGGAAGTGTTATATAACCTGCAAGCACTGAGATAAGCACACGTTTCTAGTGCTTGCATTTTTTAATTTATTATTATTATTATTATATTATTTTTTTGGAAAAGGCAAGAGCATCTTTAAGCTGTAACCATTTGCATGGATTCTTATTATTTTGAACTTTATGGACAAAGTTAATAAACTATTGTATTTCAAAAGACTGATGAAATCCATCTCCGTTCCACGAGAAATTTTATCCTCTGTCCTCATTCCGTTTCTTAATTTGGAAAATTAGGAATCAAGAAATTAATTTGCTTGGGTATTTTCAAAAAAAAAAAAAAAAAAAAAAATTGTTTGGGAATTCCATGAGAAAAAAAAAAATCTTCAATCACATTTATTATTTTTAATATTTAAATCTCATTTTTGTCTCCAAAACTTTTAATCTCGATTTATTTTGGTTTCTAAACTTTCAAGTTTATTCGATTTTGCTTCCTAAATTTTGAAAATGTCTACTTTTGTCCTTAAATTTTTAAAAACAATCATTTTAGTTCTTACTAAACTATTTTTCGGTCTAATATCCACTTGTCCGTTAATACACATACTTGAAGCTACATCATTAATTTTAAATGAAAATAAAGGTATGAATAAAAAATATATATTTTTTTAACGTTCAAAGACTAAAATAAACATTTTGAAGTTCATGCACCAAAATGAAACAAACCTAAAAGTGTAAGGGCCAAAATTAACCTTTTGAAAGTTTAGAGATTTAAAAAAAAATAAAATTAAAAAAAAAATTCAAGAACAAAAAATGAGTTATATAAACTTATTTTAAATTCTTTTTTAAACAAAACTTGATTAAATATTAAAACTTATATTTAAATGATTTTTTTTTATTAAGAAAACATTACAGTGTTTTTAATTGAAATAATTAGATTTAAAAATATTTCATAGTTTTTAACAACAAATATATACAAACACCATATCTCGACCGCACATGTTAAATAAAAATATACATACATATCTGCATATGTACATTTAAGTTGGAAATGACGGTGAAAGAATCTGGATGTGCTGATGGTTATTAGTACATCGTCAGAAAAAGTATGATATGGAAGAAAGTAGTTCGCATATCTAAAATTATTAGCTGGCCATATCACACTAAGTACTACCAAGTTTGTTTGCATAAGTAAAAAAAGTTCAAGAATCTTTGTCCAAATGCTTATATTATTATATTCCACATAAAATTAAGGAAAATTGCAGTGGGTGACAAATTGGACCAAAATAATAGCAAATATAGCACCATGTAAAAAAAAATTGCAAATATAGCAAAATCTATCAGAGTCTATTTGATAGACTTCGATTGTCAGAGTTTATCAGCGATAGACTCTGATTAATCAGAATTTATCAGTCTACTGATAGACTCCGATTATTCAGAGTCTATCAGTGTCTATTGCTGATAAACTCTGGTTAATCAAAATCTATCAGTGTCTATCAGTGACTATCACTGATAGACTTTGATTAATCGAAGTCTATCAGCGATAAATACTGATATACTTTGAATAATCAGAGTCTATCAGTGATAGACACGGATAGAATCCGACGATTTTGATTAATCGAAGTCTATCAGCGATAAATACTGATATACTTTGAATAATCAGAGTCTATCAGTGATAGACACGGATAGAATCCGACAACAGCTTTTTGGACTTGTACAATTAATTTTGCTATATTTCCAATTAGTTTGAAACTGTGCTATATTTGCTATTAATTTGGTCCAATTTGCCATCTATGCAACTACCCCTAAAATTAAAATAATTCACACACTCCAATCATATGAGCTGACAACATTATTTACATTCTCTTATCATTTAGGTTTTTTTTTTTTTTTTTTTTTTTTGAGACAATCATTTAGGTATTTTGAAAGTAAAGGAAAATTATAATAATGAATAACATGCCTTATTGTCAAAAAAATAATAATAATAATAAAATAAAATAACATGCCTAATAGCGCAATAAGTGGTGGTTGGCGAAGATCTAAACCAAACACCAATAACCGAAGAAGATCATAATTCAGAATTTCAGGATATATATACCTTCATACTAAGTGATTTATTTACATAAGGTTTAAAAAAGAAAAAACCTAAAGAATGGAAAATAATAATTTTTCTTTTTTGGACTAGAAGAAGATTTCATAAATAAAAATTATTTCCCTCCAGGGTACAAACAGTGATTTCTCACTCTGAATCATATGCAGAATCTAACATGGAAATTCATGAAACTAAGGAGTTGTTTGGTCCATGGTTTCGGAATTAAAACCCTGGATATATTTTTTGGGGTTCTGAAGCTTGGGAATAGGAAAATAGTGTTTGGAGTGTTGTGTTCCAAACCCTGGGAATAAAAAAACTGTGTTTGGAGTATAGTGTTATGAACCCTAGGTTTGGACAGTTTTTTTTTTTTTTTTTTTTTTCATTTTCCCATTTTCCATTTTTTCTTTTCTCTTTTTGCGAATGTTTTTAAAATTGTAAAACCTTTTATGTAACATGAATTCATTTTTAACAGAATTTTGAATTAAGCATTTAATTTATGGTATAGACTAAGAATAACAAATTTGTTTTCAACAATCAAAATATTGATTACCATTAACAAAATAAAAAATATAGAAAAAAATAAACTTTCAGTCTCTGAGGTTTGAGTTAGGTTTCATTTTGGTCCCTGAGTTTTCAAATTAAACAATTTAACCACTAAGGTTTGGTTTTAGTTTCATTTTTGTCCCTCCATCCATTTTTCCTTTAAAAACTAACAGCTTGTTGACGTGGAGCTATTTTTTATTAAAAAAAATTATTTTTTCATTTTTTAAATAAAAATATATTAAAATAATAAAATACTATTATTTTTATTTTTATTTCTTCTCTATCTTCCCTTCTCCTTCTTCAACCACCATATCCTTCTTCTTCAACCACCAAACTAGCCAACTCCAAACCAGTTTTCGGGCCGCCAGCGAGCGGCGCCATATTTTTTTTCTCTCTTTTCTTTCTTATTTTCTTCCCCTTTCTCCACATTTTCTTTTTTTTTTTTCTAAACAGAAAAGGGAAAGGGGAAAAAACCTTCAAACCCTCTCATTGTTGCAACTGCGCCGCCAACCCCATTCACATTTTTCTTTTCTCTTTGTTGGCCGCCAACCCCATTCTCGTTTGCTTGCAAGAAGATGCGCTGCCCATGAATGCCAAACTTCACGATACGAAGGGGAAAGGGAAAGGAAAAAAAAACAGTGCTCGTCGTCAGTCACACACCCAGTCCACTCCTCGCCGTCAGTCGATCCCGTCGCAGCCGCACAGAACACCCATCGCAGCCGTAGGAAACCGCATGTCAGCCGCTCTGTTTCACTGTGTGTTTTTAAAAAAAAAAAAAAAAAAAGAAAGAGGGGGGCTAGAACGAGCCCAAATTTGGGCTTGTTCCAAATCTGGAACAAAGGGGTTTTCCCCTTCGTTTCAGTTCTTCAATTTTTTTTAATAAAAACAGGAAAAACAAAGGAGAAGAAGAGGAGAAGAAGGAAAAAAGGAAAAAAAAAAAAAAAAAGTTGGTCGGCGGCCGACGACACTGGCTGGAAGAAGAAGAAGGGGGAAAAGAAAAGGAAAAAGAGTAGAAGGGGAAAACAAAAAGAAAAATAATAAAAAAAATTATTAAATTATTTTATTTAAAAAATTCAAAAAATTATTTTTTAATAAAGAAACCTTGTCACGTCAGCAATCCGTTAATTACTAATGGAAAAATGGATGGAGGGACCAAAATAAAACTAAAACCAAACCTCAAGGGCTAAATTGTTGAGTTTGAAAACTCATGGACAAAAATGAAACCTAAACTCAAACCTCGGGGACCAAAAGTGTATTTTTCCCAAAAATATAACATGAAAATCTTAGATCCTCATTTGAAAATTAAGAAGTTTTAAAATGTAAAAAAAAAAATAGTTTTAAAAAACTTGTGTTTGTTTTTTGAATTTGTCTAAGAATTCAAATGTGTCTTTAACAAACATGAAAATCATCTGAAGAAAATTGAGAGAAAACAAGCATAATTTTCAAAAATAAAAAACCAAAAGCCAAATGGTTACCAAACAGGGCTTAAGTTTTGTCATTTATTCCATGGATCCAAATGCAAGTTTTAAATTCAAAATAATAGTTCATAATAATGATATTAATTCTAATGTTATCAATTAAATTAGTTATTGAAAAAACAAAGACATGGTTCATGGAAAAGGGAAAAATTGGAACATAGAATGACATAAAGAGCAAAATTTGCATGGTTTTTGTAATTTTAGTTTTATTAAATAATAAATAAAATACAATCTATACGTTACTTTAAAATGACTAAATTAAATATAAAATTATGTATATTTATATTATTTTAATATAAATAAGTTCAAAATAAATATCATATGCCAAAATAAACTTAGTTTAGTGGTAATTGGTATATACACTCGATCAAAAGGTTAGAGGTTCGAATACTCCCACATCAAAATGTTGTTGAACTAAAAAAAAAATTGTACATAAATTTGTTATTGTTTTTGTGTATGTAATTTAAAAACTAAATACTTTATTTCCTATAACAAATTTAAAATTAAATATTATTCATTTTATTTTAATAAATTCAAATAACATACTATTTATTTTTATTACTTTTGATATTGTTAATTTGAAAATAAAATATTTTTTATATTTTAATAAGTTAACTTAAAATTAAATAATTCTTAAAAAAATTAAAAATAAATATTATTTTAAAAATATTTATGTGAGTATCGTTGGACTCTAAAATATATTCTCTTATCTTAAAATTATAAAATTATGGATATACATTAAAATATGGTTAATTAAATATCGAGAAATGAAATAATTATGAGAGAAATGGAAAGAGAAATGATGAGACCCACCACAATTATGATAAAAATGAATAAAGAAATAGTGCATCTCACCAACTTTATGGAAGAAAGAGAAGTCATAGGCTTGGAGTGATTTTGAGGTGGGTTTGGAGAGAAAACTCATGGGGTTGTGTTTCCAACCCTAGGGTTGTGATTACAATGGGCCAAATATGGTTTAGAATTTGGAACCCAAAACCACCCAAACCCAAAACCATGGACCAAACACCTCTTAAAGTTTTCGAATATGATCGTAATCCTTTTCGGGCTAATTCATGAGCTATTTTATTTTGATCCCGAAAAGTATGTAGAAATTTCACAACTCGGAACGTGCTCTTGATGACTTTGATATCCCATAAGAGAGCATGAGCTTTAGCATCTCCATCCGTTGATCCATTTAACATTGAGATAAGTCCAAGAAAATTAGAGAATATAGTTATCTTCGGGATCTCCAAGTCTAAGGCCTTCCAAACCTGCACGAGCCTCCGCACATAGAGGAGACAGCAACAGAGGGTAATGTCCATGCATCGCAACAACTACATTGCCATGGCTATTCCGAATCAACACCCCATATCCAAATACACCTTGATTACTATCACGCATCCACATGGATCACCATATCATTTTGAGATTGGCTACTAAAAACATACCTCATATCCTAGACAATATTGGTCTAAGTACCAGAATTACCCTTTTGGAATTCCTGAAAATAATGATGGACCCACTCACATTTTTCAATGAGGCTTGGAATGGCTTTCCATGAACTACATTGTTGTGATCATTCCAAATAGTCCAGACTCCTACACAAATCCAATCTAACACAGTCTCTTGATCTGACTCATGTAATTCTAAAAACCAATCTTGGATAGCTGGGTGATTATATTGTTGGCACCCTTTGCATAAACACTTAAGGAAACACAAAAGTCAAAATCAATCCGAACCCAACGATAGCGTCGTTTCCTTAAGACAACTTTGTTCCCTCTATGGTGCTCAAGGTATCATGAACAATTGTCTCCCAGGATAGGACGGATTACCCACCTATGAATGTAGCACTCCAATCACAGGACTCTCGAACACTGGTATTTAAGTAATCGTACAAAGAAGTAGGAGAAGAGTTTTTGAAAGAAGAGTTTTTGTCTTGTATTCAAAACTCAAAATGAATTACATATTTATAGACTATTTGTGGCCATTCAAATAGTCACATCTTTTCGTGTAAGGGTTGTGTCTTTTGATAGATGGACACATCCATTCACATAAGGTTGTATCCTTTTCCAAAAGACACACCCTTTCTCATAGGGTTGTGTCCTTTACAAAAGACACACCATTTCACATAGGGTTGTGTCCCTTACAAAAGACATACCCTTTCACATAAAGTTGTGATTCTTTATTTTATTAAAATAATTTTATTCATAAATCCAACATATATTCCCCAATCTTAACCCGAGTATGTAACTGCCTCCATAAACGCTTGGCCTTGGAACATCAAAACAGAACGTAGTCAGTCGTTTTTGGATATTTTTTGCAATCTTCAGTATTCACATGGCGTTTGAGTAGATTCACTTGTGTTGGAATACTGTTTTGAAATGCCCTCCAAATAAATGCTTAACTTTAGATGGGACTTTTAGTGGCCAAAGAGTCTTCCACCATTTTTTTCAATTGTCCCAGCTCAGATGATGATGCTTCATTCTTCCACAACATATACGTTTTATTGCCACTTTTCACCAAATACCTCCTGTTATAGGTAATTTTGGACCACTCTAATGCACAAGGAGCTAACGAGGACAACCGGGTAGAAATAGGACTAGGAGACTGACCCAGAGGAAGAGCGGACTAGAGTTAGCCCGACCATTCGGCCCGCTTGTGCGGGCCGAGATTTTCCGCCTCCGTTTGATCCCTGGTGCCCTTGGTCGCCCCGGTTCTACTCAGTTCAGTCCCAAATCGCCTCCGAACGCCCCAAAACCCTAGAGTAGGAATAGGTATTTAAACTCCTCTTCGCCACTAAAGAAAGGATCCCGAAATTCATTCTCTAAACTCTCTACTTCTCCTTTTGCTCTTCCATCAGTTTTCTGACTTAAACATCAGAGTCGGTGTGGCAAGCACCACACCGGTGTGTAGTGTTTGCTTGTCTTGCAGGTCGCGTCTTCCCCCTCTCATACAAATTTACCGTTGGTGGCACGTGAAGGTCGGGTGAGTCTCCAGTTCGGATTTTGGCATCAACACCTCCCATATTTATCATAATGTCAAATCCATTTATTTGGAGTAGATGGAATAATTGGTATATTAGCAATCAACTCGGCATCTTCTTGGCACAAATGTTCTTTAAGCTTAGGAATATTTCATTGATAAGATGGAGTTATGAAGTCCTTTACCAACTTATCATCGTCTACTCCCCTATGGATAGCACTTTAAAAGAAATAGGTCTAGAGTTTAAAAGAAATACGTGTAAGGGAATGGAATATAATAATTAATCTATATCTATATCTATCTATACTATATATAAAAGTATGAATAGAGAAGAAACTTTTCTTGGACATTATTATCCTTCATTTTTTACAAAATACCTAATTTATCCTTTACTTCTTAATTTTTAATTGTTTTTTTATTTAAGTTATCCTTTACCTTCTACTTTCTCTCCGACTTCTTACGTTTTTCTCTCTCCCAACTGATAGCGAGCATAGCTAGCTAGTTTTCCCTAATTAATTTAGCTAGTCTTTTATAATTTATTGGCCAAATGATGCGTTTTTGTGTTGTATTTGTAGGAAATAAATATTGGAGCTAATTGCGTGTTCGGGGCATGAATAAGGGCTAAAGATCGAAAAAAGATCAAGTTGGAAGAAGTCAAATTCAGCCCAGCCGAGAGCGAAAAAAAAAACGCTCTCGGTTGAAAATCTCAAAATCTGAAAAATCGCGGTAGCGTCGCGACACTACGACCAAAATTTTTCCTATAAATATTTTGCGATTAGGGCTTTTTGGGGGACTTCTTTTGGACGATTTGGAGCCGTAAAACAGAAAAAATTAGCCTCTTTTGAAGTTGTACCAAGTGGAGAAAATTGGGATTGAAGGCTTGGCTCGTGGGGATCGTGACGGGGACGTGCAGTCTCGGCCTACCTAGCATTTAATTCTCTTTACCCTTTGCTTTTGTAGTATTTATGGCTTGTTTAGATTTAGTTTATATTGTAATTTGGATTATGTGTAGCTAAGTTTAATTCTTAGGGATTGATGTAGCCGTTGGGCACTTTATGGATTGATTTAATGGTTTTATTGCTATTGATGTCATTTATGCATAATTGTGTTCTTAATGCTTTCAATTACTGACCATAAATTGATTGTTTTTTGTACTTGAATCTAACTCGGGAGAGAGGATTTAGCTTAGAAATCATTATGCATAACTAGGATTTAGCTAGAAATCGGGAGATAATAGTTAATTCTAGAAATCGTTAAAAAGGTTAACCTTAATGCCTTGCATGTTTAATGAATTTAGATAGGGATATCGGGTTCATTGCATGTGGGAGAATCATGTATGCTCGGGAGAGATATGTGTGATTTTAGTTTCCCAAGATTTATAAATCATAGCATGTCATTAAACCATGAATTAATTCATAATCCCAATTGGTGAAATCAAATCCCTAAGACCATTGACTCCATTAGATTGTCATACTTTTTCATTGTTTTGTGTTTGATTACATTCATTTTCACTTTGATTGGTTCCCTAAATAAAATTGGGCGATAGTATTTTCGGTAATTAAAATTGATTAGAAATCCAATCCAGAGGACGACATTCGAATATCACATTCACTATATTATTACTTGACCCGTGTGCTTGCGGTAGGAAAATTCCACATCAAGTTTTTGGCGCCGTTGCCGGGGATTGACATATTTAGTCAATATTAATATCGTAGAAAAATTGTCTGGTCTTAGTTTAGGGTGTATTTTATTTTTTGTCATTTTTGTTGTTTTTATTTTTAGGTAGATTGCATTTTTTTCCTTAATTGTTTTTCTTTTCCATATTTAGTTTTTTCCATATTTGTTTGAATTTTCCATAGATAGAATTTTTCTTTGTAGTCTTTTCCTTTTTAGATTAGTTTTTCCTTATTTGCTAGTTTCCTTATTTGTTTTTGCCATAGTTGTTTTTGCATTCCATATTTGTTTATCTTTTCCTTTTGTAGATTATATTTTCCTTATTTAAATTTAGTTATTTCCTTTTCTAGTTTCTGTCCTAATTTGTTTTCTTTCATTGTTTTTTTTTTTATTTTCCTTTTTAGATTAGTTTTGTTGGTGTATGCGAAAGGTTAGAGAGTTGGCCTTAGTTCCCTCTGACCCAGAGATCGAAAGAATTTTTAATAGACTTCGAGGGAAAGTAAAGTTAATTATTTCCAAATGGCCAATCCTAACCCCGAGGAGCCTAAGCCCATTAGGAACTACTTTCAGCCGGTCTTTCAGGAGCAACAGTCGGGGATTGTCTATGCCCCGATTAATGCTAATAATTTTGAGCTGATAATGGGTCTCATTCAAATGGCTCGAGATTGTGCTTACAGAGGATCACCCACCGAGGATCCAAATTCTCACCTGCAATCCTTCCTAGACATCTGTGGGACGGTAAAGTTAAATGGTGTTTCTGAAGATGCCATTCGCTTACGATTATTTCCTTTTTCTTTGCAGGATAAAGCGAGGGACTGGTTACAATCGATTCCACCTCGGAGCATTACAACTTGGGATGCTTTGGTCCAGGCATTTTTAAAGAAATTCTTCCCTCCTGCTAAGACGGTCAAGCTGAGGACCGAGATTGGGACGTTCCAGCAGCAGTTTGATGAGTAGCTGTTCGAGGCTTGGGAGCGATTTAAAGAGCTGCTGAGGAAGTGCCCTCAGCATGGCTATCCCTACTGGCTTCAGGTTCAATTATTTTATAATGGCTTAACTCCTAGTACAAAAACTATTGTTGATGCAGCTACAGGTGGGACTCTGTTGTCCAAAACTGTTGAGAACGCTAGGACTTTGCTGGAGGAAATGGCCACCAATAGCTATCAGTGGCCATCTGAGCGGTCGGGACCGAAAAAGATTGCTGCTGGAGTGTTCGAGATTGATAACGTAAGTGCACTTCAGGCCCAGATGTCTTCCCTTGCTAATGCATTTTTAAAGTTTTCAGGTACAGGGAGTGCTCAATCGATCGAGTCTGCAGCTGCCTTTGCATCCCAGACACAAGAGGAAAATGTAGAACAGGTTCAGTATGTTTCCAATTATAATTCTAGGGGATACAATAATAATTCTACACCTACACATTATCACCCTAGTAATAGAAATCATGAGAATTTTTCATATGCAAATAATAAGAATGTTCTGAATCCTCCTGGCTTTACCCCTCAAAGTCAAGAAAGTAAAAAATCTCTAGAGGATCTCGTTGGAGCTTTTATTGCAGAATCCAGTAACAGATCAAATAAGCTTGAGGAGGCCGTGATTGCCATAAACACCACTGTCAATGGTCATTCTGCAGCCATTAAGAACATAGAGACTCAGCTGGGTGATAGCAGACAAAAATGTCGCTATTTTAGTCCCAATTTATTAAGCTTTTTAGTGCTTTAATTGTGTTTTTATTGAAAAATTCTAATTTAATTTATTATTTTGTCCTAAGGAGCAGTTTATGGAAATTTGTGGAAAAAGGCCCAAAAAATGAGCCATTCAAGCCAAGTTTCCATCCATGGGTCAAGGGGAAGTCCAAGAAGTCAACCATGAGGAAAAGGCCCAAAAAGAATTGAAGTTGGCCCAAGAAATGAAGCCCCTGTGGACTGTTCTGGACATCGCCTAGCGTCGAGACGCTATCCCATTTCTTGGCAGGCAAGTCGATGATGTCACAGCGTCGCGACGCTGTCCATTTTTCAGGCCTATAAATAGCGCCCCTTGGAGCCATTTTTTACCATCAACCATCATTCCATTCCTTCATTCTTTTCTTTCCTTGGCTCCTTTGGAGCCTTCTCTCAAAGGCTCTCTAGCCTTTTTGAGAGTTCTTTAGTGGGAAAATTTTGGGGAGTTTTTGGGAGAGCTCCAGGAGGCTCAAGGTTTGCTCGGAGGGACTCCAAGCGCCAACGACGGAGTCTTCGACGGTCAATTCCTTCCCTTTTATTGTGCTCATATTTATGCTTTTCATTGTAAATTTTGTGAATATTTTAGCTATGTATAGCTAAACCCCAATTTGGGGTCTTGAAATGAAATTATAGTTAAATATTGTTATAATTGCCTATCTCTTGCCCTTTTTCCTAATTATTTGTATGGATGTGCTTAATGTTGTATGCAATCTGGCCAATTGTGTATTGATCTGATTCTTAATGGAGACTCGACGGAGAGAAGTTAGGATAGATCGTAATCCATGCAACTAGTTTAATTGCCCGTCGTGACAACGAGATTAGTTGATTAAACTTAGATTCCTAAAATGAATCAGAGCTTAATTATTAACTATTTTTAATGGCGCTAAGGACACTTAGGTTGTTAAAATAGATTAATTACAATTAGGGGAGAACGACAGGAGAACCTATGTGATTAACGGAGATTCTAGGTGTATAATTAGTTGGGCATCGAGATAGGTTAATTGTAATAATTATTAAGCTAATAATTGAGTTTCAAGACCCCACTTCCCATTAAAAGCTCTTTCTCCACATTTTATTTTTTTCTGTGGTTGATCAAATTTCCTCTTTAATTGCTTTAATTTTTGAATTCATTTTAATTTCATGTTTTGGTCCCTAGATATTATTTCCCCCAATTATTTTTAGTGTTCAAGAATCTTTTTGCTTGCTTAAATTTCGCTTCGCCTCCCTGTGGATTCGATACTCGGAATATTTCCGTTTTACTATTACCTGTGACGACTCGTGCACTTGCGGATAATCGTTTATCAACAAACAATGGGACAATTGGTAAGTGTTGTCAACACCATGAATAAAGGTAAAGCCCCAACTGAACAGGAGAAATCTCCATTGGAGTACTGCAAGGCCGTCACTGTCCATCACTAGGAGGAAACTCAAGCAGCTGAGGATGAGGAAGCAACTGAACTAGAGGAACTCACTAGAGAAGCTGAGGAGGGCACCACCTCAAACGAAGCTGAAAAGCTTATTCCTGAGCCCTCTATCCCTTCTCCTACTGTTTTAGTTCCTAAGACAAAGAATAAGAAAAAGAAAAATTCTAAGGCTCAGTTTAATAAGTTTCTTGATGCTTTTACAGGTTTGACTGTTAATATTCCTTTTGCAGATCCACTGGAGCAGATGCCTCATTATAAGAAGTTCATGAAGGAATGACTCAACAAAAAGAAGAAGGAAAAGCAGATGGAGACTGTATACCTCGCATCGACATGCAGTGCTCATGTCCAACAGAACGTACCAGAGAAATTGTCTGATCCAAGGAGTTTTACTATTCCTTGTAGTTTTGGTACTTATTCATGTAGAGCATTATGTGATCTAGGGGCTAGTATAAATATCATTCCATTATCATTGTGCAAAAAGCTAAATATAGGAGAGATAAAATCTACTACTGTTAGGCTCCAGTTGACTAACCAGTCTGTGGTTAGTCCATATGGGATGGTTGAGAATGTACTGATCAAAGTAGGTAGATTTTTCCTTCCTGTTGACTTCTTTGTTTTGGATACTAAAGAGAATCCTGCCATGCCTATTATATTAGAGAGACCATTCCTTACTACAGGGAGGGTTATAATTGATATTGAGCGTAGGGAGCTAATCATTAGAGTCCAACAGGAGAAGGAGATCTGAAAAGCTTTTGAGGACCCTAAGAACACATCAGAGACCATGTTGGTGGGATACAGGAAAGGTGCTAGGAAGAGCACGGTTGATGGAACACCTGACATGAGACCACCTTGATGCCTATTCGGTTAACACGTCGAGCTATTGACGTTAAACAAGCGCTTATGGGAGGCAACCCAAGTAAGTTTAGTTGTGTTTTTCGTTTTGAGTTTGATTTGCTTGTTGTTTTTGTTTTGTAGGTCTTGGTTCCAGTTTCGTCTTTGCTTGCAAGCTTCCATGAGAAGACCATCATCATTCCAGGGCAGTATTGTTCTCTCCTTCCATTCTTTTATTGTTCTCATGCTTGTTTATGCCGTATTTTCTTTATACATTGAGGACAATGCATGTTTTAAGTTTGGGGGTGGAATATCATGTTTGTGGAGCCCTTGAGCATCTGAGTTCGGGCTATAGTTTTGAGCTTTCTTTGAATTGAGCATATGGTTGTTTTCTAGATGATATTTTTGCATGACTATGATTTCCTAGGATAGGCTTTCTTGTCAATTTTCAAGCATTCGATGAGTTGTAAGCATGAGTGCCCAAAAAGGGAGACTTTTTAAACTTTTTCTAGGAGATGTCTTGCATGAGTAGAATATTTGTCTTGGCTAGATTTGGATTGGATTGCTTAGGAGCGAATTATTAGGTTCATATGCTTGTTGTCACCTCGATAGGTGTAGGAAAGAGCTAAAGAGTTAGTTTTTTGCAAATTAGCATGTTTGATCTTGCTTAAGAGGAAAGAAAAGAATATATGCTTATCATGCTCATAAAGAAAAATCATTCTTGTTGTTACAATTTGAAAGAAAAAAAAAAAGAGAAAGTCATAACTTATGCGCGCAATGCAATGCTTAATAAAGTTTTGGCAAAAAGAGCTACCCCTGTTGTGATCAGTTAGGCCAACCAAAGGGTAAAACTCGGGTTAAGGGTCCCTGCATTAGGTGTGTGAAAGCTAGTGCCACATAAAAATGCATGTTGTAATTTTCAATTATAAGCACCTAAATATGGAGGAAAACAAACTAATTTGTTCCATTGACTCGTTAGTGAAATCTTAGTGCCAATGTAGAGGGAAGATGAGTTGAGAGTTTAGTAATCCAATCTCGGGCTAGTAGAGTCTGATCTCGTTAAGTTAGATCTCGCTTGTGCAAGTCAATTTTGGAAAACTTTTGATTTGTCTCCCTCATTGGTTCTTATGTGCATGTCTCTTGATTGCTTGATTGTTGACTTTTGAGCCTTGAGGATTGAGTCATGTTCGTTGCATCCATTCTACCATTGTATGCTTGATTTTTAGTTTGCTCGAGGACTAGCAAAAGCTTAAGTTTTGGGGTGTTTGATAACGAGCATAGCTAGCTAGTTTTCCTTAATTAATTTAGCTAGTCTTTTATAATTTATTGGCCAAAATGATGTGTTTTTGTTGTATTTGTAGGAAATAAATATTGGAGCTAATTGCGTGTTCGGGGCATGAATAAGGGCTAAAGATCGAAAAAGGATCAAGTTGGAAGAAGTCAAATTCCGCCCAGCCGAGAGCAAAAAAAAAAAAAAAAAAAAAAAAAAAAAAATCACAGCGTCGCGACGCTGGTCAAAATCTGAAAAATCGCAGTAGCGTCGCGAAGCTACGACCAAAATTTTTCCTATAAATATTTTGCGATTAGGGCTTTTTGGGGGACTTCTTTTGGACGATTTGGAGCCGTAAAACAGAAAAAATTAGTCTCTTTTGAAGTTGTACCAAGTGGAGAAAATTGGGATTGAAGGCTTGGCTCGTGGGGATCGTGATGGGGACGTGCGGTCTCGGCCTACCTAGTGTTTAATTCTCTTTACCCTTTGCTTTTGTAGTTTTTATGGCTTGTTTAGACTTAGTTTATATTGTAATTTGGATTATGTGTAGCTAAGTTTAATTCTTAGGTATTGATGTAGCCGTTGGGCACTTTATAGATTGATTTAATGGTTTTATTGCTATTGATGTCATTTTATGCATAATTGTGTTCTTAATGCTTTCAATGTACTGGCCATAAATTGATTGTTGTTTGTGCTTGAATCTAACTCGAGAGAGAGGATTTAGCTTAGAAATCATTTTGCATAACTAGGATTTAGCTAAAAATCGGGAGATAATAGTTAATTCTAGAAATCGTTAAAAAGGTTAACCTTAATGCCTTGCATTTTTAATGAATTTAGATAGGGATATCGGGTTCATTGCATGTGGGAGAATCATGTATGCTCGGGAGAGATATGTGTGATTTTAGTTTCCCAAGATTTATGAATCATAGCATGTCATTAAACCATGAATTAATCCATAATCCCAATTGGTGAAATCAAATCCCTAAGACTGTTGACTCCATTAGATTGTCATACTTTTTCATTGTTTTGTGTTTGATTACATTCATTTTCACTTTGATTGGTTCCCTAAATAAAATTGGGCAATAGTATTTTCGATAATTAAAATTGATTAGAAATCCAATCCAGAGGACGACATTCGAATATCACATTCACTATATTATTACTTGACCTGTGCGCTTGCGGTAGGAAAATTCCACATCACCAACTATCCAAATTCACCTTTTTCACTCTCCCATGTACAAATTCTCACACAATTGCCATAAATAGGAGTTTAATTAAGAACAAAACAAACTTCTCCATTCACTTGCAAATAAAACCTAAAATTTAAGGTTTAAAAAAAACCTAAAATTTAAACTCTTTCCCACCTTCCCCCACAAAATAATATAAATAATATATTTATTTTTTTTAAAATAAAAAAAAAAAAAAAAAAAAACCTCATCCACACCCACATAGAAATAAAATGCTTTCACTTTTTTTTCCTTTTCTTTTTCTTTTTTATTTTTAACAATAAAAATTAATCACATGTCCACACAAAATGCCATAAATAAAATTGAAATACCATGTGCAAGACACGTGCTAAAAATCTAGTATAGGAAAAAGAAAATAAAGAAAGAGATATATGGGTTAAGTTTAGTAGAAGGTTTTGTTTATTTCAAGTATGAATTTTTTAATTAAGGTTACAACCATTTCAGTTTTTATTTTTGTTTTTAAAACAAAAAAATATATATGTTATATAATTGTTTTTTTTTCTATTTTTAGAAAATAGTAAAATCAAACTTATTTTATAATTGTTTTTAGTTTTCAGTTTTAAAAACAATGGTTTGATAACCATTTCATTTTCTGTTTTTGTTTTTCATTTTTTAAAAAATAGATTTGTTTGATAATCATTTATGTTTTCTGTTTTTTAAAAAAGTTTTTGAAATTTTACAATTTTTTTTTTAAAAATTAGTTTTTTAAAACAGGTTTCTGGTTTTCAACATTTCTCTTTGCTCATTTTTTCCTTTTTACGTATCTCTCCAACAAATTTCTTTTTCTAATTTTTTTTGGCTACAATTTTTTTCTTTAAATTTCACTCTATAATTTTTTTCTCTCTCAAAGTTCGATCTCAATATAATTTTTTTATTTATCTTTCTCCTTCTAATAAATTCATCTCTAACTAGTTTTTTTCCACTCTAAAATGTTTATTTTTATTTCACTTTCATTTCTATTTCTCTTCTAACTTATCTCTAGCTTTTCTTTTGAGAAAAAAAAAATCCCTAAAATATTCTCTCACTACAACTCTTCTTTAATTTTCAAATTTATTGTTATTTCCTTTACGTATCTTTTACTCTTAATCTTACTATCTCTCTAAAGTTTCTCTTTTTATTTAATTTTTCTCTCTAAAATACATCTCTTCCGCTCTAATTTTTTTTTTGTTTTCTATAACTAATATTGTTTATGTAGTCTAACTAATATTCTCTATCTAAATATTTTCTTTTAATGTCTCTAAATTTACTATGTTTAACTTTTCTCTCAAAAACATTTATATTCATGTCTTTAAATTTTTGTTTCAACGTCTCCACACATTTTTCTCTCTCTAAAGTATCATTTCATTTTTCCAAATGTTTGAAAACGGAAAACCAAAAACAGTTATCAAACAAGTTTGATTTTATGTTTTCTAAAAACAGTTATCAAACATATATGGTTTTTTATTAAAAAAAATAGAAAACATAAATATTTAAAACTTAAATGGTTATCAAATGGGGCCAAGTTAGATGAAGTGTTGTTTTAGAGAGAAAAAAGAATGTTTGGAGACACTAAACTAAAAATTTGGAGACATAGATATACATTTTTCCTAGAGAAAATTTAACCACGATAAATTTGGAGACATGAAAGAATATATTTAAAGGGAGAAAATGTAGAGAGAAATATGTTGGAGAGAGAATATTAAGTTAGATTTTATTAAAAGATATTAGTTACCGAAAAAAGAAAAATATTAGATGGAAAGAGATAAATTTTAGAGAGAAAAAATTTCAGTAAAAATAGAAATCATAGAGATGTAGGGACGAAAGCCCTAGCGCAGCGGAAGCGTATCGCAAGGATCTCACACCGTATATTAATCAATATTAAGATACCGATAGGAAAGGCAAAAACACATCTTTTATCATACATAGAGCTGATGTAAATCGGTATAAAACATGCTGTAAAAACATAAAATAAAAACCTATTTTATTCACATGCTTTTCCAAAGAGAATAGAGAGAACCGTTACAAACCTTCGTTGTTGACTTGAATGATTCTCACCAATGCCGCTCTTATGTTGAAAACGCAGCAGCCACAAAGTTTCTTCGCTGAAACTTTTCTTCTCCAAAAACACACTACCACTAAGGTTACACCGGTATAACTCTAGGTCTAGGAGGCAATGGACTGGTGGGAGTCTTTCTCTAAGAGGGAGGTTTGAGAGAACACAAGAATGAGCCTTCAATCTTGTCTTGTGTAATATGTGTTTTTTAAACCCTAGGTCTAGTGTTCTATTTATAGGAGAAAGACTATGAATATAATATTCACAAATAATCAATTATTTCCATATTAAGATACCGATACGAAAGGCAAAAACACATCTTTTATCATACATAAAGCTGTTGTAGATCGGTATAAAACATGCTCGAAAAACAGAAAATAAAAACCTATTTTATTCACATGCTTTTCCAAAGAGAATAGAGAGAACCGTTACGAACCTTCGTTGTTGAGTTGAACGATTCTCACCAACACCGCTCTTATGTTGAAAATGCAGCAGCCACAAAGTTTCTTCGCTGGAACTTTTCTTCTCCAAAAACACACTACCACTAAGGTTACACCGGTATAACTCTAGGTCTAGGAGGCAATGGACTGGTGGGAGTCTTTCTCTAAGAGGGAGGTTTGAGAAAACACAAGAATGAGCCTTCAATCTTGTCTTGTGTAATATATGTTTTTTAAACCCTAGGTCTAGTGTTCTATTTATAGGAGAAAGGCCATGAATATAATATTCACAAATAATCAATTATTTCCATAACTGCTCCCCAGTGGTCTAACCCTAGATTAGACTGCTACCTACTGACTACTCCCACTGCATAACATATGACAGGCCTAGTGCAGAGCATAACATACATTAAGCTGCCCACAGCTGAGGCGTAGGGAATGTGTCTCATATCTTCAACTTCTTGAGGTGTCTTAGGACATTATTCTTTAGATAGGTGAACCTCATGTCTGAAGGGTAATAAACCCTTCTTGGAGTTCTGCATCAAATATCGAGACAACATTTTGTCACTATTGTTGGGTTTTATGCCCTAAAACTCGTAGATAGTAAATGAAACAAATTAATCGATCTCAATAAAGCGTTATTTGAGTGATTCAGTAATTTGGTTATTGAATAATCGAGTTTTCATTAATAAACCCTAAATCCAATAAACTAAGATCCAAGGTTGTTTAAATGAAACTTGGACTAGTATGTGGGGACATACGGGGATCGGTGTCCAAGTAACAACCTAAAAGGTCTATAGTATAGGAATAAGGTTGGGTACCTTATCCTAGTGACACTATGTGATACGACCCACCTTGTATTCGATACAGATGCAATGATCCAAAGCATCCATGTAGGTGACATGCTGGTGGGGGTATCCTATGCAATGAGTTTGCATAAGACCGGACCGCAAAATAGTAACCACTACATCTAACGTCGTTAACTAGTTTAGGTTTCTATTTCAATAAGATGACCTAGGAAACTCAATCTCAAATCCTGAGTCTGTTATGAACCCCTTTCAAGAGGGATTGTCCTTAGATTTGTATGGGTGAGAGTGGCCAGTTCGCCGACTCAATAATCCTACCATTTCAGGGGCAAGACCAAATGGGGGCTAGGAATATAATAGTGCAAGATGGAATTCACTCCTTCCCCTATTGGGGTAAGTAGATGTGTGTTCCCTTAAGGGCTAATTCCGAGGCTTAAACAAAGGCGCGCCGTCCTCTCCTGGCCTGAGAGGAACTCCTGTTCAGTGGTTGGACCCTAAACAACTTGTTCATTAGAGGGATCAGTGGTACTTAAGGAACTAGAGGTAACCCAGGGGTAAAACGGTAATTTGACCCAACTGGTGTTACGAACACACGTGAAGGATTGACTTACTGCATTGGTCGATATCCGTGGACACAGAAATAATCTACAGTGAGAAGAGTGCAGTTGTGGGTCTTTAGTGGAGTGACCCACAAGTAACGAATGTCGACTAACTTGGTTAATGAGTTTAGCCAATTAGTCTCGTATCGTTGGAGCTTCTGATCTGTAGGTCCATTAGGTCCCACTGGTAGCTCGTAAAGAGACTTGAGGCAATTAAGTATAAATTGTAAATTGAAAGTGTTCAATTTATTTAGGGGAATCATATAATGTATATTGATTCATTATAATATAAAATTTATGAAACTTTATAATATAATTTTGAATTAATTTCAAAATTAATTCTTGAGAGAAATTATTTGAAAGAGTTCAAATAATTAATATGAATTGGATTCATCTTAATATAAATAATTTAATAAAATCCCTAAGATTAAATACATGATATTTAATTGGATAATTAATTAATTATTTATTAAATTAAATATGAATAAGATAATAGATTTGATTAGA
This sequence comes from Luffa aegyptiaca, assembly GCA_017139565.1. Lineage (NCBI taxonomy): Eukaryota > Viridiplantae > Streptophyta > Magnoliopsida > Cucurbitales > Cucurbitaceae > Luffa > Luffa aegyptiaca. The sequence goes on from CM029396.1 coordinate 15,209,297, forward strand.
TCTTATTCATGACCTTTTCCTATAAGGAAAAGGTCTTGGCCTTTTTCCTATAAATAGTCCCTGTGGTGGGGTGAAAGGCATCCCATTCATTCTCCTACTCTCAGAGAATTCCCATGAAGGCTCCCTCTAGACTCCCACCAGTCTTTTGCCTCTAGAAGTCTCAGAGTCATACCGGTGTAGCCATAGTGGTGGTGTTCGCAGTAGTTCGTGATTATTTCACAAGCAGTTGGTGAATTTAATTTGAGTCGTCAACGAGAGTAAGTAATTTGTTACTATATAAATTAGATTTAGATCTAATATTTTGTATGTTTAGCCTTAATATAAATTTAGAATAGTTCTAAGATTATTGTCAATGTATTGGTATTTTAGATTAAACAAAATTAATTATGAATCGGTCCCAATCACGCTTCCGCTTTACGGAATTACGGAATTTCAATCCTTCAAATATATGTTGCTTGAGACAATGCTACCAATACAGTTTGCAAAGCTTTTATAGCAGCATAATCAAATTATAAATCGCTGGAAAACGTTATAAAACATGCTAAATAACATAAAATAACCTAGATCTAATCTAGAAAATTGATCCTAATGATCTAAGGTTAAAAGGATCTTACTTTTGCGTGAAGTCTTGACCAAAAAACGTCTTTTTTTCTGTCTTGATCTCCAAAAAACAACAACAAAAAATGGATCCCTTTGCTGGAAAATCTCCCAAGAACGTAAACACCACCAATAGTGTTGCATCGGTATCCTCACAGGTATAATGCTTGAGGTGTTTGTGGGAACTATTAATTGCTAAGGGATTTTTTGGAAGAAAAATTTGGTCTCTGTGATTCTTGGAAGGAGAAAACGCAGAGAGTGTGTGTGAGAGAGAGCCTTGCGTGAGAGAAAGTTAGGGTTTCCTTAGATCAAATGAGGAGGTTATTCTACGGATGGAAAAAGTCCCTCTCCTTCACGCGTGATCCTAGGCTAGTGGGAAGAATAAATCTCTATCAGTTAAGTTAACTGATTGAGAATTAAATTAATTAATAAATAATTAAATTAAATTAAATCAACATTTAATTTGATAACATTTATATAAAACTATTTTATATAAATCATTCCACATAACCTACAGTTTTAATGTAATTCAATTAAATCAAATTTCATTAAATTAAATTAAAACAAAATATTAATTAATTCAATAATTAATTAATATTATAATTAAATATCACATATTTAACCATATCTCTCTCATATAAACTATAGTATTAATGTATATCAAATGTGCATTAATTGTAACATATAGTTTTAATATGAATCAAATTCATATTTTAATTTAATATCCGAACCCCTTCGAATATTCAATTCTCCCTTAGAAATTTATCTCAATGCCTTTAGTGAGCTACCGGTGGGACCTAATGGACCTACAGATCAAAAGCTCCAACGATATGAGATTAATTGGCTAAACTCATTAACCAAGTTAATCAATGTTCGTTAATTGTGGTTCACTCCACTATAGAACCACAACTGCACTCTTCTCACCGCAGATATATTTCTGTGTCCACGGATATTGACCATCAACAGCAAGTCAGCCCTTCACGTGCCATAGAGAGGGCAGGGCCCATTGTTCAAGACTCGGAGACACCACTTAAGGGAACACACCTCTACTTACCCTAGAGTCGGTAAGGAGTGAATTCCATCTTGTGTGATTATGTTCCCAACTCCCCACTCGGTCTTGTCCCCAAAATGATAGGCTTATTGAGTCGGCATGCAGACCACTCCCACCCATACAAATCAAAGGACAATCCCTCACGAACAGGAGTCCATAATCCACTCAGGATTTAGACCAAGTTGCCTAGGTCATCCTAGTGAAATAGAAACCAAGCTAACTAACGATGTTACAGTTAGTGGTTAACTATTTCGTGGTCCAGTCTTATGCAAACTCATTGCATAGGATACCCCCACTCGCATGTCAACTACATGAATGCGTTGGATCACTACGTTTGTATCATTATACAAAGCGAGCCGTATCCATAGTGTCACCAGGATAAGGTACCTAGCCTTATCCCTATACTATAGACCCTTTAGACTGAATCTTGAACATTGATCCCCATATATCCCTACATACTAGTTTAAGTCTCATACTATCAGCCTAGGATGTTTAGTTTATTGGATTAGGGTTAATAAGACAAGATTACTGAATACAAACATAGAGAAATGAATAATACATCATTTTATTAATGTTCGGTCAAAAGTTACATTTACTATCTACGAGTTTTAGGGCATAAAACCCAACAAACTCCCACTTGAACTAAAACTCAAGATAATGGGAAAGTATATACCAAATAATCCAAAGCTGGAAATGGTAAATGTATGTGTACATTACATAAAAGGTAAATATACAAAATTCAATTAAACTAGGGCATCCTTACACCCATTACACATCTCCCACTTACCCTAGATTACACTATATACATGTCTCGCAGACCTAGACTTTCTAGATGACCCTCGAACACTTTAGCCGAGAGGGCCTTTGTAAACGGATCAACAATGTTGTGCTCCGAAGCGATCTTGGTCATGACCACATCTCCTCGTTGCACAATCTTTGAATCAAGTGATACTTCCTCTCGATGTGTTTACCTCGTCTGTGGCTGCGAGGTTCCTTTGAATTGGCTACAGCCCCATTGTTGTCACAGTATAACGTTATGGGCAAGTTCATATTTGGAACAACTTCCAAATCAGTCAAGAACTTCCTTAGCCAAACTGCTTCCTTAGCTGCTTCACAAGCAGCTACATACTTAGCCTCCATGGTTGCGTCTGCTATGCATCCTTGCTTGATGCTTCTCCAAACTACAGCTCCCCCGTTAAGGGTGAACACTGATTCTGATGTGGATTTCCTAGAATCCTTGTTAGATTGGAAGTCAGAGTCAGTGTAAACAGTGAGAACTAACTCTTTAGCCCCAAACACCAGCATGTAGTTCCTCGTTCTCCTAAGATACTTGAGGATTCCTTTAACGACGGTCCAGTGGTCTAACCTTGGATTTGACTGATATCTGCTGACAATCCCTACAGCATAACAAATGTCAGGCCTCGTGCAGAGCATTGCATACATTAAGCTGCCTACAGCTGAGGTGTAGGGAATCTGTCTCATATCCTTAATTTCTTGAGGTGTCTTAGGACACTGTTCCTTAGGCAAGTGAACCCCATGCCTGAAAGGCAATACGCCTTTCTTGGAGTTCTGCATCGAATATCGAGACAACATTTTGTCGATATACGTTGCTTGAGACAAGGCTAGCGTTTTGTTCTTTCGATCTCGAATAATCTAGATTCCAAGAACATATTGGGCCTCTCCTAAATCTTTCATTTGGAATTGGGTCGCTAGCCATTCTTTTACGTCAGACAGATATCCTACATCATTCCCTATGAGTAGGATGTCATCAACATAAAGTTCGAGGAAAGCTACTTTATTTTTGTTGATCTTCTTGTATACACAAGGCTCATCAACATTTTGGTTAAAGCCAAAAGATTTGATCGCAGTATCCAATCTAATATTCCAAGATCTGGAAGCCTGCTTCAACCCATAAATGGATCGATTCAGTTTGCAAACCTTTTGCTCCTGACCTTGGGTAATGAAGCCTTCGGGCTGAGACATGAAGATACTCTCTTCAAGATTACCATTCAAAAAGGCAGTCTTGACATCCATTTGTCATATCTCATAGTCATAATATGTGGCAATGGATAAAAGAATTCTTATGGACTTTAGCATAGCAACAGGAGAAAAGTTTCTTCATAGTCTATCCCTTCTCTTTGGGTATAACCCTTTGCTATAAGTCTTGCTTTGAAAGTCTGTTCTTTTCCAGCAGCATCTCTTTTCCTCTTATAGATCCATTTACACCCTATGGGTTTGACCCCTTCAGGTGGATCTACAAGTTCTCAAACTTAATTGAAGTACATAGACTCCATCTCAAGGCCCATGACTTTGGCCCATTCGTCTTTATCTACATCATTCATTGCCTAACGATAAGACAATGGATCCTTAACGCCGTCATCAGGTATGACTACTTTTGTTTCAGTTAAACCCAAGTAACAGTCAGGTTGAATTACAACCCTCCCACTACGTCGAGGCTCTCCCACTACGTGAGGAGGATGAGATTGACATGAAGAACTGACTCCTACATCAACTCTTGTTGAAGGACTAGCTTCATCAACAACTCTTGTTGACTCTTCTGAAGCTTCTCCTAATACTAGTTTACTACGTGGTTTGTGATCTCGAATGTGGTCTTCCTCCAAGAAAGTAGCGTTTGTCGATACAAACACTTTGTTTTCTTGAGGATCGTTGAAAAGACCACCTCTCATTTCTTTAGGGTATCCAACATATTGGCATACTCTAGAACGTGGTTCCAGTTTCTTAGGATTTGTCACTAGCACGTGTGCAGGACAATCCCAGATACGAAAGTAACGCAAACTAGGTTTACGCCCCCTCCATAGCTCAAAAGGTGTTTCAGAAACACTTTTTGAGGGAACGTTGTTTAGAATATGTACTGCAATCTCTACTGCATACCCCCAAAACGAGCTAGGCAATTGAGCATAGCTCATCATAGAACGAACCATGTCTAACAAGGTTCTATTTCTCCTTTCTGATACACCATTCTGCTAAGGTGTACCAGGTGCTGAGAGTTGGGATTGGATTCCATGTTCTATCATATAGTCCTGGAATCTTTGATCCATATACTCTTCACCTCGATCTGATCGAAGTGTTTTAATTGTTTTACCCAATAGGTTTTCTACTTCAGTCTTAAACTCTTAAAAATTTTCAAGAGCTTCAGACTTATGGCCCATTAGGTATAAGTAACCATATCGTGAATAGTCATCTATGAAAGAGATGATATATTCATAACCTCCTCGAGCTTTTACATTCATTGGACCACAAAGATCCGAATGTATCAGTTCAAGTGGTTCTTTGGCTCGATAACCTTTTCGAGTAAAAGGGCTCTTGGTCATTTTACCCTCGAGACACGATTCACAGGGTGGTAAAGAATCATCTTCTAAATCGGTTAGAAGTCCATTCTTCACCAAAAGACCAATCTGATCGATGTTAATATGACTAAGACGTAGGTGCCAAAGATATGTATTGTTACTTAAAAGGAAAAATCTTTTGCCTTTTATTCTGAGTTCCAGCCGTTTTAAACTTCTCATGATTTAAAATAGCTTTAGTATCGATAGGTCTTAACACATATAAATTGTTTTCACGCTTAGCAGAACATATAATAACTCCATTTCGAGAAATAATAGCTTCATTAAGCAAAAATGAAACAAAGTATTGTTGTTCTAACAAAACAGAAATAGAAATAAGATTCCTTTTAATTTTAGGAACCAAGTACAAGTCCTCTAAAACTAAAAACTTATTTCTAAAAAACAATTTTGCAGCTCCCACTACTGTTGCTGAAATGACTTCTCCCGTTCCAACCTTGAGAGTCATTTCGCCACGTTCCAGCTGCTGGAATTCATTTGCCCGAAAAAGATGAACAAACATGATTAGTGGCTCCCGAATCCAATATCCAGGAAAACTCATCATGTTCAATGAGACAAGTTTCTAAAACTAGTAAATTGTATTTACCTTCTTTTTCTCTTCTCTTTTCAGCAAGGTAACGAGGGCAATTCCTCTTCCAGTGACCATCCACATTGCAGTAGAAGCACTTGCCCTTGTCAGCCACGACCTTGGCCTTCCCTTTACCCTGAACAGCCTACGCAGGAGCCTTTCCCTTATCACCCTTCCTCTTTTGAATTTGCTTCGATGAAGAAGCCTGAGGTACAAATTTCGTTCCTAAGGATGAACCCTTCAGGAAATTTTTCTTGGAATGGGCCACTGATAACTCTCCAAAAGGGAGATATTTAGACCTTATTTCTATATTGATTTATGTGTCTTTTGTGCTAAATAGGGTTGCTTTTAGATAGATATTATATGTTTTAACCCATTTGGAAGAGTGGATGTTTTGGAAGTTATTTTGTGCAGAATATATTGTTGAGTGACTTGAGGGAGCAAAATCTGTGCTGGAGCAAAGCTGGGAGCAAAACTGCCACGTCACAGCTCGTTAGCCAATTTAACAAACTGAATTCTGTTAAGCTATTCTCAGATTAATGGGGCAAGAAGAGCCATCCACGTGTCTAGGTCAACCTAATTCAAGCCTTCTATCACTTTATAAAAGGAGATAGCCGCCCAAGTCAAATTCATTCCTTTTTGGGAAGGAAATTCCATCCTTGGGAGGAACATTCCACTCTTGGAAGGGGATCATTTCTCATTTCCATTTTGGGAGCCGAATAGAGGAGAGAGATTGGAGACCTACAAAAAGACCATCAATTGCAAGCTGATCAAGGGAATTAATATTTTCTTGTATTATTTTGTGGTTATGGATGCATATACTTATATTGTAATGTGTGTCTCTATGCACTTTATGAACTAAGTAATTTTAGGCGTTGGTTAGGGAACATGTAGTTGTCGTGCTTAATTTCTTGCAATAAATGTTGATTGATGCATCTTGATTATTTGTTGTGCTCATTTACATTTTATGCCCGCCTGGCCAGCCAGTATGAATACCACTTCCTAGTTTCAGGGATGATTTAGGGAGTGTGTGGCATTTAATCACACTAGATCATTGTGTATTGGTGAACGCCAGTGACTGAGTTAGGGATAGCCAATTGCCTAGTGCTTGATCGGTAGTGCGTCATTGGAGTTGAAACACATTCTAAAAAATCTGGAGTTTCGGGAGGAATCTGCTAATAAGATTGCGCATGATCAATAATATTGCTGGAGCATCTTTTAAAACAATTACTAAATCCTGACCAGTGCCTGTTTCTAATCTGTCTGCTTATTTGTTTACTTTCTGTTTTGTCATTTCTTTTGCTTCAACATTATATCAAAACCAATCATTTTAACCATTCTTGAAACCATTAAAGAGTTGCATAAAATAGATAAAGTGAGCTAATTCAGACCCTGGATTCGATAAATACTTATTACTTGATGCGAATTGTGTATACTTTCACAGAGTTCTAGAGTCTTTTTATACCTTTTACTCACTCTGGAAACCCAACAGCCACGTTGGCCTCTCCTTTCACAACATTCTTGCCCTTGCTTTTCAGCATGGACTCATAAATCTGTAGCTCGTTGAGGAGGGTGGTCAGGTTGAACTGAATTTTGTTCATGCTGGCATTCGTCCTAAACTGCATGAAGCTAGGAGGAAGTGAATGCAGGATGAATACAACCTGACTACGCTCGTAGATAACCCCGTCGTTCGTCTCGACAATATTAAACTAGTTCATAATGTCGAGAACATGTTCCCGAACAGGATGCCCTTCTTGCATACGGGCGTTGAAGACATTTTCAAGGCATCATGGTGGAGTTGATAGGACGGGAGTCCAAACATCTCTTGCAGGGAATTCATAATTTCCCTGGCTGTTTCCACGGTTTCATAACGCTTGGCCAAAATTTCATTTAAGCTGGCTAGGATATAAACTCTGGCCTTATCATTGGCCTTGATCCAACATTCATGAGCGTCTTTTACTGCCTGAGCGGCAGTGCGAGGAGGAACTGGAGGACACTCCTCTGTCAAGACAAACCTGAGATCCTCAACAACCAGAATCGTATTCAGGTTCGATTTCCACGTAGGAAAATTTTCGCCAGTTAATTTTTCGTTTTTAAGAAAAGCGACTACTGAGGAAGACATTGCTGAAAAAACAAACAATTGACTGTATTAGTTATCTTTGTCTTAACCCATCACACAAGCAATATAAACAATTGCACAAATCCAATCAATTTTGCAAACCATCAATCAAAGAACCCTAATAAAACTATTGATTGTGTTTAGCAAGGATGTTTTAGAGGTTTAGAGGAACAATCACCGAAGGGTGATCAGTTGCTCCTCCTCGAAAATGAGACACTTCTTAGTTAACTCTAATTCCAGAATAACTCATATTCCTATAGATGTTAACCACCGTTGTTCGGTCAAGGATTTGTTAACCAATTAACTCATCCCCGTAAGTGTAACCCTCCCACTTTCAGATCTCAAAGGCACGGACCAACAGGCTACCGTTAGGAAAGACAACTGTTGGTAATTAGCCTAAGCGATCCTATCCTATTCAGGAGTTCACGGTGTTCCGAATCCTATGATCAGGCCCTCCGAAGAGATGGTTGCTCCAGGGCAACACGCAGGCGGATCATAGGAATCTCACGTTGTGACCTAGGGGTGGAGACCGAGGGATACGTTGACATGTGTCCCGCTCCCACTTACTATGGTCACTTTCCCCATTCACCTTGTTCTTGATCCATGAAAACACTTTCTGAAGGGAGGCCGCGCTAAAACGACACGAAGTCGAGCATGGATCTCACGTTGTGAATATAGGGATGTAGGAGCAAAACTCAATTTAAATCAAGTTTTGTAATTTTCCTCCCACTAAAGTAACCTATCGAAAATTTTAGGGTTTGATTAAACCTAGATAAATCCGGTTAAGTCATTTATCTAAGTCTAGTCCTATTATAACTATTATAATAAGGAAAAATACACTTTTGGTCCCTGAGGTTTGAGTTAGGTTTCATTTTGGTCCCTGAGTTTTCAAACTCAACAATTTAGTCCCTGAGGTTTCGTTTTAGTTTCAATTTGGTCCCTCCATCCAATTTTCCGTTAATAGTTAACGGATTGTTGACGTGGCAAAAAGTTTTTATTAAAAAAATTATTTTTTAAGTTTTCTAAAATATAAATATAATAAAATAATAATTATATTATTATTTTATAATTTTTTTTTTATTTTTTTTCCTTCCTCTCTCTTTCTTCTTCTTCTTTAACCTACCCAACTCTTTCTTCTTCAACATTTCTCCGGTGACTGTCAACACTCACCGACGACGGCGGCTGCCGGCGACCGGCCGACAACTGCCGGCGTTTTTTTTTTCTCTTTCTTCTCTTCTCTTCTCTTCTCATCTTCTTCTTTTTTTATTATTTATTTTAATAACAGAGAAGAGGATGACCTCCCCGTTTCCGCCGCGAGTTCCATCTCAGATCTGGGTTCCGGATCGCGCCGTCGAGCTTCGTAGTGGGCTTCAGATCGCGCCGTCGAGCAGTTCTTAAAGTTCAGATCTGAAACCGCGTCGTCGAAACTCACTAAAACCGAAACTGCGCGTGGGTTTTTCGATTTTGGGTGTCGTGGGCTTCAGATCGTGGGTCTTCCGATTCTAGCAGTTGTGGTCTTCAAGCAGTTCCTAAAGTTCAGATCTACCGGAACTGCTCGACGGCGATTTCAGGAACTGCACGAAACGGAAGACCCACGAGCACGAACTTCAGGAACTGCTCGACGGCGCGATCTGCGCAATCCGGAACCCAGATCTGAGATGGAACTCGCGGCAGAAACGGGGAGGTCCTCCTCTTCTCTGTTATTAAAATTAAAAAAAAAAAAAAAAAAAAAAGTCGGCGGCGATCAGTGTTGACAGTCACCGGAGAAATGTTGAAGAAGAAAGAGTTTGGTAGGTTAAAGAAGAAGAAGGAGGAGAGTGGAAGGAAAAAAATTATAAAATAATAATATATTATATTTATATTTTAGAAAACTTAAAAAATAATTTTTTTAATAAAAACTTTTTGCCACGTCAGCAATCCGTTAACTATTAACGAAAAATTGGATGGAGGGACCGAATTGAAACTAAAACGAAACCTCAGGGACTAAATTGTTGAGTTTGAAAACTCAGGGACCAAAATGAAACCTAACTCAAACCTTAGGGACCAAAAGTGTATTTTTCCCTAAGATCTTGTCTAGGTGCATTAAAAAGTTTTAATAAACCTAGCGACATTATTCTAACATTAACCTATGATTAATTCAACTCCGGTGATCCAGATCAGTTCCCAGGTAGGAGGTGTTCTGTATACCGTCAACTTAAATACCCCCAATCCTTAGACAGAACATCAGTGATAGAGTTCCCTTATAATCACAGGAATGTTGGTCCTACTTAGTTCATTAAAACTATTTTAAACTAAGTATTATTCTAATCCTATTAGAATGTGACCTTAGGTCTAATTAATTTTAACTCATTTAAAATTAATTAATTTTAACCTATGGTCCTATGTGAGCATGCATATCTTGATTATAGATTGACGGTTTCTAATCATTAATTTTAAACTATTCAAATTTTAATGATTAGCCCTATAATCATGCATACTATAGTTTTAAAGCAATTAACAATCATATTAAAGTTAATAAATATAAAACTATAGTACTTTGCATTCCATGAATTTTAATATAACAATTATATTAAACTATGGATGTTTCATGCTCAATGCAACTTTGATTTCCATTATTAATAAATTACCAATTAAATTATTTCCAAAAATGGTAAATCAAAGTAGCATGCTGCAAACAATTTTATTAAATTAACTATTATACTTGACTATGTAATTGATGCATCATGCTTATCCATTTTCATGATATCAATATAACTCAACCATATATTAATCATTCATGAAAATATAAACCATGCATTATAAATCATACATTATAATGTAATTATAACATACATAATGCATGAGCATGCTTTATAACCTACGGTGTGATTAAAAGTCTAAATGACATCCATAAAACATTTAAACAGCGAATAAATCGATTTAATTGGCCCCTAGGATAAATTAAAGCAAAATTACATTAATAAAGCTTATAATCTATCCTATTACATAAATATGCAGCTCCAAAACTGGTCCAGAATCCACGAACCGACCCGAACAGGCCTTGAAAACCTCGAACCGCACCAAAACCAGGTTGAACCGGACCAAATCGGTCCCAGCTCAACCAAAACGACCGAACCGGACCAGAAAACTAGGGTTACATCCACGTCTCCAAGTAAGACGCTTAAGGAACAGCGTCCCGATGCTGGCGCGATTTCAACCATCCGTAGCGTGAAATCGCGACAACGTTGAGACGCGCAAGGCCAAGCGTCCTGACGCTGTTGCGTCTGGAGCCAAAAACTGGGCAAATCCGCGACTGAACAGAACGAAATTGGTCGATTTGCCCCGCAATTTTCACCGATCTTCAAGCCTATTCTAGACCCGGACTTTACAGACTCGAAATTCATGAAAATATGCCCAAAAACACAGGGGCCCTTACATTTGACCACATCAAAAATCATAAATTTCTAAGGTCAACTAAACCTAAACAGTTTATCGCAAACCATAAACATTCATAATGCTAAATCCCACCCTAAAGCAAACTGCAAATTTCAATCTATGAAAAAAAATATAGAGATGACTCGGATACCAATTGAAGGGATTATAGCCCTAGCGCAGCGGAAACAATCAGAGAACCACATTGTAATTTAATCAAGATTAAAATACCAATACATTTTGCTAAGCTTTTACAGCAGCATAATCAAATTATAAATCGCTGGAAAACGTTATAAAACATGCTAAATAACATAAAATAACATAGATCTAATCTAGAAAATTGATCCTAATGATTTAAGGTTAAAAGGATCTTACTTTTGCGTGAAGTCTTGACCGAAAAACGTCTTTTTTTCTGTCTTGATCTCCAAAAAACAACAACAAATGGATCCCTTTGCTGGAAAATCTCCCAAGAACGTAAATACCACCAATAGTGTTGCACCGGTATCCTCACAGGTATAATGCTTGAGGTGTTTGTGGGAACTATCAATTGCTAAGGGATTTTTTGGAGGAAAAATTTGGTCTCTGTGATTCTTGGAAGGAGAAAATGCGGAGAGTGTGTATGAGAGAGAGAGCCTTGCATGAGAGAAAGTTAGGGTTTCCTTAGATCAAATGAGGAGGTTATTCTATGGATGGAAAAAGTCCCTCTCCTAAAAAACCTCTCCTTCACGCGTGATCCTAGGCTAGTGGGAAGAATAAATCTCTATCAGTTAAGTTAACTGTTTGAGAATTAAATTAATTATTAAATAATTAAATTATTAATTAATTTAATTAAATTAAATCAACATTTAATTTGATAACATTTATGTAAAACAATTTTATGTAAATCATTCCACATAACCTATAGTTTTAATGTAATTCAATTAAATCAAATTTAATTAAATTAAATTAAAACAAAATATTAATTAATTCAATAATGAATTAATATTATAATTAAATATCACATATTTAACCATATCTCTCTCATATAAACTATAGTATTAATGTACATCAAATGTGCATTAATTATAACCTATAGTTTTAATATAAATCAAATTCATATTTTAATTTAATATCCGAACCCCTTCGAATATTCAATTCTCCCTTAGAAATTTACCTCAATTCCCTTAGTGAGCTACCAGTGGGACCTAATGGACCTACAGATCAGAAACTCCAATGATATGAGATTAATTGGCTAAACTCATTAACCAATTTAATCAATGTTCGTTAACTGTGGTTCACTCCACTATAGAACCACAACTACACTCTTCTCACTGCAGATATATTTCTGTGTCCACAGATATTGACCATCAACAATAAGTCAGTCCTTCACGTGTGTTCGTACCCCAGTTAGGTCAAATTACCGTTTTGCCCCTGGGCTACCTCTTTATCCTTAAGTACCAGTAGTCCTCTAATGAACAACCTGTTTGAGGTCCAACCAACAAACAGAAGTCCCTCTCGTGCCATAGAGAGGGTAGGGCCCATTGTTCAAGACCCGGAGATACCACTTAAGGGAACACACCTCTACTTACCCTAGAGTCAGGAAGGAGTGAATTCCATCTTGTGTGATTATGTTCCCAGCTCCCCACTCGCTCTTGTCCCCAAAATGATAGGCTTATTGAGTCGGCGTGCAGGCCACTCTCACCCGTACAAATCAAAGGACAATCCTTCACTGACAGGAGTCCATAATCCACTCAGGATTTAGACCAAGTTGCATAGGTCATCCTAGTGAAATAGAAACAAAGCTAACTAACGGTGTTACAGTCAGTGGTTAACTATTTCACGGTTCGGTCTCATGCAAACTCATTGCATAGGATACTAATAAGCGTAAAAAATATACCTATTTTACCCTTATATTTAGCTCATTCCTTGGTCAAATATTGAGTGTTTAGGTCAATTTTACTATTTTCGAGCTCAAAATATGATAATTTAATAAGTTAGGGTGTTGAGAGTCACTTTTGTTGAATTATGCTTATTTGTGCTTAAAAATGTTTGATTTGTAGCAAATTTGACTTAGTTTGTTGTTGTGCAGAAAAATAGAGTTGAAGCTGGAATTCCCCAAAAATGCGACGCATTTTTGGGAAGGCAAAATGGAAATGCGACCGCATTTCTGGAAAAACAGAGGCCGTTTCGAGTCGCACGCGGGTCGATGTTGACGAGTCTTCTTCGCACCTAACCGGTTGTTTTGACCTCGAAACTGACTGGGCAACCTTCCAGCACCTATTTCGCAGCTTCTCAACCAATTTCTACACTATATAAGCTCGGGATTCGAAGTCAAATTCAAGCAGAACTCACTTGGAAGAAAATGGTGGTGACAGAACCCTGGCTCGACACTAATGAGTAGGGATGCCCGAGGTCCTTCTTAGATGACAAATTCTAACCCGAGAGAGAGAGTTAGACATCAAACCTTGTGGGTTGTAGAGAGTTTCACCCATTCCCATCTTGTAAAAGTGAGAGAGTGGAGTGTCTTAGTGAACTCTAGAAGGATTGTGTAAACAAAAAACCCATAATATTTAGCTACCTCTTTTAATTCCAGCTCTTGAATCTTTTCATTATCTTGTATTCTTTTCATCATTATTCCAATGGAATTGTGTTCATTTGCTTTTTATCCCATCATGAGTAGCTAAATCCCGTTGAGGGGTTCAATGTGGTGAATTCCCTTAGGGTTTAATGGCTTGAAAGTGTTTTATTTGCTTACGTAGGGTTTAATGCATGTCATTCTTTATTGAATATCACTCTGATCTTGCTGAGTTTAATTTGATCACTTATACTTTGCATGCTATGTGAGTTTGATCTCGAAAGGGACAAACGATATCGGTTCTCATAAAGGTGATATAGGACAAAAAGCTCGAAAGAGATTGTTCGGCGGTATAGGGCAAGCTGCCTAAGGCACCCTATATCAACTATAGGGTTATAGGTTGCATTCGTGAATTATCTATGTCGGAGTCGAGTCCCAGAAATGGGCATAACGATACTCGCTTAGCCTTCTTACAGTTTTTGGAAACAAGGGCCAAAAGGAAGTTAAATCTGACCTAATGCATTAAACACTCTTAAGTTAGATATTGCATAAGTATGGTTGTTACCCTAGGGATAAATCCATGTGGAATACCTCGTTTTATTTTATTGTTATTCTCTATTAATTATTTGCATGTTTTATTCTTTTCAAAAACCCAATCAATCAACTTATTATTTTCTTTGGTTACCTTTTTCCAAAAGCAATCATTTGAGCAGTTTCTTCATCAAATCTGAATTTCCAGTTTAGTCCTCTTGGGATCGATACCCTTTGAATACTTTCTAAGGTTTTTTTATTACTACGTGCGACAGTGTATACTTGCACTTAAGTGTTGGTTGGATATTTCTTTATTATTTAAGTTATCATCTTATCTCACATTCCATCCATTCAGCTAGCCACGCACCAGATACCCCCACTCGCATGTCAACTACATGAGTGCGTTGGATCACTACGTTTGTATCATTATACAAAGCGGGTCGTATCCATAGTGTCACTAGGATAAGCTACCCAACCTTATCCCTATACTATAGACCCTTTAGACTGAATCTTGAACATTGATCCTCATATGTCCCTACATACTAATTCAAGCCTTATACTATCAGCCGAGGATGTTTAGTTTATTGGATTAGGGTTAATAAGACAAAATTACTGAATACAAGTACAAAGAAATGAATAATACATCATTTTATTAATGTTCGGTCAAAAGGTACATTTACTATCTACGAGTTTTATGGCATAAAACCCAACGGCCAGTTAGGTGCGCAAAAGTCTCACTCAAAACGACCCGCGACGGACTCGGAACGGCCTCTGTTTTTTTCAGAAATGCTGTCGCATTTGAAATTTGCCTTCCTAGAAATGCGGTCGCAATTCTGGGTAATTTCCAGTTTTCCTCTGTTTTCCTGCACAACACCAAATTGGGTCAAATTCATATCAACTTTTTTTAGTACCAAATTCATATCAAATTGAGTCTTTTTAAGCACAAATAAGCATATTTTGATACATGTGACTCCCAACTCCCTAATTCATCAACTTTAACATATTTTGAGCTCGAGAATAGTGAAATTGATCTAAACATGCAACTTTTGACAAGTTAATGAGCTAAATATAAGGGTAAAATAGGTATATTTTTTACCCTTATCAATAATTAAAATATGCAATTCAATGATTCTATAGACGTTGTCCTATCTCTAGGTCAACAACATATACCTATCTCTAGTCTCTTCTTCCTATATCACTTTTATGACAACCGTGTATTGCCTAATTCTATCGATATTAAGCTCAACATTATATATTAATCTAAGTGATCAAGCTAAGCTAATAATAAGCAATAAAAATCAATGAAAACAAACAATTCTAGTTGTGATTACATAGGTGGTAGTATATATACTTCCTTTAGGGCATCCACATATTTGAATCCCAAAGAGGAGTTTAGCTTATAATAACATAAAATAAAAACAGAAAGAAGACAACTGAAACTTGCATTTTATTATAATATGAAAGTACTGAATTACAAAACATACAACAAAGAGATGACACAACTACAGCAAGGAAAAACACAACTATAACAAACTAAAATGTAAAATAAAAGAACGTGCAGCAACCTAGAGTACTAGATTGCTTTCCCATTCTGATCCAACTTTACCTTTCTCAAGGAAGTGGGATCGTTACACCTACTGTTGCGAGGTCGATGTTTGATTGGGTGCAAGCTCTCAGTAGATACTCTCGTACCCTACTGAAATCTAGCCATCTAAACTGCCACAACTCAGAGTGGTGGCCAATGCTTCAAAAGTCTCTTAGGGGCCGTTTGTTTTTTAGGAATCTAGATAACCAGAATATTCAGATGCCTAGAATTATAGATACACGGAAATATAGATGTCTGGCATTATAGATAACCGTGTTTGTTTTTAAGGAATAATTTATAAGAATATATGGGAATATTCAGATAACTATGTTTGTTTTTCAAGATTTTTGTACGGGAAAGTTCTTAGATTATGTATAATACCAATAATGCCCTTACTAATTTTTAGCTAATTTACCTATTAGTTTAATATAATTTAAATTTATATAACATTTTGGTCTTTGCTAATCTAATGTTTTATTTTTATATCAATTTAATTTATACTAATTTCATTGGTTATTTTTTTAGAACAAATTCATTTATATTAGTTTAATTTTAAAAATTAATTACAACTTTAATTTTTTTTTAAACATTACAATTAATATAATTCGCAGTGTATTTTAGTGGACTGAATTGATCACATTATCAAATTAGATTTTTTTTAGATAACTATATATTTTATTTTATGTGTGTGTTTTTTGAAATGTACAATTAATACTATTATTAAGAGAATAAATCAAAAATAAATTAAATTATTATTCAATATAACTATCATTTATTGTATATCTAAATGTAAAATTGAAAAAATAAATGGTTATTTCTCTTAGTGTAGGAATAAATTAATTTATTTTTAAATAAAAATACAAATTGTAAAATGGAGGGGTAAAGGTGTCATCCGAAGATGCCCTCAACATGAGAATCTTTGAAACTCATCTCTCATGAGGGCAACAAAAGCTCCTTGGATGCCTACCGTATGGGCATCCTAGGATGTCCGGGCATCCCGAAATTCCTAGGTATCCAACATTACCACAAAACAAACGAGGTAATCCAGATGTCCATTCCATGAGAATCTTGGATTACCATCAAACAAACGACCCCTCAATGAATCTCCAAATCGACTCTCCTTTTCTTGAAGCTTTTGGTCTCCTTTTATAGGCATCTAGGCTAGGTGTGCTGTCGAGATCAGTGTGCTCATCTAGATTCATGATCAGCTCCAAAAATTAAGGAATCAAATTGAATCTTTAATCAGCTCCTAAAATCACGTTGATGCTGTTTGTTGGAGCTATGCAAGCATAGAGACAGGTTGTGTGGCTGATAGCGAGCATAGCTAGCTAGTTTTCCCTAATTAATTTAGCTAGTCTTTTATAATTTATTGGCCAAAATTATGCATTTATGTGTTGTATTTGTAGGATATATAGTTTTGATCCAATTGGATGTTCGAGATGCGAAAAGAAGCCGAAGAATGAAAAAGAATCAAAGTTGGAAGATTGAAGATAGGCCCATCCGCAGACCAGCATCGAGACGTTGCTCTCTGGGTGTCTCGAAGCTGACATTCTATATTTGGAGTTTTCAATCTAAAAAAAATAATAATAAAAAAAAGAAAAAAAAATCACAGCGTCGCGACGCTCTTGCGAATTTTCCAGATTCGCGGTATCGCGACGCTACGACCAAAATTTTTCCTACAAGTAATTTGCGATTAGGGCTTTTTGCGGGACTTCTCTTGGACGATTTGGAGCGGTAAAACAGAGAAAAAATGGACTTTTGAAGCTGAAACAAGTGGAAGAAAAGCGGGAATCAAACCATTGTTCGTGGGGATCGTCACGGGGACGTGCGGTCTCGACCTACCTAGCGTTTAATTCTCTTTACCCTTTGCTTTTGTATATTTTATGGCTTATTTAGACTTAGTTTATATTGTAATTTGGATTATGTGTAGCTAAGTTTAATTCTTAGGGATTGATGTAGCCGTTGGGCACTTTATGAATTGATTTAATGGTTTTATTGCTATTGATGTCATTTATGCATAATTGTGTTCTTAATGCTTTCAATTTACCGGCCATAAATTTATTGTTGTTTGTGCTTGAATCTAACTTGGGAGAGAGGATTTAGCTTAGAAATCATTATGCATAACTAGGATTTAGCTAGAAATCGGGAGATAATAGTTAATTCTAGAAATCGTTAAAAAGGTTAACCTTAATGCCTTGCATGTTTAATGAATTTAGATAGGGATATCGGGTTTATTGCATGTGGGAGAATCATATTCTCGGGAGAGATATGTGTGATTTTAGTTTCCCAAGATTTATGAATCATAGCATATCATTAAACCATGAATTAATCCATAATCCCAATTGGTGAAATCAAATCCCTAAGACCGTTGACTCCATTAGATTGTCATACTTTTTCATTGTTTTGTGTTTGATTTACATTCATTCTCACTTTGATTGGTTCCCTAAATAAAATTGGGCAAGAGTATTTCCGGTAATTAAAATTGATTAGAAATCCAATCCAGAGGACAACATTCGAATATCACATTCACTATATATTACTTGACCCGTGCGCTTGCGGTAGGAAAATTCAACATCAAGTTTTTGGCGTCGTTGTCGGGGATTGGCATATTTAGTCAAATTTAATATCGTAGAAAAATTGTCCGGTCTTAGTTTAGGGTCTATTTTATTTTATTTTATTTTATTTTTGTTATTTTTGTCTTTAGGTAGTTTGCATTTTTTTCCTTTGTTGTTTTGTTTTCCATATTTAAATTATTCCATATTTGTTTGAATTTTCCATTGATAGATTTTTTTCGTTTTAGTTTTTTTTCCTTTTTAGATTAGTTTTTCCTTATTTGCTAGTTTCCTTATTTGTTTTGCCATAATTGTTGATCTTTTCCTTTTGTAAATTATATTTTCCTATTTTGGATTTAGTACTTTTCCTTTTCTAGTTTCTTTCCTAATTTATTTTCTTTCCTTTTCTTTTTTTAGGTTAGTGTAGTTGGTGCATGCGAAAGGTTAGGGAGTTGGCCTTAGTTCCCTTTGATCAGAGATTGAGAGAACTTTTAATAAACTTCGAAGGGAAAACAAAGTTTATCCAATTCCAATGCCCAATCCTAACTCCGAGGAGCCTAAGCCTATTAGAGACTACTTTCAGCCGGTCTTTCAAGAGCAACAATCGGGGATTGTCTATGCCCCGAACAATGCTAATAATTTCGAGCTGAAAACGGGTCTCATTCAGATGGCTCGAGACTCCGCTTACAGAGGATCGCCCATGGAGGATCCAAATTCTCACCTGAAATCTTTCTTGGACATTTGTGGGACGGTAAAATTAAATGGCGTTTCTGAAGATGCCATTCGCTTACGTTTGTTTCCTTTTTTGTTGCAGGATAAAGCACGAGATTGGTTGCAATCAATTCCACCTGGGAGCATTACTACTTGGGATGCTTTGGTCCAGGCGTTTTTAAAGAAATTCTTCCCTCCTGCTAAGACGGTCAAGCTGAGGACCGAGATTGGGACGTTCCAGCAGCAGTTTGATGAGCAGCTGTTCGAGGCTTGGGAGCGATTTAAAGAGCTGCTGAGGAAGTGCCCTCAGCATGGCTATCCCAACTGGCTTCAGGTTCAATTATTTTATAATGGCTTAACTCCTAGTACAAAAACTATTGTTGATGCAGCTGCAGGTGGGACTCTGTTGTCCAAAACTGTTGAGAATGCTAGGACTTTGCTAGAGGAAATGGCCACCAATAGCAATCAGTGGCCATCTGAGCAGTCGGGACTGAAAAAGATTGTTGTTGGAGTGTTCGAGATTGACAACGTAAGTGTACTTCAGGCCCAGATGTCTTCCCTTGCTAATGCATTTTTAAAGTTTTCAGGTACGGGGAGTGCTCAAACGATCGAGTCTGCATCTGCCCTTACATCCCAGACTCAGGAGGAAAATCTCGAGCAGGTTCAGTATGTTTCAAATTATAATTCTAGGGGGTATAATAATAACTCTACACCTACACATTATCACCCTGGTAATAGAAATCATGAGAATTTTTCCTATGCTAATAATAAGAATGTGTTGAATCCTCCTGGCTTCACTCCTAAGCAAGAAAGTAAACAGTCTTTAGAGGATCTTGTTGGAGCTTTTATTGCAGAATCAAGTAACAGGTCAAATAAGCTTGAGGAGGCCGTGATTGCCATAAACACTACTGTCAATAGTCATTCTGCAGCTATCAAAAACATAGAGACTCAGCTGGGACAACTGGTAAGTGTTGTCAACACTATGAACAAGGTAAAGCCCCAGCTGAACAGGTGAAATCTTCATTGGAGTACTGCAAAGCCATTATGGTGCATCACTAGGAGGAGACTCAAGTAGCCGAGGAAGAGGAAACTACTGAACCAGAGGAACTTACTGGAGAAGCTGAGGAGGGCACCACCTCACACGAAGCTAAAAAGCTTATCCCTGAGCCCTCTATTCCTCCTCCTACTGCTTTAGTTCCTAAGTCAAAGAATAGGAAAAAGAAAAAATCTAAGGCTCAGTTTGATAAGTTTTTTGATGCTTTTACAGGTTTGACTGTTAATATTCCTTTTGCAGATGCACAAGAGCAGATGCCTCACTACAGAAAGTTCATGAAGGAATGACTCAATAAGAAGAAAAAGGAGAAGCATATGGAGACAGTCTACCTTGCATCGACATGCAGTGCTCGTGTCCAACAGAAAGTACTAGAGAAATTGACTGATCCAGGGAGTTTTACTATTCCTTGTAATTTTGGTACTTATTCATGGAGAGCACTATGTGATCTAGGGGCTAGCATAAACATCATCCATTATCTTTGTGCAACAAGCTGAATATAGGAGAGATTAAATCTACCACTGTTAGGCTCCAGTTGGCTGACCAGTCTATGGTTAGTCCATATAGGATTGTTGAGAATGTTTTGATTAAGGTAGGTAGATTTTTCATTCCTGTTGATTTCTTTGTTTTGGACATTAAAGAGAATCATGCCATGCCTATCATATTAGGGAGACCATTCCTTGCTACAGGGAGAGTCATAATTGATATTGAGCGCAGGGAGCTAATCATTAGAGTCCAACAGGAGAAGGAGATCCTAAAAGCTTTTGAAGACCCTAAGAACACATCAGAGACCATGTTGGTGGGATACAGGAAAGGTGCTAGGAAGAGCACTGTTGATGGAACACCTGATATTAGACCACCTTGATGCCTATTCGGTCAACACGTCGAGCTATTGACGTTAAACAAGCGCTTATGGGAGGCAACCCAAGTAAGTTTTGTTGGGTTTTATGCCCTAAAACTCGTAGATAGTAAATGTACATTTTGACTGAACATTAATAAAAGTGATGTATTATTCATTTTTGTATTATATCTTGTCTTATTAACCCTAATCCAATAAACTAAACATCCAAGGCTAATAGAATGAGACTTGAACTAGTATGTAGGGACATATGGGAATCGATGTTAAAGTTTTAGCCTAAAGGGTCTGTATTATAAGGATAAGGTTGGGTACCTTATCCTGGTGACACTATGGATACGACCCGCTTTGTAATTTGATACAAACGCAATGATCCAACGCGTTCATGTAGTTGACATGCGAGTGGGGGTATCTTGTGCAATGAGTTTGCATAAAGACCGGACCGCGAAATAGTTAACCACTAACTGTAACACCGTTAGTTAGCTCGGTTTCTATTTCACTAGGATGACCTAGGCAACTTGGCCTTAATCTTGAGTGGATTATGGACTCCTGTCCATGAGGGATTGTCCTTTGATTTGTACGAGTGAGAGTGGTCTGTTCGCCGACTCAATAAGCCTACCATTTGTTGGGTTTAATGTCCTATAAACTCGTAGTTTGTAAATCATTAAACATATTTTGTTTCCAATAAAGACGTTATTGAGGTTATTCAGTAAAAGATGTTATTGAATATGTAAATTGCGAATGATTAACCTAAATCCAATAAACTAAGATCCTTGGCTATAAAATGAATACTCGAACTATATGTAGGGACATATCGTAGGATCAAGTTCAAGTTTATAGTCAAAATAGTCTATAGTATAAGGATACGGTTGGGTGCCTTATCCTAGGGACACTATGGACGCGGCCCACTTTGTATTAAGTACAAACGATGAGATCCTAAATCGTTCATGTGGAGACATGCGAGTGGGGGCGTCCTATGCAATGAGTTTGCATAAGACTGGACCACGAAATTAGTCACTTTCTCGTTATAACGCCGTTTACTAAAGAAACTGACTATTTCTCATAGATGACCTAGGTAACTTGTTCTTAATCTTGAGCTAACTATGAACTCCTATTTATACGAGATTATCCTTTGATCTGCATGGGTGAGAGTGGCCAGTATCGCCGACTCAACAAGCCTACCATTTTGGGGATAAGATCGAATAGATAGCTGGGTACGTAGTCTCGTAAGACGGAATTCACTCCTACCCATTTCAGGGATAGTAGATAGGTTGTTCCCTTAAGTACTAACTCCAGGACTTGAACAAGGGGCCCCACCCTCTCATTGGATCGAGAGGGACTTAGGTTTGATGGTTGGACCACAAACCGATTGTTCATTAGAGGATTAGTGGAACTTAAGGATCAAGAAGTATTATAGGGGTAAAACGGTCATTTGACCTAGCTATAGTTACGAACAACCTGTGGAGGAACGACTTACTGAGCATGGTTAAATCAAGTGGACGGAAATATATCTATAGTGAGGGGAGTGCAACTATCGGGCTATAGTGGAGTGTCCCGGTAGTTAACGAATGTTGGCTAGCTTAGATAATGAGATTAATCGGTTAGCCTCGAATCGTTGGAGCCCATGATCTATAGGTCCATTAGGTCCCCCTACTAGCTCATAACGGATTAAAGCCTAGAACATATTGATAGGAATCTTTGAATCGTTCAAAAACGGGAAATAGGGTTTTATCGTAAAATGTGTTTGACACAATGATTTAATTATGAATTAAATTAGAAATTGAAAGATAAAGTATTTAAAAGTGTTTTAAATACAATATATATATGTTAGGAATCATATATAATGGATTACACAAGGCAACAATGATTAATTAGGTTAATCCTATTAAATGATTTGGAAATGTCCCAAATTGATTTCCAATAAATCAATTTCAATTTAGAATTGAAATTAGGGTAAATTGCAAGCTGAAAATTCAGAATGGAGATTCAATTTAGTGGATTTAGTGGCATTCCCACTCTTGCATGTTGATGGATAGTGGAAAACAACACAACCATGCACTAGTTGCATGTGTTGTGAATTGAACACCTAGAATCCACTTATACTTGCAATTCTACCATGTGTCTTGTGTCATGAGGCTACTCCTTGCATGGAAGATGTCTTTATAATGAGCATGAATCAGATTCAAAGGCCAAGAGAGTGAATTACCTACTGTTATGCTGCTGGAATTTACTCTCAAACACACACACCTCCATAGATCTCTCAAGAGCTTGTACTTTCAAGCACTCCCTTCCCATTCCCTATCTCTATAAGACTCCCACAAGTCGTTCTTGGCCCGGAGAATAGTAGGGAAGACTCTAGAGGTTGTCCAAGAGAAGTTGGAGAAGGAAAACACCACAAGGAGATCAACTCATTTGAGCTACAAAGAGGTTGGTACTCTTTTCTTTCTGTTCTGTCTTTTCTAGAACATGCATGCTTTAGGAGTAAAATTGATAGAGTTAAGTGCTTTCGATCTTCAATTGCTTCCGCATGTGTTATATGAACACCTTCACCATTTTTGGGACAAGACCGAGTGGGGAGCTGGGAACATAGTCTTACAAGATGGAATTCACTCCTTCCCGACTTTAGGGTAAGTAAAGGTGTGTTCCCTAAGTGGTGTCTCCGGGTCTTGAACAATGGGCCCTACCCTCTTTATGGCACGAGAGAGACTTCTGTTTGTTGATTGGACCTCAAACAGGTTGTTCATTAGAGGAACACTGGTACTTAAGGACCAAGAGGTAGCCCAGGGGTAAAACGGTAATTTGACCTAGCTGGGGTACGAACACACGTGAAAGGCTAACTTGCTGTTGATGGTCGATATCCGTGGACACAGAAATATATCTGCAGTGAGAAGAGTGCAGCTGTGGTTCTTTAGTGGAGTGAACCACAGTTAACGAACATTGATTAATTTGGTTAATGAGTTTAGCCAATTAATCTCACATCGTTGGAGCTTCTGATCTGTAGGTCCATTAGGTCCCACCGATGACTCTAATAAGGTGTTGAGGTTTATTTCTAAGGAAGAATTGAATATTTGAAAGGGTTCGAATGATAAGTTGAAATATGAATATGATTCATATTAAAACTATAGGTTATAATTAATGTACATTGGATATACATTAATTCTATAGTTTATATGAGAGAATTGTAATTAAATATGTGATGTTTAATTATAATATTAATTAATTGGAGAATTAATTAATCATTGTTTTAATTTAATTAAATTAAATTTTGATTTAATTAAATTGTATTAAAACTATAGGTTAAGTGAAGGATAATCATTTAAATATAGTTTAAATGATTTGGTTATTTAATTATGAATTAATTAACTTTTTATTTTATTTAATTAATTTGTTAATTAAATCGAATTTAATTAAAATAACTGATGCATGATCAGTTATGAGGGAATGGGTGGTTGACCTATTTTCCCTCTCCTTCACGCCTACTAAGGAGGAGGTTACGGGGTCTTTTGAGAGGTAGTTCATTCTCTTCGTGGTGTGGCTTTTCATTCTCAGAAAAACTCTCTCAAGAAATCTCCAAAAATCCTCCATTCTCTCAAATTTTCCCTTAGAGAAAGTGGAGTTCCCACTTACTCACTCAACTCAACCTTGTGAGTTCATTGGTGTAATCTCTTGGTGGTGTTCGTGGGAGATAAGCGACGATAAATAAGAGTTCTTGCTGCTGGATTTTGGAGAAAATCACAAGGGAATTTGGTGAAAACCGTTGAGATCTTCAAGCTAAGTAAGGTTTTCCATTCCTTTAGTCTTTAGGGTTTATTAGATTTATTTTAGTGCATGATCTAATAAACCTAGCATGTTTTATAGCCATTGTACAACATGTTAGTTTTCTGTGTTGATGCTGTAAATTATCTTTTGTGAACCATACCGGTATTTGAATCATGACTAAAAATCAGTGTGATCCTCTAACCGTTTCCGCTGCGCTAGGGCTTTAATCCCTACAATTGGTATCAGAGCCATCTCTGAATTTTTTTTCATTGATTGAAATTTGCGGATTCACTTTATGGTGGGATTAATTTGCATTATGAATGTTAATTTGCATTGAACTAGTTAGGTTTAATTGACCATAGAAATTCATGTTATTTTTTATACGATCAATTGTAAGGGCCCCTGCATTTTGGGCAATATTTCATGAATTTCGAGTCTGTAAAGTCCGGGTTTAGTTTAGGCTTGAAAATCGGTGAAGATCGCAGCGGAATTTGACCAAAATTGTGAAGAACAGTCGCGGTTCTGCCCAAAAACCAGCTCCAGACGCTACAGCGTCGGGACACTTGGCGTATTGCGTCCCGACGCTGTCGCGATTTCACACTTCGGATGGTTGAAATCGTGCTAGTTTCGGGACGCTATCGCTAAAGCGTCTCGACGCTGTCACAATTTCACGCGGTGCAGCAGTTTTTCCGTGGAGACGTGAAGTTGCCCTATTTTTTCCCAGTCCGGTTCGTGATTTTTGGGTTAGCTGGGACCGTTTTGGTCCGATTTAACCCGGTTTGGGCGAGGTTCAAGTTTTTCAAGCCCGGTTCGAAGTGGTTCGGGTCGGTTCAAGGCTTGTAGATCGGATTTGGAGCTGCAGGTTTATGTAATAGGATAGTTTTAAAGCTTTATTAGAGTAATTTTGCTTTAATTTATCCTAGGGGCCAATTAAATCGGTTCAATTGCTATTTAAATGCTTTGTGGATGTCATTTAAATAATAATCCCACCTTAGGTTATAAAGCATGCTCATGCATTATGTATGTTATAATATGATTATGATGTATGGGATAATGCATGGATTATCATGATTGGTTTATATATATTTGAGTTATATAATTATCATGAAAATGGGATAGCATGATGCATGCAATTACATAGTTTTTAATATAAGAGTTATATTTAAAAATGAATTGTTTGCAGCATGCTACTGTGATTTTCCATTTTTGGCAATAATTAAATGTTAATTTATTAAAAATGGAAATCAAGTTGCATTGAGCATGAAACATCCATAGGTTAATATAAAAGTTATATTAATTTTCATGCAATGCAAAGTTGTATAGTTTAAATTTGATTAATTTGAATATGATTGTTAATTGATTTAAACTATAGTATGTATGATTATAGGGCTAATCATTAAAATTTTGAAATAGTTTAAAATTTATGATTAGAAACCGTCAATCTATAATCAAGATATGCATGCTCACATAGGATCTTAGGTTAAAATGAATTAATTTTAATGAATTAAAATTAATTAGACCTAAGATCATTTTCTAATAGGATTAGAAATTCTTACTTAGTTTTAAAATAGTTTTAATAAACTAAGTAGGACAAACATTCCTGAGATTATAAGGGAACTTTACCAGTGAGGTTCTGTCTAAGGATTGGAGGTATTTAAGTTGACGGTATACGGAACACCTCCTACTTGGGAATTGATCTGGAACACCAGAGTTGAATTAATCACAGGTTAATGTTAGAATAATGTCGCTAGGTTAATTAAATTTGTTTAATACACCTAGACATTAGGTCTTATTATAATAGTTATAATAGGACTAGACTTAGATAAATGACTTAGCCGGATTTATCTAGGTCTAATCAAACCCTAAAATATCCGATAGGTTACTTTAGTGGGAGGAAAATTACAAAACTTAATTTAAATTGAGTTTTGCTCCTACGTCCCCGTGAAGTTCACACCGTTAGATTCATGCTCGGCTTCGTGTCGTTTTAGCGCGCCCTCCCTTCGGAAAGTGTTTGCATGGATCAATACCAAGGTGAATGGAGAAAGTGACTATAGTAAGTGGGAGCGGGACGCGTGTCAACGTATCCTTCGGTCTCCACCCCTAGGTCACACCGTGAGAGTCCTATGATCCGCCTGCGTGTTGCCCTGGAGCAACCATCCCTTCGAAGGGCCTGATCATAGGATTCGGAACACCGTGAACTCCTGAATAGGATAGGATCGCTTAGGCTAATTACCAACAGTTGTCTTTCCTAACGGTAGCCTGTTGGTCCGTGCCTCTGAGATCTGAAAGTGGGAGGGTTACACTTCTGTGAACTTTCTATCCAATCTATTATTACTTTTCTTCAATGGAGATGATGACCCAATTGACTTTCTTTTATAAAATCTCTCCATTAGATTTCAAATTAAATCTACAATACATTAAAAAAATAAATAAACTAAAACCTAAAATAAGAATGATAAAAAGTAAATGTATAAAAGTAATGGAAACATGACAACTAAATGTATAAAAGTAATTGATGTGGATTTTTCCTACCGCAAGCGCACAGGTCAAGTTTTAATATAGTGTTTTCGTGTTAACGAGTGTCGTCCTCTGGATTGGGTTTCTAATCATTTTAATTACCGCAAATACTTATGTCCAGTTTTATCTAGGGAACAAAACTTAGTAATGAAGAATTAAATCAAGACACAAAGATAAAAAGTGTGGAGTTCAAGTGATGAAAACTCTTAGGGAATTGATTTCACCTATTGGAGTTGTGAATTAATTAATGGATGTATGACATGCAATGGCTCATAAATCTAGGATTTTCTAAACTCATATTTATCTCTTTCGTGCATAAATAATTCTCACACATATGATTAACCCGATATCCCTATCTAGATTCATTCACATGCATGGTTGTAATTAAATTCTATTAACAATTTCTACAACTATCCTAAATCTCTCGATTCTAGAATTATTGTAGTTATGCAATTTATAAATCTAAACTAAGTCCACTCTCCCGAGCAAGAATTAGAGATAACATCAATTAACTCATTGCCATTGAGTTAAAAGCATTAAGGACATAAATTGCATAAATGAGTCAAAAACAATAAACATCCATCGCAAAATAATTCAACAATGCCCAAAAGGCTACATCAATCCCTAAGATAAAGAACTTAGCTACTCATACATGGCGTTACGATGTAAACTAAGTCTAAAACATCCATTAAAACAACTAAAGGAAAGAGAGAAAGGAGATAAAACACTATTGTCGCTGAAACCGCACGTCCCCGTCACGATTTCCACGAGCCAAGCCTTAAATCCTGCTCGTCTACCTTGCTTCAGCTCCCACAGAAGGTCTTTAGTCGAATTTAGGGCTAAAATTGCATCAAATGAACTCCCATTGGTCGTAGCAAATCGCTTTCTATTTATAGGAAATCTATCGACAGCGTCGAGATTGTCCCTTTACCACCTATTCTGTTTAAGGAAAAACCGAGAGCGTCGAGACGCTATAGTCACGGCGTCTCGACGTTGTGACCTTTGCCACCTGAATCAAATAAGGAAATTGCTAGCGTCGAGACGCCCAGAGAGCAACGTCTCGACGCTAACTCTCGGATTAGTGGTGCGGCAGAGGCTGAATGATGGATGTGAGATAAGATGGTAGATAATAATAAAGATAAATTTAGCCAACCTTAGTGCAAGTATACACTGTCGCACATAGTAATAAAAACCTTAGAAGTATTCCAAGGGTATCGATCCCACGAGGACTAAATTGGAAATTCATATTTGAAGAAGAAACTGCTCAAATGATTGCTTCAAATAGGTAACCAAAGAAATAATTGTTGATTGGTTTTTGGAAGATAAATAAATACAAAGAAATAACAATAATAAATAAAACGAGGTATTCAACATAGTTTCATCCCAAAGGCAAATAACTTTAATCATAGAATATTCAACTTAAGCCTAATCAATGCATTGGGTCAGATTTAACTTCTATTTGGCCTCGCTCCCAAGAACCGTTAGAAGGCTAAGCGAGTACCGTTATGCACATTTCTGTGACTCGACTCCGATATAGATAATTCACGAATACAATCTATAACTCTATAGTTGATATAGGGTGCCTTAGGCAGCTTGCCCTATACCACCGAACAATCTCTTTCGATCTTTTTCTCCTATATCACCTTAATGAGAACTGATATCGTCTGTCCATTTCGAGATCAAACTCACATAGCATGCAAAGTCTAAGTGATCAATTTAAACTCAGTAAGATCATAATGATAATCAATAAAGAATGACATACATTGAATAGAAACTTAAGCAAATAAACACTTTCAAGCTATTGAACCATAGGGGAATTCACTATATTGAACCCCTCAACGGAATTTAGCTACTCATGGTGGGATAAAGTGCTAATGAATATCTTTTCATTGAAATAAAGAATAAAGAATACAGATAAATGAAAAGTAACACAAGCTGGAAGTAATGACAGTAGCTAAATACTAGGGTTTTTTCTCTTTTATCCAATCCTTCTAGAGTTAGCTCGACATTCCACTCTCTCGCTTTTACAAGTGGGAATGGGTGAAAATCCCTACAAACCCTAAGGTTTGATGTCTAACTACTGTTAGAATTTAGTCATCTAAGAAGGACCTCGGGCATCCCTACTCATAGGCGTCAACTAGGGTTCTGTCACCATCCTCTTCTTCCAAATGAGTTCTGTTTACATTTGACGTTGAATCAAGGCCTTATATAGTGTTGGAAGTGGTTGAGGAGCTGCAAAAATGGTGCTGGTAGGTAGCTCAGTCGAATTCGGTGTCAAAACAGCCGGTTAGGTGTGCAATAGTCTCGTTCAAAACGACCCGCGACAGACTCGGAACTGCCCCTGTTTTTTCATAAATGCGGTCACATTTCATTTTTGCCTTCCCAGAAATGCGGTGGCAGTTTCCAACTTCCTCTACTTTTTCTACACAACAACAAACTTAGTCAAATTCTCATCAAATTGAGTCTTTTCAAGCACAAATAAGCATATTTTGACATGTATGACTCTCAACTCCCTAACTTATCAACTTTAACATATTTTGAGCTCGGGAATAGTAAAATTGATCTAAAACATATAATTTTGACAAGATAGTGAGCTATATATAAGGGTAAAATAGGTATATTTTTTTACCCTTATCAATTAGCCTCATTTGTAAGCCTCCGACTTTGATTCTTTTCGGTTCCTTGGCCTCTTTTCGCGTCTCAAACACTCGATCAACTCCATTTTCACGATTTTGCTCCAATAATTCATTCCTACAAATAAAATATTAAAATGCATAATTTTGGCCAATTTATTCTCAAAGACTAACTAAAATAGATAAGGAAAAATAGCTTGTTATGCTCGCTATCAGTAATTGAATCATGAAAACGTACAAGTAATTGAAATATGAAAACTAAATGTGCCTTATAAAATTAATTTCCAAATTCTTGACTTCTTGAAATTGTCAGAAACAATTTGACTTGAGAGGAGTTTCTTTTAGGTTCAGAATAGTATGTGGTGACTACACCTACTTAAGAGTAGTGAAGAACAATATTTGTATAGAAAATTAGGGTTTGAAAATTAAGATATGATTCCAACATAAAAGAAAAAAGAAAAATTGAATATATTATATTTAAACAATTTACACTTAAAAAGGAAATTAAGGCAAAATTGAGATTGCCAATTGAACATAAAAAATAAAAAGGTTGTCAATTTAACAATTAATTATGTAAATCTTTGCTTCCATTTTTGTAGACTAGTTAAAAAAAACCCGTGCAATGCATGTAAAATTTCATTGTTGTTTTAAGTTAATTTATAATGAATATGAAAGTTTAAATTAAGTAATTTTTTTTTCAAAAGGCAAAACTATGCCTATCTTGTTTGTTTGTTTGTTTTATTTTGTTTCTTTTATTAACAAATTGATTCTATTTTAACTATATAATTTTTAATTTAATTTAGTTATTTTGTTTGGAAAAGAAAGCATAAATACACAAAATAGAATTTCTAACATAATATATTGAAAAAAAAACAATAATAATATATATCATCAAAGCTAAACCTTATTTATTTATTTTATTCATTAGACACATTTTAAGAAATTTTTTTAAATATGGCAATCATATCATGTCAATCACATTTGACAAAAGAAACAAATTAACTTTGGATATCTACAAAATGTTTATTATATGTAATAGAATTTTAATAAGGTTTCTTTATGCAATTATTCTTTAGATTTATTTTGAAATTATGTCAAATATATATATATATATATATATATATATATATTATAAATATGTTTTACTATTTATATCTTGTTTAATGTTTCTCCCATCTATTTTACAATTTCTTTGTCTTCTATCTACTAATTCACAAGTAAGGTTCTCTCTCACAACTTCATTGTTTTATTTTCTCTTCCAACTCACCACTAAGTAAAGGGAAATAAAGTTTCTCCCTTACCCATATACTCTTTATATGCTCATAATTTTACAAACAAATTAGAGTTTGAAAGTTTACATGAAAGAGTTATGTTATATGTTCATTTATTATTTTTTTTACATTGTTGATGAGAAACTAAAGTTTTTATTTTTTACCATAATAAAAAATATTTTTAGTAAAATGACTAAGCAAAATGATTTTCCGTTGTTTAAACACTTTGTATGTATACTTTTTTTTTTTTTTTTTTTTTTGAGCAACAGAACATCAACCTTTCATTCAAACCAAGAAAACCGCTTAAAGAGCAACATTACAAACGGATAGAATCAGAGAGGACCAATTCCTCCACACACTTAAGGGGAAAAAACAATCCAAACCCGTGAGACATCCTCAATCAAAGCCAAACTCGCCAGCCAATGCACAGCATTAATCCCCTCCCGAAAAAAATTCCTCGAACATCTTAACTCTAAGCTAGCTACTAGTTTGCTCCGGACTAGCTCATTTTCAACTCGACTCGGTCCCCAAGCTCATAATTTAGGTCTGCACCAATATTACCTGTCAAAATAAAACATTGTACACATAGATTTCAATGAAGGGCAATTTAGGAGGAGATAAACATAAACAAATTTGTTCTACCAAATCACCCCCAACCTAGATCTTGCTAATCCTCAAACAAACCTAACCTATATAATGTGAATGACAGAGATTCAAATGTTGAAATTTATCATGCTCAAGTCCCTGCGCTACATATGTTAAACCTTTTGCCAAAGAGAAGCTACTGCAAGTTAACAAAATATGAGACAAATCAAGACTTTTCCAAGAATATTCTCACGTGTGTGTGTGTTTAGCCTCTTCTAGAGCAGCCCCTACTGGCCCGGGAAAGATTTATAAGACCCTCCACCTATCTTCCTCCTACACTGGAACTAAGGCCTTGCCTGCAAGGCTAAATAGGCCAAATTAGGATGCATTCTCATTGCCTAGGAGCCTGAATAAGAACTTCCTTTTCTTTTCCTTTCGTATTCTTTTAAGACGGGGCACTAGCTTTCACACTACAATGCAGGGACCCATAACCCGAGTTTAACCCTTGGTTGGCCTAACTGATCACACTGCAGGCAGCTCTTTTTATCCCTTATCGCTCATGACTATTACAAGCATGTTTTCCTTAAGAAAATAAAGCAAAAGAAAGCAGATTTTAACTTTTCAAGCTCAATCTCACTCATTCATTTTACCCTAAATTTTCTTTTAGCAGACATGTATTCTTTCTTTCCCTAGGCAAGGCTCACATGCTAATTTGCACGAATTAGACTTTCTAGCTTAACCTTACACCTATCGACAACAGATCTATGGACCTCATAAAGCAGACCTAAACTTTCAAGACTAACTAAAGGACATGCCAAGTGCTCAAACATGCAAGAAACTCAAGAAAAATCTTAAAAAAGCTCAAATTACACTAAACAAACTTCACTTCAAACAAAAACAAAAGAAAAGAGCATACATGCACATGAAGACATTATCATGAATGAAAATCCCAACACCTAAACTCAGCAATTAAAGCTCAAAAATTTTATTAATTTTATATTTTGATCAAAAAATATAGGTCCACTGCTCAGATGCATGACCTCAATCCAATCATAACAAAGCAAACAAAAGCATAACATGCCTAAAAGTAGCCTGATGCTCAGGTGCATCCAGCCTCAACCTAGAATCTACTAGCATACAAATGCCTCCACCCCCAACCTAAATCATACAATGTCGTCAATGTAGTCTAAACATGCAAAACATAAGGGACAAAAGGAAAGGGGAACAGAAAACCTCCCCTGATTTCTGGCATAGCGGTTGGAGTGATGACTGAATCAGCTTAGACTTATCACCTTTCCTGATTTAGGGGATTCTTGGATCTCTTTGTCATTCCTGGGCTTGACTGGATCGAGCTTTAACTCCAAAAGCGGCAGAAACATTACAGCAATGCCATATCAGAGAAAACCAACGCCTCGACACACTGAGGTACAGATTCTACCCACACCCTAGATTCTTCCCCCCTCAACGCCAAGCAAGCCAACTGGTGAGCCACGCCATTCCCCTCTCTTTGAGTAAACATGCAGCCGAAAAGTGAAGACGCTGGTATATCCTTCCGTAGATCAACCATTAACGCACCCAAATCCGAATAATCATCCACTGCCTCTTCTTGAAAAACGCCAGCCACTCGACTGGAATCAGTCTCCAGCACTAATGGGAACAGACCCATCTCCACTGCCAGTCTCATACCCTTTACTGTAGCCCATCCTTCAGCCATCTCAGGACTCCGCACATGCCGCTGCACCAACACAGCTGACAACATAACTCGCCCGGCGAAATCCCAAACAACCACACCCAAACCCGCCTACCATCGCTCCCTTCTAAAAGACGCGTCCACATTCACCTTGTACCACCCAACCTCCGAGGGACTCCAT
This sequence comes from Luffa aegyptiaca, assembly GCA_017139565.1. NCBI lineage: Eukaryota > Viridiplantae > Streptophyta > Magnoliopsida > Cucurbitales > Cucurbitaceae > Luffa > Luffa aegyptiaca. Next base: position 15,242,881 of record CM029396.1, read on the forward strand.
CTCACATCCTCCCTTGCAATCCCCCCCCCCCCCCACACACATAACCCACAATACGAGGCAGCCTGTTGGAACGATGAGACATAACTCACAACCCACTTGTATGTATACTTAGTGTAAAGGTTTTGTCGAATTTGAGTGATAAACATGAAGATTCTATGGAATGAAATTGAAAAAAAGAAGAGTTTATAAGATAAATTACAAATTTTCAAAAAAAAAATTAAATCATTCAAATGATTGGAGACTTACAATTTCATATGATTGTAGATTCTTGTTGATTTCCCTTCATGAGATGACGGGAATGTAAGAAGAAACTTCTAAGGAAAAAGTGAAAAAGAAATAAAAATTTTACACTAATACGTTTATATTATATATATATACTATTAATAATTTTTGGAAGGACATGACCGTTGACCAATTTTTTAAAAAAAATATTTTAATTTAAATTGTTAAATGAATGCACCTATACACAAATATTGGATAAATGATTCAATGTTTAACCATCTCTACCCAAATAGTCGTATCCCTCTTCAAAAAAAAAAAAAAATAGTCGTATCCCGTCAACTTATAAATTTCAACTCTATTCGATCTAATGAAATAATATTACTTTAAAATTCAACTTTTCATATATACAATAATCCAAAAGAGTCATGTTTGAAAGACTGCCTTCATTGTAAAAACTTTTCCCAACAGATACCTTGCCCTAAAGAGTCACACCCCATCAACAAAGAGTGAAGGTTAAAATATGAATTTATTAAAATTGTAGGGACAAAAGAGGAAAGTAAAGATTCTCCCCTCTTAGCCCCTTTTATATATAGTATAGATTTATATATAGTATAGATTAATGAAAGGGACTCGTATGATTCCATATTTAAAATTAATAATGACAAGCGTGAAAATGCACTAGTTTGGGGGGAAAGTGAAGAGGCGGGTGAAAATTGAAAACAAAATTTCAAAAACAACACAAGTCAGATTCAAACTGGGGGAGTTTTTTTTTTTTTTTTTTTTTTTTTTTGCCAAAGCGAGCTCAGCTCAGTGGTAATTGGCATGTACTCTTGACCATGAGGTCAGAGGTTTGAATTTCCCTACTCCAATTGTTGTTGAACTCAAAAAATAAATAAATAAAGTGGCCTAATTATTACAATTAAGCGAGTTTGAGAGTGTAATTTTAATTACAAATTTTTTTTTACATTATTCATAATTAAAGATTTGTGAAAGCAATTAACACACTTATTATACTTCAACGTGGTTTGTGCAGTTTGATCTTTTTTAACATTTGGTTAGAATAAAAATAGTTTTGAAAAGTCTTTGGTTTTTTTTAAAGTTGACGAGCATCTTAAAGGGTTAAAAATATAAAAGTGGTTGCAAAATTCCATTCTTTTTTGACATGTGGGTGAAGTTTTGAACCAAATACCTGTTTTTTTATTTTTAGTACATCAACAATCAACAAATGGGGATGGGGGCATTCGAACCTCTGATCTCATGGTCGAGAGTACATGTCAATTACCTTTGAGTTATACTCGCTTTGACAACCAAATACCTATTAGTTATTATAATAGACTTTATGTCAGTTGAGGTAGGTTCATGTTGGCGGTTGCAATATTCCATTCGAGAAAAAAGAAAAAAAGATAAAACTAAATATTAATTAAACAGATTTAAAAATAACATTAGTTAGTATTACGATCTTTTTTACTTGATTAAAACATAGGAATGGCGTGATATTATTTTTTTTTTTTATAACATTTTTTTTTTATTATTATTATTATTTTGAAACAGAGTGGCGTGATATTATTGTTTTTTATGAAATATAATAATTTAATTAAATAAAAGATATTCGAAATCTGCAGAGATCTTATCTGCTCTGGTCTGCATCGCATCTCATCTGATTTTTCTATTATATCATAATATTTTAATAAAATTTTAAAACACGAGGTAGTTTTGAAACATTTAAAAAGCATATATTGTAGTTTTGTATGGAGGAGAAAACTTGTATATTAAAAATATGCTTTTAGTTTTTTTTTTTTTTTTATAAAAAAATTGTATATTCTCTCCTTTATTTCTTTTTTGTATTGATATTAATAAAAAAAAATTGGGTGTTAAACCCTTGATTTTTCTCCATTTTTTTAAAAATAAAATTGGGTACTAAAAACAGTTCAACGACTTAAAATTTAGCTAACTAATTCATGTCCTAATGGATGTAGGGTGCGTTTGCGTTGATTTTGGACGAGGTTAAATGGATTAAAAAAAGAAACTTAACCGTTTTTAGCGTTTGGTATAAAACAGATTATAACTTAATTTTTATAAAATTACTTTTTCAACCACGTTGATTTGAAAAATCCAATAATTGTAGCTTTTCAGTTTATCTTCCCTAAAAATCTAATTTGTAACTAACTATTTATCTCCACTACACGTTGTTGAGACGTGATTCATGTAAATCATTTTTTAAATTTCAGTTAAATATTTTTATTCTATTATCTTATACTCAATTGAAATTATTTGTTCTTATTTTTATTTAAATTGAAATAATATTTTTTTTCCATACAAGTAGCAAATTATATTACTTAGCACAATATAAAAATATCATAGATTAAACATAACATTATATTTTAAATCATATGAAATTTAAGATAATTATCTGGTATGTTTCAAAAAATAATAATTATCTTATAATAATTTTTAAATTATCTTATACAACTTTGAAATTAAATATCAACGTTAAATTTATTTATTGAAAAAATAAGTTAAGTGGAAGTAATTTAGAATTTTAATTTACCAAACACCTCAACCTACTTTTTCATCTATAAAACTAAAATTTACCAAACACGTACAACTGATTTTTTTGTGATAAATTATTGATAATTGAAACTTTTAAAATATTAAAAGTATAATAATTAGACAAAATATCTTAGTTGGTTTCAATTTTGGTCAAAGAGATTTAAATGTTCTAATTTTACTCTAAAGACCTTCATTTCTATTAAGTGTTTTAGCAAAATATAATTAGAATGAATTTGTCAATTCGAGTATAACTCATTGGATAAGATATCAATTGTCATCCCAAAAGTCAATAGTTTGATTCTTCATCCTACAATTTTGAATTAAAAAAAACTGACATAGGATTATTTTGAACACTTGCGATATATGGAGGTGAAGACTCAAACTTCTAACTTTCAGGTCGAGGATACAATGTCTTAATTAAATTATGTTCAGGTTTACAATTTTTAAAATTTTAAAACATTAGAGTGAAAATTGAAATCAATTACATTTTTGAAAACATGGAGGTGAGAGGATTTGAAACACAAACGTTTTGATCATTAGTACAAATTTTATGTTAGTTGAGTTATGCTCATGCTGAAATCAATTATTTATAACAAAGGCGTACAAAGGGCGTATTTTATAAAAATTATTTGGTGGTCTTTCTTAGACATAGGCAAAAAGAAACTAGATCTCTTCAAAACATGATTGGAACTTGAAAGGTTTGAAAATCACCAAACGATGTTTGTTAATCCTTACATAGAACACAATAGCAACAACAGTAGACAATTTTGGAAACAAAACTAGCATAGTTTTCAAAACATTTTGGTAAGAAAGAACATCTCCCAAAACTCTTGGAAGGAAAAACGACATGAATAGCTGAATACCCCCACAAACAAGAACCCATCTGGCCTGTCATCAATCTTTGAATAAAAAAACAAGTGGTAGAAGAAACTGGGAAGATAAAATAAAGAAATGGGTCTCATTCACATCACAAAAATAGGTCCATTTCCATGGCAGTCAAAAAAGAATTCAGCCAATCCGACGGCCATGGAAAATCAGAGATAATCGAAGAAATCCCTGAACCGATCTCAAGGAATCCAGCGAGGTCCACGTTGTTAGATGGATAATCAAGCATGGGAATATGAAGAACCCATTTCCCAGCTGCTTCTTCTCTTCATCCATCGCTTCTTATAAAGTTACCCCTCCAGATGGGAATGGGGCGGTGGGTGGCTATGCTGATTTCTGCCATTTTTGCATTTCTTTGATGAACCGATTCACCACCACTCGCTCCAAATCCATTGGCTAACCGATTCCCACTATGTCTCTGTATTTTCCCATCTCTTCTCTTCCTCAATTTCAGTTCCCCTTTTCTCCTCTGCCTCTCTCTTCTCCTAATTTGGCTCCTATTCGTTCGTTTCCTTTTCCCTCTTCTTCATATCTCCCTTCTTCCTCTTCCACTTCCATTCACCGATGCAGAGTTGGCGACACCTTCAGATTCTCTTCCATGGCCGGAGGCTTCGATTCTTTCAGCGGGTTGTGTTCCTGTCGTGTTTTTAGCGGCTATGGGACAGGAGAGTTCTCTAGTGGGAGTGAGGAGGAGGAGGAGGATGATGAGTGCAATGGCTCTGATGAGGAGTTCGTGGTGGGATTTGAAGAGCCCGATGAGATTAATGGCTCTTCCTCTCGTTTGCCTGATCGATGGGACGTATTGGGGCTTGGCCAAGCTATGGTAATTTTGCTGTTTTTGATTCTGTTTCTTGAGGAAATTTCTGTGGAACCGTTTTGGGATTTTTGTATTAAGATTGAAATGATTGCTTTTCCCTTGTGATTAACTGGATGATTTGGGGAAGTGGTATTGAGCTGTTCTTGTTGGTCAAGGATTTGAATTCGAGTAACTTTTGACTTGGTTTATCAACGAGCGCATTGTTTATACAAAGCAAAAATCCCTGTAAAACGTTGCCTCTAGTATTTATAGATCCATAATGTTTATTGGAACGAGTTGAATTTCTTGTTTGATGTAATTTTTGCAATGAACACTTGTGCTAATTCTTGTGTCATTGATTGGTGTGGCAATGTGTTTAGGTAGATTTTTCTGGTATGGTAGATGATGAGTTTCTGAAGAAACTGGGATTAGAGAAGGGTACAAGGAAGGTTGTAAATCATGAGGAAAGAGGTAGAGTATTGCGGGCGATGGACGGTCAAAGCTATAAGGCGGCTGCTGGTGGATCTCTTTCGAACAGCCTGGTGGCCTTGGCAAGGCTGGGTATTAGACCCATGAAAGGCCCTACTTTCAATGTAGCTATGACTGGTAGTGTAGGGAGTGATCCATTGGGCAGCTTCTACAGGTCAGCCTCTGGTTTAACTTTATACCTTTTCTTTTCTTCTTGCTTTCTCATTTGAATTCCTTGGATGACGTTGCATTTATATTACTCGTTGAAGAAGCCTAGTTCGCCTAGCCACTGAAGTTAAAGTGCAAACAAATTGCTTGATGAGTTCATAGGCACATAGAAGTATTAATGAAATAAATTGGTTGTTCAACTTAGAAGAAGTATTTTCTTTCAGCGCCAAAGTGAGCTTAGCTCAGTGGTAATTGACATCTACCCTCGACCAAGAGGTCAGAGGTTCGAATCTTCCCATCCCCAAATGTTGATGTACTCAAAAAAAAAAAAAAAAAGTATTTTCTTTCGGCATGATATGGTATTTTTCCCTTTCTAGATATCACTTTGTACCACCCTCATCTCTATGACTACAGAATGAGACTTGATTTTATTCATTCATGTTTCACATGATTAATGTTTCTATATTAGAAAGGTATAGTACTCGGATGAATACAGCAATATCTAGGAAGAAAAACAGGCGTCCTAAACTGTTAACTAATTGGAAGGGTCCTTAGCAAGTAGATCAATTGAAGGGTTGAATCAGTTATTTTTCTAGCATATTGTATATCGAATGCTTCCCCGTTATCGGATTGAATATGCGCTAATAACTATTTTCATGCTTTAATTTGTTTCATAGGACAAAACTAAGACGAGCAAATGTCCATTTTCTTTCTCCTCCCGTCAAGGATGGGACAACAGGAACAGTTATTGTTCTTACTACCCCTGATGCTCAGCGAACAATGCTGGCATATCAGGTAGACATTTATTTGAACTCTTTTTTCCATAGCGACATATAACTGCAATGCAATTTAGAAATGGTAATTTCACGATCATTTTTAGATACTAGGCCCTTTTCTATTCTCATTATTGTTGCTGCAAATGATCGGAATGTTTGTCGAATTTGACTAACTCGTACTGCTTAAACTAGCATGAATTCAGTTTTCCTTCTTTCACAGTTGAGGAAACATTTTATTAAAATGGGTTGTTACTGGATCTGCTATTTGTATCAGGGCACATCTTCCACTGTGAATTATAGTCCAGCGTTAGCTAGTGTAATTAGCAAGACAAATGTGCTTGTAGTTGAAGGGTATTTATTTGAATTGCCTGATACAATTAAAACAATTCAAAAAGCATGTGAGGAAGCACACCGGAGCGGCGCTCTGGTTGCAGTCACAGCTTCAGATGTCTCCTGCATCGAAAGACATTTCGACGATTTTTGGTAATTTTCTTCATAACCCTGTTTATGATTTGAGTCCTCAACCACCAACCTGTGTGTGAGTCTCTTTACTTGATTTAACTATCAGGGAAATTGTGGGGAACTATGCTGATATAGTTTTTGCAAACCATGAAGAAGCTGGAGCTCTATGTCATTTTGACTCCAAGGAGAGCTCTATATCAGCTGTAAGGTATCTGAGTCATTTCGTTCCCCTCGTGTCGGTGACGGATGGGCACCGAGGTTCCTACATAGGTGTTAAAGGAGAAGCAGTATATATCCCGCCTTCTCCGTGCGTACCTCTCGACACTTGTGGTGCTGGAGATGCGTACGCGTCTGGTATATTGTACGGTATCTTGCGCGGAGTATCAGATTTGAAAGAGATGGGAACATTTGCAGCCAAAATTGCAGCCAGAGTGGTTGGGCAACAGGGAACTCGTTTAAGGGTTCAAGATGCCATGGAGCTTGCAGATTCATTTTCTAGTTTTCAGTCTGATATTGGTTCATCACATGTCTAGACTCTAGTGTCCAAGCCCATCTTCTTTCTGAATAAAGTTCTCTTATCGTATATATATCTAAATAAAGTGGAGATGTCTGGAGATGTGTGCTTGTAACCTCCCTTCTTGCCTCACTTGTTAATAAATGGTTTATATTGATTTTATCAATTATATCCTACCAACTAAAAATTTAATAATTAATTTCAGAGATAAAATACTTATTATCATTCTCAAATCGAGCATAATTTAGTTGATAAGACACAAATTACTATCTTGGTGGTCGATGGTTCGATCTTCATCCTTGTAATCGTTGAACTAGAAAAGATGCTTATTGTTTGAACGATTACGTATAATGGAATTATATATAAATATATTTGTTCTCATTTTGAGTGATTTATATGTCCTTGATCTAAAACGAGTAGATTGGGAGTTCTGGCTTGATGCTGCTTTCACTTCAACTTAGTTGTCATACACATTTGATGGAGTGAGTTGTGATGATGAGATGAGATTGACTTGTTTTATTCGTATTTATTCGTATATTGATACTAAGTATTAAATATTTATATAAAATTAAAGGTTGAGAGTAATAAATAATCTAAAGAAACCATAAGTAGCTAAACTTTTGCTAAACAGATTTATGTTTTATACACTATTTACTTGATCTTTAATTATAAAACAACAACAATAATAATAATAAAAAGAAATAGAAAATTTTCAAAGGGAAATCTCTAAACCTGCGTTGACCCCTCGAAATTGAGAATGGGATGGGAAAATCTCAAATCCTTGTAAGGATGGGGAGAAAGACATAAGACATCCACATGGTCACTATGGTGGTAAGAGTATGTTTGGGAGTGATTTTGAAAGGATTAAAAATCATTTTTATCATATTCAAAATCACTCTTAAACATGTCTTTAATAATTCAAAATCAATTTTAAAATCAAATTGATTTTGAATTATTAATGACATATTTCAGAGTGATTTCGAATATGATAAAAGTGATTTTAGTCATTTCAAGATCACTTCCAAATATGCACTAACAAATTTTTGAAGGTAAGTGATTTCGAATATGATAAAAGTGATTTTAGTCATTTCAAGATCACTTCCAAATATCCACTAACAAATTTTTGAAGGTAAGTAAGACTAGGTAATAGGGGGTAGGTTTCTAGTGTTTTTGGATATGTGTTTGGTACCATATTTTGAAACTTAATTTAACAAAAATAAAATGAGTTTATAACATGAAATGTTATATTTATCAAAGTTTTATCTTTTTTTTTTTGGCAAAAATATACTTTTGGTGTTTGAGGTTTGGGTTAGATTTTATTTTGGTCCCTGAGTTTGAAACTTGACAATTTAGTCCATGAGATTTGAATTTTGTTTCATTTTGGTCCCACCATCCACTTTTTCATTAAATATTAACGGATTGCTGACATGACACCATTTTTTCATTAAAAAAAATATTTTTTTAATTTTTAAAAATAAAATAATAATAAATTAATTTAAAAAATGTTTTATTATTATTATTTCTTCTCTTCTTCTTCTTCTCCAAAACCCTTCTTCTTCCACAACCCTACCACTGGCAGCCACCGATAGTCGTCGACGGCCATTGTTTTTTTTTTTCTTCTTCTCTTTTCTTCATTCTTCAAATTAGTTTTTGTTTTCTTCCTTTAGAAAAAACGTAAGAGGGAGGAGTGAGCTCCTCTTTTGTTTTTTCTAAAGAAAAAAAATAAAAAACTTTGGAGAAAGAAGGAAAGAAAGGAAGAAAAAAACAGTGGCTACCGATGACGACGATTGGTCGCCGACGACAAGGTTATGGAAGAAGGGTTATAGAGAAGAAGAAGAAAATCATTCAAGGAGAAAAAATGGAAGAAGAAGAAAAGAAATAATAATATATATATATATATATATATATATATATTTTAATTAATTTATTTTAAAAAATTAAAAAAATAATTTTTTAATAAAAAAATGGTGTCACGTCAGTAATCTGTTAGGGTTTAACGAAAAATTGGATAGAGTGACCAACAATGTAACGAAATGCAAACCTCAAAGGTAAGAATGTCGAGTTTGAAAACTCAGAAACCAAAATGAAACTTAACCCAAACCTCAAGGACCAAAAGTGTATTTTCCCATTTCTTTAACGTAATCCTGCATTTTAAAATTTTCAAATTTAAAATCTGGATATATTGAGAACATAAAAGAAGAATTTTTGCTTTTTTTTCTTCCGAATTTACACTATTTAAATCACAAAATCTAAAAACAGTTTGAAAAGATAAATATGCCAAATATATATTCACTTAATCCATTTGATTTAGTAAATTTGAAAACATAAAACAAAATCTAGATTGAATACCAAATAGCCGTTTAGTTGCCAACAAGAGCATAACTCAACTGGCATAAAGTTGTACTCATAACCATGAGGTCTGTGGTTCGAATCCCCCCACCCCACATATTGTCAAAAAAAAAAATATATATACAGACATTTAGTTATTTGGCAATTGGCAACATGATTGAAAACTTGATAATTTGAAATTCCCTTAGATCCATATATACTTGATCGAAGACAAATATGCAAAATGTATATGTTAATATGCCTTGAATCTGATATGAAGCGCTCCGAACGACCAAGTACGGGGGTCTCGCTTTGGGCTTTACTATTTTGGGCCTATTGTGTTAGGGTTAAGAGTGGTGCCATATATAAACCCTCTTAACCTATTTTCGCCCCAATCTCTGTAATCTGAATACTCCTCTCATAATAAGACGTTCTCTCCCTCTGCCCGTGGATGTAGCTAACACACCGTTAGTGAACCACGTATATCTGTGTGTTGTTTCTCTTCGCCTTTTCATTCTTGTTACGTTGTTACTGTTTTCGTCATAACAAGTGGTATCAGAGCTACGGTTCGTGTTTTTCCGCAACAGTTTTTCAGCGTACAAGGATGTCAGCTATGAACGTGAAGATCGACAAATTCACCGGGAGGAACAGTTTTGGTCTGTGGCAGATCAAGATGCGATCTCTGCTAAAGCAGCAGGGATTATGGGCGCCGCTGTCTGGTACGAAGAAGGCGGACGCTGATGAAGAAGAATGGAAAACCTTGGAGGAGAAGGCTCATTCCACGATTATGTTATGTCTGGCTGATGACGTCATCATCAAGGTTGCGAATGTGGATACTGCCGCTGGTCTTTGGTCTAAGCTCGAGAGCCTCTACATGACGAAGTCTTTGACTAAGAAGTTGCTCTTGAAGCAACGTTTGTTCAGTCTGCGAATGCAGGAAGGTACGCCCCTTAGGGATCACATAGATCAGTTGAACTCTATTTTGTTGGATCGACGTAATCTTGAGGTTAAGGTAGATGATGAGGATGCTGCTTGATTCTGTTAGTATCTTTGTCGTTGTCGTATGAGAATTTTGTAGATTCTTTTATTAGTGGTAAAGATAAGTTGTCTCTAGAAGAAGTAAAAACTGCCCTTCTGACTAGAGAAGTCCGTCATAAAGTAGCAGGTTCGGTTACAGAGAATCAGGCATCTGGGTTGGTTGCTTCGAGTAGTAAAGGACATAGGAAATCTGGTAAAAAGAAGTCTAATGGTAAAAATTCGAAGCCTAATGAAACTAATCCTAGAGCGAATGACATCTGTAATTACTGTAAAGAAAAGGGGCATTGGAAATATGACTGTAAAAAGAAGAGTAATAGGTATAAAAAGAAGGAAGGTTCTGCCGCTGTGGCAAAAGCTGATACTGATTCAGATGATGACTTAGCCCTAGCTGTAAATGAAGAACCATGTCTTAAAGATCTGTGGGTTCTTGATTCTGGGGCGTCGTATCATATGTGTCCAAATAGAGAGTGGTTTTCAACTTATCAGCAGGTAGATGGTGGTAATGTCACTATGGCTAACAACGCTGTCTGTAAGGTAGTTGGGATAGGCTCAGTCAGGATACGGACACATGATGGTTTTTTCTGCACTTTGGATGAGGTTAGACATGTTCCACTAATGACCAAGAGTCTGATATCTTTGAGTGTTTTAGACAGTAAGGGTTTCAGTTTCAGAGGTGAAGGTGGAGTTACTTATGTCTGCAAGGGTTCCAAGGTGGTTCTGAAAGGTGTCAAGCGTGGAACTCTGTATTATCTGGCAGGTTCTACGCTGACTGGTTTTGCTGCTGTTGCATCCTCTACAGTTCGCAAAGATGATATGACTAAGCTGTGGCATATGAGACTTGGTCATATGAGTGAAAGAGGGATGCAAATTTTGTCAAAGAGAGATCTTCTTTGTGGACACAAGGTGCAGGATCTGGAATTTTGTGAGCATTGTGTGTTTGGCAAGCTTCATCGCAGTAAGTTTCCAAAGGGTGTTCACAGTACGAAGGGAACACTTGATTATGTTCACTCTGATTGTTGGGGTCCTTCTCAAGTTGAATCTGTTGGAGGTAGTAGGTATTTTTTGTCTATCATTGATGACTACTCAAGAATGACTTGGGTTTTTATGATGAAGCACAAAAGTGAAGCCTTCAAAAATTTCGAGCAGTGGAAGACCTTAGTAGAAAATCAGACTGGGAAGAAGATCAAAAGGCTACGAACTGATAATGGTTTGGAATTCTGTGGGTCTGAGTTCAATGAGTTTTGCAAGAATGAGGGGATTGCCCGTCATCGCACCGTTAGAGATACGCCACAGCAAAACGGGGTGGCAGAACGAATGAATCAGACACTTCTTGAGAGAGCAAGATGCATGCTTTCTAATGCTGGGTTACCTAGAAGATTTTGGGCAGAAGCAGTAAGCACAGCGTGTTATTTGATTAACCGAGGACCTCATACAGGTATTGATTGCAAAACACCTTATGAGGTGTGGTCTGGTAAGCCTGCAGATTACTCTTTGCTGAAAGTTTTTGGTTGTTCAGTTTACTATCATGTGAATGAGGGTAAATTAGAACCTAGAGCTAAAAAGGGTATATTTGTGGGATTTGGTGATGGGGTCAAAGGTTATAGGATCTGGTCACCTTCTGAAAATAGAGTTATACTCAGTAGAAATGTTGTGTTTGATGAAAATTCTATGTTTAACTCTGTTGTGAAGCCCGCTGTTGCAGAAGAAAGTAGTGATGTTGATAAGCAGGTGGAGCTGCAATTCACTTCTGGTCAGGCTGAATTGCAGCACCAAGGTGGAGAAGATCAACATGCTGCTATAGAAACTGATGTGCCAGTTGTTGATACAGGTACAAGAACAGATGAGCCAGAGTCTTCTAGTTCAGAAACAGCACGTCAGCCAAGTATAGCTCTTGATAGAGCTAGGAGAGTTGGCATTCGACCCCCACAGAGGTATGGTTTTGAGGATATGATTGCTTATGCACTACAGGTTGCTGAAGAGATGGATCCCCATGAGCCGTCCACCTATAGAGAAGCTGTTTCGAGTAGTGAGTCTACTCAATGGCTTGCTGCAATGGGAGATGAAATTGAGTCACTTGATAAAAATCAGACTTGGGAGCTAGTCAAACGACCTAAGGAAAGGAAGATTGTTACTTGCAAATGGGTCTTTAAGAAAAAGGAAGGAATCTCACCTACAGAGGGTATTAAGTTTAAAGCTCGAGTTGTTGCAAGAGGGTTTACACAGAGAGAAGGAGTTGACTACAATGAAATATTTTCACCAGTAGTCAGACATACTTCCATCAGGGTGCTTCTAGCCATGGTTGCACATCAGAATTTAGAACTTGAGCAACTAGATGTGAAGACAGCTTTCTTACATGGAGAGTTGGAAGAGGAGATTTATATGACCCAACCAGAGGGGTTTCAGTGTCCTGGTAAGGAAGACTATGTTTGCAAGTTGAAGAAGTCTTTATATGGGCTCAAGCAGTCTCCACGGCAGTGGTATAAGAGGTTTGACAGTTATATAATTGAGTTAGGCTACAGCAGAAGTCCGTATGATTGTTGTGTGTATCACAACGAGCTTGGTGATGGATTGAAGATTTATGTGGTTCTGTATGTAGATGACATGTTGATAGCTGCTAAGTCCAAGTCTGATATTCTGAAGTTGAAAGACCTTCTCAATGCTGAATTTGAGATGAAAGATTTGGGTGCTGCTCAGAAAATTTTGGGTATGGAGATTTATAGGGAAAGAGATAAAAAGAAGCTTTTCTTGTCACAGAAAGGATATATTCAGAAGATATTGTTCAGGTTTGGGATGTCTTCAGCTAAGCCTATAGATACTCCTAGTGCTGCAAGTGTTCGTTTGTCTTCTATACTTGCATCACAATCTGAAGCTGAGAAGGAGTACATGTCTCGAGTCCCAGATGCTAGTGCAGTAGGAAGTTTGATGTATGCTATGGTCTGCACTAGGCCTGATCTTGCACATGCTGTGAGCGTTGTCAGTAGGTTCATGGGGCAACCTAGAAAGGAACATTGGCAAGCTGTGAAGAGGATTTTTCGTTACCTTAGAGGTACATCTGATATTGGTCTCGTTTATGGAAGTGACATGGAATGTTTAGTGACTGGTTATTCTGATTCTGACTATGCTGGAGATGTTGACAGTAGAAGGTCCATGACTGGTTATGTGTTTACCCTTGGTGGTTCTGTTGTTAGTTGGAAGGCAACCCTACAGCCTACAGTTACTTTGTCTACTACTGAGGCTGAGTATATGGCACTAACAGAAGCTGCTAAAGAAGCAATATGGTTGAAAGGACTAGTTGGTGACCTTGGTCTGCATCATGATCAGGCTGTGATATATTGTGATAGTTTGAGTGCAATATGCCTAGCCAAGGATCAAGTTCATCATGAGAGAACTAAACATATAGATGTTAGATATCACTTCCTAAGAAATGAGAAGAGGATTAAGGTGAAGAAAGTTGGGACAGCTCATAACCCCGCTGATTTGTTCACCAAGCCAGTTCCGAGTGGCAAGTTCCAACATTGTTTGGACTTGCTAAATGTTCTGAATTGTTAAATGGTCCCTATGGGACCTTATGAAGCAGAGGGAGAATCTGGTGACTTTTCGAGTTGCATCTGGTACCTTTTCTTTGGGTACATCTGGTTCATCTGTTATGTGTGAGAGAGTTCAAGTCAAGGTGGAGATTTGTTAATATGCCTTGAATTTGATATGAAGCGCTCCGAACGACCAAGTACGAGGGTCTCGCTTTGGGCTTTACTATTTTGGGCATATTGTGTTAGGGTTAAGAGTGGTGTCATATATAAACCCTCTTAACCTATTTTCGCCCTAATCTCTGTAATCTGAATACTCCTCTCATAATAAGACGTTCTCTCCCTCTGCCCGTGGATGTAGCTAACACACCGTTAGTGAACCACGTATATCTGTGTGTTGTTTCTCTTCGCCTTTTCATTCTTGTTACGTTGTTACTGTTTTCGTCATAACAGTATATTCACTCAATCCATCTATATGGGTTTTTTTTTCATATACTTTGTAAAACGTTTAGAGAGAAGAGAATAAACAAGTCAACTCGAACATTGCTCCACTGATTAAGGGTATATATCCTCAGGGATTTTTGTACGGATGACCCTAATAAATAATATGAAATTCAATCAAACAATCGAAATTACACAAACCCACCAACCAACTGACCTGACACTAAAAAAAAATATATTCCCAAACTAATAAATAATACAAAGTTGAGCCAAAACACTCATAATTCAGCTATACAAATAACCAAAAAATCAAACCAGTAAAAGAATTCATAAAATCTAGAAACAAAATACTCAAATCCAACTAAACACCTAACAAACCAAAAGAATAAATGTTCACAAAATTGTCACAAGAAGACCGTAGACACATATCTGAAGAGAGAAACCTTCATCCTTGGAGCGCTTCAAGCATGGATCATACTATTAATTTTACACATGAATACACAACCCTATCCCTTGAAATAAATATAGAGCTTCAAGTCAACATCAATTCACTAAATAGAATTAGAAACGACACAAATAACCACATTATACATAAATCATAGATATTAAGAACACAAATGACCCCAATATATAAAAATCATATATACACTGTTTCAAAGACATTTACGCGTTCAGGTTTCTGTCAGCAACCTCGACTAAATATGATATAAACACATTGAAGGAAGAATGAACAAATATATATATATATATTTATATATATGGAAAGAAACAAAAAGAAAATCTAACATACGCTCTTCTTTCCCAACTCAACAAATCTCGGGAGAATTATGATGAAAACTAAAAATAACAATACTGACCATACATCTTCAGACACTTAGTGATAGAGATACAATAGAAGAGATCTTGATTTTTCGAACTTTAGAAGAATATTCCATCTGAAATACTACCATTGTACTACATCCCACTGTTATTTCCTTCCATTCAGAAGCAGAGGCCCCCTCGTTCCGAAAATCCCGAGTAGAGTATAAAACTCGAAGTCTTGAAGGAACTGCAATCAATAAAAGGACATTTTGAAGAATGACAAATTAGATGCAGGAGTACTGTTGATTAGAATATAGATATGTTTGAAGTGAAAAACAGTAACTCTCTCCAAATGTGAGGAACTACTAGGAGTGAATCTGTGAGCTCTTCAAAGAATCATAATATATACAATTTTAGTAACTTTCTAAGTTCTGTTTGGAATACTTTTTAGTTTCAACGTTTTTCAAGAATGCATATTTTTTTTTAAAACGTTTTGTATAAAAATTGTTTAGAATTTAAACACTTATATGTTTGGTTACATTTCCTCATAAGTGTTTTTATACACAAATTATTATATACTTAAAACTGCTTACTGGTTCTTTATCAGATTATTCATGGCTGAAGGTCTTTGGATGTCTGTGTTTTGCTTCTACCTTACCTTCTCATCACTCTAAGTTTGCTCCTAGAGCTGTTCCAGCAGTCTTTGTTGGTTATCCTCCTAGTATGAAAGGATACAAGTTGTTTGACATTGAAAATTGTCAATTTTTTATATCTCGAGATGTGATTTTCCATGAAAGTGTATTCCCTTTCATAAGGTTACTACCCCTGTTGAGTAACCTGATTTTTTGTCTGATTTAGTCTTACCACAGTCGATTAATATTGACATTCCCTTTGAGCCTAACAATACCACCTCTACAAACCAAGTCTACACTTGTTACCGATTCAGAGACTTCACCCCCAAATAATCACCTTGTTGATCTCCTTGCATCAACCACAAATAAGCCTAATACTGAAACTAGGCGTTCTTCTTGCCCTTTAAAACCACCAACTTACCTACAAAATTATCATTGCAGCCTATTATCTCATTCTTCAACCCCTGTTTCTCCACCAAATATCCCATCCAACATCATCTATCCTATGATAATCTTTCCCCAAACTCTCAGATATCTTACTTTCCTTTGGTTTTCATCTATCCAAGGCTGACTATTCTCTATTTGTAAGAGCCTAAGAGGCTCCGGCTCTAATTTTACTGCCTTGTTGGTATACGTCAATCATTAGTAGTGCTAATACTTCCTTGATTGATCATTTGAAATTGTTGCTTAATGATCGATTTAAACTCAAGGATTTAGGCAATCTCAAATACTTCCTTGGGCTTGAACTTGCCCGTTCCTCTAAGAACATTTATATCTCTCAAAGACATTATATTTTGTAGCTTCTTGAAGACACTAGACTTCTTGGCTCTAAACCTGAAATTACTCCTATGGATCCACATTTTAACTTACGACAGTCTGAAGATGAACATTTGGCCAATTCTTCTTTATATCGAAGGATTGTCGATAGATTGCTCTATTTGACCATTTCCAGACTGGACATTGTGTTTGCTATGAACAAATTGTGTCAATTTGTTTCAAATCCATGTAAATCACATCTATTTGCTATTTATCACTTGATACGATACATGAAATCAACCCCTGGACATGGACTCCTTCAAGCTACTTCCTCTTTCCAACTTTGAGCTTTTGCCGATTTAGGCTGGGCATTTTGCCCAAATACACAGAGATCCACCACTGGCTTCTGCATATTATTTGGTGATTCTTTGGTCTTGGGAAGCCAAAGAAGCAAACAACTATCTCTCGTTCTTCTTGTGAAGCTGAATATCGAGCTTTGGCTTTAACATCATGCAAGCTTCCTTGGTTATCATATTGGCCGATTTGCAAGTGCCTTTTTTCTCCACCAGCTCTCCTATTTTGTGGTAATCAAGCAGCTATCCACATTGCTACTAATCCCATGTTCCACGAGCGTACTAAGCATATAGAGTTGCACCGCTGTTTAGTTCGGGACAAATCAACTGCTAGTTTTCTGAAACTTCTTGTTCGTTCTATCTCCAACTTGCAAATGCTTTTACCAAACCTCTCTCTCAGCTTGTGTTTTGTTCCCTTTGTTGTCCAAGATGGGTATTCGGGATATTTTTAACCCGTCTTGAGGGGCAGTATAGAATTATTTAATTAATTAGTTACTCTGTTAATTAGGTAGACTTACTAATGTATGAGGTGGTTATTCTATTATTACTACTACGAGTTTGTATATAATATATATACTTTTCGTGGAGAAATGAATAAAGAAATTTATCATTTCCCACCATCTTACACTTGTTTCACAGTTTGACGTCCTTGCCAAAATGATCCAGGGTATGATTTTTGTACCTTCCAAATCAAGATCCTTAACATTCAACTATCTTTCTCTATAATTACCATCCTCATGGTCATTCTATATATGCTCGCAGATATTGAAATCATGCTGAATTCTCCTTCCTCTCTTGCCATCACAACATTTTGACTGGATCGCTGAAATCATTTCATCAAACACATTATGTTAGTTGAACACTCCGTGACAAGAGCCCCCTCCAGCCAAGCGTTCCTTTATCTTCTTTTTCATTTCCCCAGTAACATTTCTGAGATCCAAACGGCGTCAGAAGTTCAGACAAGAGACTCCTCCAGCCACATGCAAGTCGTCGCTAACAACCATGCTATGGTCTTGGAAGTGAGAATGAGCACACTTTTAGATTCTCCTACGACAACTCTTACTAGGGAAAGAAATAAAATAGGTCCTCTTATATAGGAGAAAGACCTATTGCAAATATGGAAAGAAATAAAAGCCATAAAGACTAAATATTTTACAATAAAGATTTACACACAAATATTAGAAATTCCAACAAAAACACTCTTTTCTTTCAAAAGCATGAGGATCTTGCCCAATGTAGGGCAGTGATAAAGCAGGAAAACTAGAAATTTGCAAGAGATTGATGAAAATGACCTAATGAAGGCCCACAAATGCACGGTTTGAGAAGTAAGAAAACTGAGCTCTAGCAGCTCTGTCTTGCTTGACTAGGTCAAAGGGAAACCAAACGATGAACATCTTGTTTTTGCCTCTATGCTATAGCAAGACTGAGTATGCATCCAATAACTCTACATCTCTATTGTGGGCCTTGCCACTAGAGACTAGAGAGAAAAATAGGCAACGCAAATAACATGGACTGAAAGATAGAAGACATGAACAAGAAAATGAAGGAAATGGATTATAAAGCTTGATGCAGTCATGTTTTTTCCCAGCTATCACATGGTCGAGCCTTTGTGCAAGTTCTCTGCCCCAATTTTCGACTGATGGTAACAAGCAATCCCCTCGACCACATGACCGGTATTCTGATCAGAGATCATAATATTCTATTGCCTGGTTTCCGGAATTTTTTTCCTATTTCCCTTAGTTCAAGAAATGGTCCATCCAAAACTTTATCGACCTGTCCAAGGTCTTAATTTCTCTTTTAAGTTCACTACCCATAGTCTTTCTCTAGAGCAGCTAAGTTAGATAGAAAGATTACTTCTTTGATTTGAAACGCAAAGCCTATAAAGAAAATTAAAATTTTCCTCTGGAGTTTGGCTTGCAAAAGACTTAATAACATTGTATTGATGGAATCCCAAAGAACAACCCAAAGCTTCAAATATTACCATTAGTATGTATCAATAGCTGTGCAGGACAAAAACATGGATCATATTTTTTTATTCCTTTTAGCAGGACCAGTAGAATTTGGTACTCCTGGTGTTATCACTTGACTCTTTGTGATCTCTCCATCTTCCTCTGAAGATAGATTGGGGAAGCCTTCGCTAGTTCCTTGACAGGGAAGACGTATCATCTCCTGTTTTTTGAACTTGGTTACTCCCTATATACTTCTTTTGAAAGTTAAAGATCTTGAGCGTTTTGTTATAGAATATAAACGAAAAAAGGGCACTATCTGTACAATTTACTACCATAAAAAGAGTAATTTACTTTTTTATGTTTCAGCATTTTATCATTCATTTTCTTCTCTTATATTAGACCAGAAACAGAATTAATTTAAATATAAGATCCATATATAACCTTAAGGTCATGATTTTATCGTTGAAATTCATCTTTATTGAGCGATTTTAAGGTGCTTACTACTAACACCAGTCAAGCATAATGTGTGTTAAATGCATGAAGTCTCTAATGGTTTTGAATATTACCAAATGCGACCATTCTCATCTTCTGGACGACTATGCAGCTAACTTTTGATCTTTTTATATCTCTCAAAGCCTGCATATCTTCCTTTTTCCCTTTGAACTCCAGGAATTCTCCCAGAACAAAGTTATTTCCTTTCAGCTCCATCCTAAAGGGAAAAAAAGGGCAGAGGTTGCAGATTAAAATCTATAGAATACTGTGTACGCAAACTAGTACTTTCAAACATGTATTACATGTGATTTAATCCTCTTTTATATATTCTTACAATATGTAGATAATAACCATTACATTTTCATACTACAATTATTTTTCACTTTCTTAATTCAAAATTGTGGCCATATAAAATGCAGATGTGTTACTTTTAACTATATAACCAAATAAAATCTCAAAAGTTCAGTATAGTGTTTACCTTGCTCGTACATGGGCTATTTGAATGATTTCACAAAAAAAAAAAAAAAATCAAACAGATAAATAGGATAATACTAAGACTTCAAATTTGATGACTAAACGTTAAAGCATTCATATAATCAAATGTTTTAAAAGGCTATTGACAGGTAATCCCCGTTTATTCTCTACCATTTATCCATCTACATCTTCACCTAGTGTCACTAAAGCTGATGGAACTACCTCTCCAATCTTAGGAACCGGCAACGTTAGACTTACCAACTCAATTTCATTGTCTTCTTTTTTAAGTTTACCACAGTTTTCATTTAACTTGATTTATGTTAGTAAACTGTAAGGCCTCCTATTACTCACGTTTATAAAAGGAAGGGCAAGAAAGGAAAAGATGAGAATCGGTTAAAGAATGTGGGGACCATTGGGTCGTGGGAGTGAGGGCTGATTGTAATTGAGGGGAGAGGGAATCATTGGGAAGGCAGGGAATGTTTTGTGGATTAGATTGAGAGTGGTCTGAGAGGAGAGTACCAGCCTCTCGAAAGCTGGGAGTGTCTTCTTCTTGATTGTTCTTGTGTTCATGTTATTTTCTGCAGATTTCTCAATATAATCGGCTAATAACCCCCTCTGTTTATTGAAGAACTATCAATAGAGCAGAGTTTGGGTCCTATTCTCCTCCATCTTTGTGTTGTTTGTTTGTTCTTCTTATTTTTCACAGGATATTTGAGTTAGATACCTAACATAAACTCACTCGTGACTTTAATTGTTGTGTCTCATTTTTTCCTGGTTATTGCTTATTTTAGCTTACAACGAAGTGGACTATTGGTAGAGGGCGTGAATCTAGAGATCTATACATCTTTGAACCAGAAATATCAACAGCCATTGCATGCTCTAAAGTGTCGTCTCCATTTGAAGATCATTGTCGTTTGAGTCATCATTCTATTTCAGTATTGAAGAGTCTTCGTCCTCAGTTTCATTATTTGTCGTCTTTAGCTTGTGAGTCATGTCAGTTTGCTAAATGCTAAGTTTCATCGTTTGAGTCTATATCCTCGTGCTACTACTAAACGAGCTAATGCTCCATTTGAATTAGTTCATTTGATGTTTGGGGTTCGTGTCCTATTGAGCCAAAGAGAGGGTTTAGATATTTTGTTATCTTTGTCGATGATTTTTCTTGTGTAACTTGGTTATATTTAATGAAAAATCACTCTGAGTTGCTTTCTCATTTTCGTAACTTCCATGATGAAATCAAAACTCAATTTGACGGTCTTAAAGTTCTACGGAGTGATAATGCAAAAGAATACTTCTTTCATGCTCTTAATTCTTATTTAGATGAACATGGAATCCTCCATCAATCCTCATGTGTTGATACTCCATCTCAAAATGGGGTTGAAGAAAGAAAGAACCGTCATCTCCTCGAAACAGCAAGAGCCTTATGTTTTAGATGAATGTTCCAAAGTATTTTTGGGCCGATGTTGTATCCACAACTTGTTTCTTAATAAATCGCATGCCTTCCTCAGTTCTTGAGGGTGAGATACCTTATTGTATTTTATGTCCCACACAACCTTCATTCTCTCTTCCTCCCAAAATCTTTGGTTGTAATTGCTTTGTTCGGGATGTTCGTACTCATCTCACCAAACTTGACCCCAAGTCCTTAAAATGTATCTTCCTTGGTTATTCAAGTGTTCAAAAAGGGTATCGGTGTTATTGTCCTAGTCTCGATTGTTATTTTGTCTCTCCTGATGTCACCTTTTTTGAAGATTCTTCTTTCTTTTCTTCACCTTCGAGTAAGACTAAGGGAGAACACAATGATGAAGATGATGATTTTCTTGTTTATACCATTCTCTCCTCTTGTGAGCCCTCTACTGATTCACCTCCATCTAAGAAGCACGGACACGGACACGAGACATGCTAGTGACACGACACAGACACGGCGACACGCCAATTTCTAAAAATATAGGACACGACACGTTGGGGACACGTTATTAATTTTTCTTTTTTTTATATATATATTATATGTTTATATATTGTCATAGTAATACTTCTAAATAAATCAACCATACAAATTTAACATAATAAAACAATATGTGCTTCATTAATAATTTAATAGTTCTAAATAATAAAAATTAAAATCATTAATAATAATAATAATAGTTCCAAAGAAAACCATTAATAATAATAGTTCCAAAGAAAAAAAAAATGAACTAAAAAAAAAGAAGAAGAAGTGTGATCTAACTTTAGACGTGAAAAAAAAAAATAAAAAACAAACAAAAGTCTGTGAGAGAAGGAAACATTATTTTCAATAATAAATTTATTATGTTTTCAAGATTTGGGTTTTCAAGGATGTCCTTGTGTCATACATGTCTTTTCATTTTCCTTCTTTATTTTATTTATTATATTTTCAAGATTTGGTTTTTCAAAAATGTACTTGTATTAGACATGTCTTTTCATTTTCTTATTTTCTACTTTATTTTCTATTTTTATTGTTAATCTTTTCTTCTTCAAACATCTGAATTTTTTGCTTTCTTCTTCAACCAACTAAGTTTTCACGCCACCACTGCTGTTCTTCATTTGAGGGTGTGTTTGAAATGTGTCCTTCACGTGTCCAGACGTGTCCGAAATTTAAAAAAAAAAAGACACGCAAAATAGCGTGTTTGACACGTGTCAGAGTGTATCTGTGTTGGATACGTGTCTGACACGGACACTCCATACAAAATTAAGTGTTTGTGCTTCCTAGACCTCCATCTATACTTGTTTCTACTCATCCACCTATTACTCAGGTTCATTCTCGACGACCACCCCCTTCAGTTACATGTCCTGTACCAGAGGCTTCTTCGTCATTGGATCCAGGAACGAGCGATGACCTTCCTATTGCTCTTCGTAAAGGTAAACGTCAATGCACTTATCCTATTTCCAATTTTGTTTGATATAATCTTTTGTCATCTTCAACCTGTTCTTTTCTTGCATCCTTGCAATCTGTATCTGTTCCTAGGACTGTTCATGAAGCTTTGTCTCATCCTGGCAGGCGTGCTGTAATGGTTGAGGAGATGAATGCCTTAGATGACAATTGTACTTGGAATTTAGTTTCTCTTCATTCAGGAAAGAAGCCTATTGGTTGTAAGTGGGTATTTGCAGTCAAGGTCAATCCGGATGGATCTGTGGCTTGATTGAAAGCTCGCCTTGTTGCTAAAGGCTATGCACAAACCTATGGAGTTGATTATTCTGATACATTTTCTTCCGTTGCTAAATTGGCTTTTGTTTGATTATTCATTCTGTTGGCATCCATACATCACTGGTCCTTGCATCAGCTTGATATTAAAAATGTCTTTCTTCATGGTGATCTTTAAGAAGAAGTGTATATGGAGCAACCACCACGGTTTGTTGCTCAGGGGGAGAATGGAAAGGTATGTCGTCTTCTTAAATCCTTGCATGGATTACAGTAGAGTCCACGAGCATGGTTTGAAAAATTTAGTCAGGTGATTGAAAATTTTGGAATGAGGAAAAGTAAATTAGATCATTCTGTCTTTTATAAGCGATCTGAAAATGGTGTTATCTTGTTGGTTGTGTATGTTGATATTGTTATTACTGGCGATGACACATCAAGTATTCAAGCACTCAAGACCTTTCTCCATAGTCAATTCCATACAAAAGATTTGGGAATGTTGAAATACTTTCTAGGAATTGAGGTAATTAGGAGCAAGAAGGGGATTCTGTTGTCACAGAGAAAATATGTAATTGACTTGTTGACTGAAACAGGGAATTTATGGGTTAAGCCATGTAGTACCCCAATGATGCTGAACTTACAGCTTATGAAAGAGGGAGAATTACTGAAAGATCCTGAAAGATATAGGAGGTTAGTGGGAAAACTTAATTATCTTACGATGACTCGGCCTGACATAACTTATTCAATGAGTATTGTGAGCCAGTTTATGTCTTCTCCTACAGTTGATCATTGAGCTGCATTAGAACAAATTTTGTGTTATTTGAAGACAACTCCCGAACGTGGTTTATTATATAAGGATTATGGGCACACTAACATTGAATGCTTCTTAGATGCTAATTGGGCAGGGTCTCGAGAAGATAGGAGATCAACTTCAGGATATTGTGTATTTGTGGGTGGTAATTTGGTTTCTTGGAAGAGTAAGAAACAAAATGTGGTGTCATGTTCAAGTGTCGAATTAGAATATAGAGCAATGGCATAGTCTGTATGTGAATTAGTCTGGATACGTCAACTTCTTATTGAATTAGGATTTGATATCATAGCACCGACAAAATTGTGGTGTGATAATCAAGCAGCTCTTCATATTGCATCTAATCCGGTATTTCATGAGCGGACTAAACACATTGAGGTTGATTGTCAATTTGTACGTGAAAAGATACAAGAAGGTTTGGTGTCAACAGGATATGTGAAGACTGGAGAGCAATTAGGAGATATCTTCCTAACAAGTTGGGCATGATGAATATATATGCTCCAACTTGAAGGGGAGTGTTAGAGTTATTATATTAGTATGAGTGTAATTATATGGTGTTGTCCTTTATTGTCTTTTTACATTATCCTTCTTAGGTTAACCTTGTACAGTGTATATATATATCTTTTATGTGAATGGAATAGATTATTTTGATTCTCTCAAACCATTAGCGTTTACAAGGAGAAAATACAGCAAGGTTTGGTATCTACTAGATATGTGAAGACTAGAGAGCAATTAGGAGATATTTTCACGAAAGCTTTAAATGGAGTTAGAATAGATTATCTTTGTAACAAGTTGGGCATGATTAACATATATGCTCCAACTTGAGGGGGAGTGTTATAGTATATATGTGAATATAGTAGCTTGTAGTCTTTAGTCCTTTATTGTAATTTTACTATTATTAGTTTAAGGCCTCTATGTATGCCTATATATATTTGACTCCATTGTATAGAAGGATATGAGATTCTCTCATATTCGAGATCTCAATGACAAGTTAAACGGCTTAGCCATAGTCCAATCACAAAGTACCCCAAGTCTTATTAGAAAAACCTACTTTAAGATTTCAAAGTTCGTTAAGGATTTCAAAGATAGGGGACCTTCCAGTTTCACACACACACAAAAAAGGTTCCAATAATTGTATATTATTCTTCTTTAAATTAAAACTTATGCACGCAACTTATTTGTAAAATCAAGTTAGGAATGTGAGAATGAGTACTTCGAATCAACATGAACAAGTAAGTGGAAAAAGTAAAGCGACATAATAAGGTGACGATCTAAGAAGCACGGACACGGACACAGACACGACAGGACACAGTGATACGTCAATTTCTAAAAAACTAGGACACGGACACGTTGAGGATATATTGTTTTTTTTAAAAAAAAAAATTAGTATATATATAAATAACTTTTTTTTGAACAAGATACAAAATTTTCATTGATGAAATGAAAAGAGACTATTGCTCAGGATACAAACTCCCAAAGGAGTGAAAAGAAAGCGAAACTAAAGAGAAAACTAACAATAACAACAAAGATTACGGGGGAAAAATAAAAGAATGCCAATTAAAACAAATATCCTATGAAGAGAAAGCAACAAAAGATTTAGAAAGAGTGCACCAGGAAGAAGCCTTTAAGCAAGCTGATTCCAGACGAACTACAGAATGCCACGCTTTATCTTCAAAAACCCTCTGATTTCTTTCCATCCAAATTTCTGATATCAAAGTTTTAACACCATTAATCCATAATAATCTTGGTCTTGAAGAAAAAGAAGGACCAATAAGCAGTTGAAGCACATTCTCTTTTACTGAATTTGAAAAAACCCACTGCATTTTGAAAATAGCAAAGAACTTTGACCAACAAAGTTGTGAATATGCACACTCAAAGAACAAATGCAATGCGGAGTCTCCTGCCTTCAAACATAGAGGACAAATCGAAGGAAATAAGCTGAAGAACGGCAATTTTCTTTGAAGAACATCAGAAGAATTCATACTACCATTCAAAATAATCCACATCAAAATATTTATTCGTTTAGGACTTTTAGATTTCCAAATTGCCCAAAACAAATCCGATTGAATGGGGATACTCGAACCAAGCTGATGAGACAAAGAGCTAACGGTAAACTGTCCAGAATTTTCAAGAGACCAAACACGAGCATCATCAGATGAGCCAACCACCAAAGAGTCCAAAACACCTAACAAAGATTGTAAATCCGCAATTTCTTCATCCTTTAGAAATCTCCGAGAAACAATATACCAAGAATTATGTTGACAATCCCAAAATTCCGAAACTGAACCATTAGGTGAGGAGGAAATATTAAACAATCTTGGAAAACGAGACTTAAGAGAAACCACCCCACACCAAATGTCATGCCAGAAAAAGGTTTGCCGACCATTACCCAATTTGAAACTTGCAAAAACTTCGAACTTCTTCCAAACTTTAGAAATATTCATCCAAGGGCTTCTAAGACTAGCAACATGCTTACCTGTCTTGTCGTGTGACATTCAAATGAAGAACTGCCATGAATACTGATGATTACTTTCCTCCAAAAAGCATGAGGCTCATTCATAAAACGCCATCCCCATTTAGCAATCAATGCAAGGTTTCGATGCTTAAGAGCACCAATTCCTAAGCCACCATCTTTTTGAGACTTAGAAACCAAATTCCATTGGACTAAATGATTGATCTTTCCCCCTTCCTTTCCTTCCCAGAAAAAATTTCGCAACATACGCTCCAGCTCAATACTTATCTGAGAAGGCATTACAAAAAGGGAGAAATAATATAATGGAATGTTTGAAAGAACCGAGGAACATAACGTCAATCTTCCTCCTCGCGAAAGGTTAAAACGCTTCCACCTGTCTAAATAACTTAATTGAATGATAATTTTAAAAATAAGAACTAAAAAATTTGACGCTATGGTTTAACTTAAGCTATTAAAAAAACATACTGATTCAAGGCTATCGGCAGGAAGAGGCTAACGACGACAGCGGCAGTGGCAGCGAAGACCAATGACGACGGCAATGGCGATTGCATGGAGGTCGGCTGTCGATGAAAGTTGCATCTGCCATGATTGAGGTGAGGGACTGGCTGGTTTGTCGAACGAATTAGGGCAGCAGGCTGGTTTTTTATTTCTTTTATTTTTTTTAATTACTTTGGGCTTTAGACATTTGGGCCCAAAAAATACCTAAGTTTTTCATTCTCCAGTCGTGTCCCAGCCGTATCCAAGCGTGTCCCAGTGTGTCCATAATTTTTTTTTTTTAAAAAAAAGGACACAAATTTGCGTGTCTGGCGCGTGTCCGAACGTATCTATGTTGAACACGTGTCCAACACAGATTCTTCCCCTATTTTCACGTGTCCATGCTTCATAGGTGACGGTTCATGCAGTAAGTAGAGCACTAAAAGTATGCAATACTATTGAGAAAATGAAAATGAAAGATTAAAAAATATTGCGGAAACAATAATCAAACTCTCGATGTTTGTTGAACAAAGAGAAATGAAAATGAGAGAGTAGAATCCAAATAGATGAATAAACTTCATTGGTGATGCAAAAAATGTGGTATTGAAAATGAGGCACACAAATGTGGTACATAAAATGTAGTACACAAATGTGATACATGTCTTCCCATGTAAGTTTGTCCTTGAAGAATGATTAAACCTACTTCAGATCTAACAACTTAAAACTTAAAAAACAATAAAAACAACATTCATGGTAAATGTTAAAACTAAAAACTAAGAACTTAAGGCCCCGTTTGATAACCATTTTGTTTTTGGTTTTTGGTTTTTGAAAATTAAACCTATAAACTCTACTTTTACCCACAAGTTTCTTTGTTTTTTATCCATATCCTTCCCTTGTTTTCAAAAACCAAATCGAATTTTAAAAACAAAAAAGTAGTTTCCAAAAACTTGTTTTTGTTTTTAGAATTTGGCTAGGAATTCAAATGTATCTTTAACAAAGATGAAAACCATTGTATGGAATTTGAGATGAAACAAGCATAATTTTCAAAAACCAAAAACCAAAAACCAAATGGTTATCAAACGGGGCCTTAATAATTAAATCTAACAATAAATAGGAAACTTAAGAAACACAAAGTCGAAAATGGAACTAAGAAAAATCTCAAATCTCAACACGTACAAACCTATCCCACATGGGTGCAGTGTTGAGGACAAAATTTAGCTTCTGATCCATCGATTCCTGCATCTCTTTTTTCCCTCCACGCAAAGCACTCTTTATCCAACCAGAGAATATGCTTTTTGGTTCTGGTTTCAACTGTATCCACTGATCATATGTGATGACTTCAGAAGGAAAATAGTTTGAATGGACCGTTCTGCAGTTAATAACAAACAACTTTTAGGAAATCGTTGAGTGGTGACATGGATGCCATGAAACAAAAATCAAATGTTGCTTTTCTGTGTTCCATGATAGTGAGAACTCAATATGATATGAAGTTCAATAAAGAGAGAAAATGAATAATATTTAAATTAGTAGTTGTAATCATTAATAGTTTATTTTTTTCAAATTATATTGTACAGCTATTTGTTATTTATTTCCTTTTTTGTAATTAGCTCCTAATTGGTAAATGATTGATGGAGCTAGGTATTTTTCTTTGTAGGTATTTTTACTTTCCTTTTATTTTCTAGGGTGATTTGCTATTTAGACTAGCTTTGTATTCATCTTTTCCATTCAAGGAAGAATATTTTTTCTCTCTTTTGCATTGATATGGTATCAGAGCCTTGAAGCTCTCGATTGGCCTTCATTGCTGATTATCTTCTTCGACCGGCCTTCATTGTCGATCATCTCTTTCATAGCCTGCATTGCGAATCTTATTTGACACCTTGTCTCCATCTAGGCGTTTTGGCGTGCGTGGGTGTCTTTCCGTTTGCGAGTAGTATCGCGTTCATGGGTATTTCTGCTTGTGCTCGTGCTCGAGTATGTTTATTGATTCACGAGCATCCTCCGTTTGAGAGTCTTTTTTTCGGCCGTTTTTTGATTCGTGAGCATCTGTTGCTGGGCTGTTTTTGCTCCCAGCATGGGTATTTTTGCTCACTTACGTGGCT
Source organism: Luffa aegyptiaca (assembly GCA_017139565.1). NCBI lineage: Eukaryota > Viridiplantae > Streptophyta > Magnoliopsida > Cucurbitales > Cucurbitaceae > Luffa > Luffa aegyptiaca. Next base: position 15,271,512 of record CM029396.1, read on the forward strand.
GTTTTTTCTCCTAGAGTGGGTATTTTGCTCAGTTACGTGGTTGTTTTTTCTCCCAGCGTGGGTATTTCTTTTTTGCTCTCACAGTGGGTATTTTTTCTGATGGAGATTTAATGGAAATGATGAAGATGGAGGTTGAGGTTGAGGAAGAAGATGAAGAAGATGATGAAGATGGAGGTTGAGGTTGAGGAAGAAGATGATGGAGATTTAATGGAAATGGAGGAAGAAGATGATGAAGATGAAGATGAAGATGAAGATGGAGGAAGAAGATGAAGATGATGAAGATGGAGGAAGAAGATGAAGATGATGAAGATGGAGGAAGAAGATGAAGAAGAAGAAAAAAGAAGTAAAATAAAATAATAAAATATTTTTTATTTAAAAATTTTTAAAAATAGTTTTTTAATAAAAAAAATGCATGTCAAGTCAGCAGAAAATTGGATGGAGGAACCAAAATGAAACGAAATCCAAACCTCAAGGGCTAAATTGTCGAGTTTGAAAACTCATGGACCAAAATGAAACCAAACCCAAATCTCAGGAACCAAAAGTGTATTTTGGTTTTTGAACTAAGCACTTACAATTTTTTTAGGTCAAATTTCTTCCCTACTTTTGGCAACATCGAAGGTTAACCAGGGTTAACAACTTAAGGAAAAAAAAAAAAAAAAGAACATTCCTAATCATATTTTGGGCACATTCATACAGCCAAACAAACCCAATTATCAAAGAATAACATTACTTAAAACCCTTCGCTAATTTCTTAAGATTGATGGAACAAACATTTCTTATTGATATTTGCAAAATATGATATTTGACGTACAAAGTTGTACGAGGAAGATAAAAAAAAGCTAGAAAAAAAACAATCAGCTTGAACCTTTGATTCAGAACCCCATGTTAAACAGATCAGCACCCCAAACACAGACTATTTTAACACATACTAAAATAATCTGCACCGCAAACACATATTATTTTATCCCAGACTAAAATAATCTACACCCCAAACACAGACTATTTAACTCCACAGATTATTATAACCCCAGACTATAAAACCACTAACTATTATAACCAACTCAACACCCCAAACAGCCCCTAAGTTGATAAAACTCCACGGCCACTGATAAGAGAATCTAAGGAAGAAATATCCCTAAATCGAAGAGAGAAATTTTAAATATTCCCATCCGTTGCTTCAATTTCTACAAGTATGAAACCAGCAATATTCTTTTTAACTTCTATTCTAGCAGCTGTGCAATCCAAGAAAGGGTTTGGGAAGAAATACTAACCAAACCCCCCAAAGTGTTCTCCAATAGCTTCAAAAGAAGAACGCTTCCAATAAGACAAAGGTAAGTTTTTCAATGAAATCCAACCTCCATAACCTTCTATTACTTTCGGATCAGAATGCTTCTCTGTGGACCAATTCTCAATCTTGAAATGCAAATCTCCAATTAGTCTCCACTTTCCATCAAAGTTAAACTCAGAAAATTCATCATTTACTTTTAGCAAAGCCTTGTCTGCCATAAAAGGATTAATTATGACCTTAGATTGAAAGTAAACCTCAAGAGTATCTTGAACAACCTTCCAAGAGTTATGCGCAAGCAATCGAGTGAGTACTAAAGATTCGTTGAGATTAACTTCAACCACTTGGAATTAAACAAAACAAAACAAAACAAGCTTTAAATAGTGCTATCAGTTAACTTGGCAGAAAATACTGCCAAGACTTATATTAATTGGAAGAGAGAGAGTTTGCCAGAGATACTGCATGCAAGCACTCTTTAGTGCGTCATACTTTTCTTCTTTTATTCTTCTTCTCTTCTGTCTCTTCTTCTTAATCTTCCGATTCTTCTTATTCTTCTTCTCTGTATTGTTAATTCACTTTTCTTCTTCGTTTTATTGTTCTTCTCTCTTCTGTCTCTTTTCTTCTTTTCTTTTTTTTCTTGACCTTCCGACTCTTCTTATGCTTCTTCTCCATGTTAATATTTGTCTTCTTCCGACTCTTCCATTTCAATCTCATATGAATAGGGTTCTTGTTGCCCATGCTAAAAGGTGATCACCTTGCTTTTGACAAGTGATGGCACTAAATGACAATAAATGGCGCACCATGGCATGCGCCAAGTCAAAGGCCCTCGTCATGGATACCTTTATGGTGCTGAAGCCTCATCTCCCCTCCCTCTTGCCTCAACAACATTGATTCCATCAAGCTAGAAACTGGGAAATCCTAACTTTTCCTCAAAACAGCAAAGCAACGGAATGATCCCAGTTCTCTCTTCTGGATCTTAGGCTGCATCTAATATTGTTTTGGATTTTAGTGTCATAGCATAATTTGAGTCCATTGAAAATGGGGTATCAATTCTCCATAGGCTAGGGTGTCGAAGGTAATTGATCAGACTTCATTAAGTCTAAATTTAGTTCTCTCACTCAAGAGTTTTGGAAGTCCTGAAATGAACTACTTCCAATAAGGAGGATTGCAATAAGTTCATATAAAGAGATTACCTACAAACTTGTCTTTACATCAACCGAAATCTTGAAGAGTATTGCAACAGAGATTGAGAAGAATTTCTAAAGATCTTTCTTGAAATTGAGCTAGACCACCAATAAACATTTTGGTAATAGTGAAGAGGAGGGTGTTGACAGCACCCTGTTTTCCATCCTCAACCTTTGTTCTCGAAGTTTGTTTAAAGGTAGCTAGTCCACCAACATTTCAATTGACATTGACATTTCCGTAAGTTAGGACCTCAATATTTTCATTGACATTGACATTGTGAACCTTGGTGATGTAGATACCGTGTGACATACGTAAACTATCAATTTTAAATAAATTGGAATATCATCTAGCTTCAAAAAACTATTCTAAACCCAATTTTGAATGAGTAAAATGTTCATTTCGCCACTTGAACTTGAAGAAAAACTGATAGACCCCGAATTACCAAAGTGTATACACGAAAGAAAGGGAAGAAAGGGGGGACCAAATGATGTAATTGTGTGAGGTTTTCAGGTTGTTATCGTGAGAGTGTGTGGGTGATGATTTTGTGGGGTCCATGGGATTCGAGTAGTTATGTGTTTTGAGTGCGTCTGTTAGTAGGCCTTTTACAAGGACATTGTGGAGAGAGGGAGGTTTATCTTTTTGCATTTTGGCTAAATTGTAGCTCTTGTTGAGCATTGAAGAGAGGGGGGGGAGCTCTTGAAACTCCCTTGGCATTGCCAAATCAGTAAATACATAATTTGAGCTCTATCAAATGCTTTTGCATGCCTCATAGAAAGAGTGACTAACAACAGAGACAATGTGTTGCGACATCTCAAGACTATTGAATTACCTTCTTCAGTAAGGAACCAAGTCCGACATCAGAAGCATAAAAATAGGGATTATCCATTACATACCGGAATTTTGGGTTGGGAAGCAAAACTTTCCACGATAAATATCCTTCCGGAAGAGCAACTCCTCTCAGCTCAAGGTATGATTCAAGAATTGAAGCCCATCTTCGTGTCTCAGCCACCTGTATTTAAAATTGAACATATGATATAAAAATCCATTCTATATCTCATATTCTTCTTTTTCTATTTGGAAACTTTCAAAGATTCATAAGAAAGAAACTTCCAATAGTAATGAAAGATACAAAAGGGAGGACAATAATTCCTTATGAACCACCTCAAAGATTACATTTTTTAAAATAACAAACTAACTTTCATTTAAGAAAAAAGAAGGGAAAAAAATCAATAATAAAAAATAAAAATATAATACAAGGGCACTAACAAAAGCAAGCCCACAAAAGGAAATCTCACTAAAGGGAGGGACTTCAATCAAGCAAAATAAAACCTAATGGATAATTGCAAAATAACTTCCTCACCGACAACCAAAGAGAAACATGCAACCTAGTAAGGGACCACACATCACGAGGGCCTCTCTCCACACCCCTAAATACTCTATTGCTCTCCCCCCATAGATCCACAATAATGCGTACACCCCAGTTTGCCACAAAAACCTCCCTTTCTCGCGAAAAAGCGAATGGAAGAGGAACTCCTTGATCATCTCCTTGTAATCTCTATGTCTCACCACCTGAAAACCAAACACATCAAAGAAAAGGCTCCAAACAAACAGGGCAAAATCACAACTCCAGAGGCTATGATCAAGGTCTCCCTCCATCTTCAATGCAACAAAATGGGCCAACCAAAGTAAGCATCTTTCTCGCAAGGCTATGATCAAGGTCTCCCTCCATCTTCCGACAAGGCTATGATCAAGCATTTTTTTTAGGAGAATTGCAGTGGGTGGCAAATTGGACCAAATTAATAGCAAATATAGCACCATGTAAAAAAAATTGCAAATATAGCAAAATCTATCGGAGTCTGTCTGATAGACTTCGATTATCAGAGTTTATCAGCGATAGACTCTGATTAATATCAGTCTACTGATAGACTCCGATTATTCAGAATCTAGCAATGTCTATCGCTGATAAACTCTGGTTAATCAAAATCTATCAGTGTCTATTAGTGTCTATCAGTGACTATCACTGATAGACTTTGATTAATCGAAGTCTATCAGCTATAGATACTGATATACTTTGAATAATCAGAGTCTATCAGTGATAGACACGGATAGCATCCGACAACAGCTTTTTGGTCTTGTACAATTTATTTTGCTATATTTGCAATTAGTTTGAAACTGTGCTATATTTGCTATTAATTTGGTCCAATTTGCCATCTATGCAACTGCCCCTTTTTTTATCTCTTTTTTTTCTTCTTCTTCCTTATTTCTCTTTCTCTCTCTCTCTCTTGGTCACGAATAACAGATCCTTCGCCGTCGGAATCGCCATTCATGAACCCAAGTTCTGATCTAGGCTGCGACATTGGCTAAGTCGGCGAATCTAGCCAGCTTCGATTACAATGGCGCTGGCTTAGTCGTAGAGGATCTGGGCCCTCAATTTTCTCGCCGATTGGATCTACGAATCCAGCGGGTTTGTGTCGTTTTCAAGCCTGGATTTTTTGCAGCAGATCTTCGAGTTCCAGATTTGGACGGCTGTGAGTTCCAGATCTGGGCGGTTGTGAGTTCCAATCGTTGCAGCGAAACGACGTCGTTTGGCTTGTCCATGACCTCCAACAGCCGGCCCGAAACTCTCACTTCAGAACACTCCATGCCCTCGTCGTTACACTCCACCAGAGTTCCCATGAAAAGGAAGAATCAAGTCAAGGTCTCAGCGAGGGACTCCTTCAGCTTCCGACAGCGGTCGCGGTGGTCACTGTCGCGGAGCTGGTCGGCAATGTAGAAGAGGAGGAGAGGCGTATTACTGGTGGGAGCGAATTGGTCGAGGAGTGAAAGCTTGAGCTCTTGGTTTTCTGGAGGCGTTGGAGACGAGGGCTTTATGGTCTCTCTTGAGATTATTTCTACTTTCATATTGTTCATCTCCATTGATTGTTGTTTTGAGTGCACCGGAACAGGAAGGAGGAACCCCTCCTCCCTCCCTCTTTTCTTTAAAAAAATGGAGAGAAAGAAGAAGAAAGGAAAAAGAAGAAAGGAGGAAGAAGAAGAGAAAATAATAATAATAATAATAATTGTCGGTCGCCGGCGAGCAACGATCACCAGCGGCCGGCAGTCGGCGACAACAATGGAGTGGTGGTGATGGTGGTTGAGAAGAAGAAAAAAAAGAAGAAGAAGAGAGGGAAAATGAAATTATAAAAAAATATGTATTTTAATTATTTTATTATTATTTTATTTTAAAAAATTAAAAAAAAATAATAAAAAATGGAGTCATGTCAGCAATCTATTAGTTTTTAACAGAAAAATTGATGGGGGGACTAAAAACGTAACGAAATTCAAACCTCAGAGGTAAAAATCTTGAGTTTGAAAACTCAGGGACCAAAATGAAACCTAACCCAAACCTCAAGGACCAAAAGCGTATTTTTCCCTATAATTTTTTATGGTGAAAGTAAAAAATTTACACTAATGAAAAAGAAACTTCTATCAAATAAGTGAAAAAGAAATAAAAAATTTACACTAATGATGATGGCTAATTGTTAGATAAAGTAATTATTTATAAGAAAAGTCATATTATATGCATAAAAATCCACGCACACAGTTGAACATGCATGTCAAAGAAAAAGTTAATCATATAACAATCACTTACAAATAGTATAAAATCCATCAAACCACAAACACAACCAGTAAAATCAACAATCAAAAAAAAAATCTTAATATGAAATTTCATGCAACTAAAAAAAGAATATTTCATCAAAATTCCATGATGAAGTGAATTTTACACAGACAAAGTGCGGTGTGTTTTGGGTAACATACACAATAGTAAAAGACAAATTAATTGCAAGTTCAATGCTTTTATACATGGATTGCATTTATACGCGAATAGATGCATTTATTGATGTATAACCACCTCCACCCAATAGTCGTGTCTTGTCGATATTAATTGCACACATTTGAATGAACAGACACATACACTCGAAGAGTCACATCGTCATTTAAACAGTCATGTCCTACCAGTATACATTGCAACTATTCAACCTTTCTCTCAATGGACACCTCAACTCGAAGAGTCATGTCCCATCATTGAAGGGCAAAATGGGAATTTATTAAAAAGGTAAGGGCATAATAGGAAGGCAAAGATTCTCCCCTCTTAGCCCCTTTTATATATAGTATTTTATATATAGTATTTTATAGATAGTATAGATATAGATTAGCTTTAGAATAATTCTGATTATGTGCATCTGCATCATATTATAGAAAGATCGTAACAGGTTGCTTAGCTCACGAAAAGTGTAAAGGCGAGGGACAAGCTTTAGCTAAATGAAAGAAACTTACTGGATCAGGCAGAATCTCTGACTTTTGTCTGCCAGCACCTTCACAGATCCAGCTGCCATCACCACTGATGGACACAAAACCTGAAAGATTTTTGACACATATCACCACTGCTTCCCTGTATGAATTTAAATAATTGAAAGCATAAGAGATAATAGAAAAAACCAAAGGCCAGAATTAACAAACATCACGTAATATGTTTCTAAGAGAGATGACATTTAATATTTTGTTCTCGGTATTTTTAGGGAAATGAACAGATACAAAGAAGGATAACTAATGTGACGTCCAATGGTAGCAATCACTGGCTTTTGTGGGGGTGGGGGTGGGTGGTGAGGTTATCAACAAAAACTTTATTTATTTATTTTTATAAGAGACATAAACCACCCCATTCAAGAAACAACGAACAAGAGAGGACAACCGACGGGCAAGGGGACAAGGGGTCCCCCTCCCCAAAAGAGAAAAGTTACCAAAACACCTTCCAATCTAAGTTGATGATGGAAGTGGAATACAAAAAAGACTTGTGTCGGCTACTCCAATTAGAAGCCATGAACTTACCGATCACAAAAGTAATCAAAAGAATTGAACTTATCTTTAAAATTTCCATCATTTCTTTCCTTCCAAATCATTCATAAGACAGCCTTTACCATGTTGGACTACAACACCTTAGCCTTGCCATTAAACGCCCGCCATTTAGGGATTCCATCAATCAATCTTCAAGAAGCCGAGGCTTACACCACTTAATATCAAACTGATTCCCAAAGAACTCCCATGCTTTACGGCTGAAACTACAACGGAGGAGAAGATGAGATTAAGACTCTTCACTTGCACAAAACACACATGTTTCAAGAGACCTGAAAATGGGGGAGTCGGCTCTGCAGTTTGTCAAAAGTAATAATATGTCATGAGCCACAGACCACAAAAAAAGCTTGATGCTTTTAGGAACTATCCTTCCCAAATCACCTGGCAGATCTCCTTCCCCAACGGCCTTCTCCTTTTCTCCATCAAAGCAAGATTAGTGGATTTCACTGAGTAAATCCCATCTGATTCCAACCTCCACACCAGAGCATCATGCCTGAGGATCAGTTTACTACTCTCTAACAATGAAGAAAGGTTGTCCCATTCCTCCATCTCCCTATCAAACAAGCCTGTCCTCATCTTTAAATCCCAACTACAAGCGTCCAAGTTCCACAGATGCTGAACTTTGCTAGTTTTAGCATTTGAAATGCTAAAATTAGAAGGGAACAACACCTTTAAGGGCTGTTTACTATTCCATCTATCTTCCCAAAACAGAACTTCACTCCCTGCACGCACCTCATAACTCACATTCTGCCAAATAAAGAACCTGCTTTGTCTTAGCCACCTCCTTCCAAGGACTAAAAGTCCCTTTCCAGTTGTTAAAATTGATGAAATCTCTAGGGGAATCAACTCTGAATTTTCTTTCCACATCTAACCTCCAAAGAACTTTTTTTCTCTTTCAAACCTCCACAAGCACTTAGTACAGAGACATTCTTTAAACAAAAATATTTCACTACTAAATGATTGCCCTTTTTCGCACTGGCTCCCAGTCTACTTGTCAAGATACTCCTCAACAGAATGGTGTTGTTGAAAGAAAAAATAGGCATTTACTTGAAGTAGTTCGTGCTATAATGTTTTCCATATGAGGCGAAGCGATTCTCACAACTACTTATCTCATAAATAGAATGCCTAGTAAGATCTTGAATTTTAAAACTCCCATTGATTGCTTTAAAAATAGTTTTCCAAAATCTCGCCTATATTCTAATTTACCTCTCAAAGTTTTTGGGTGTACTACTTATATTCACATTCCAAGTCACTTTCGGTCAAAACTTGATCATAGAGATGTTAAATACATTTTTTTGGGTTACTCTTCAAATCAAAAAGGCTATAAATATTTTGATCCTCAAACAAAAAAATGTTTTGTGAGCATGAATGTGTCTTTTTTAGAAAATCAACCATATTTTACCCAAAGTTCTCTTCAAGGAGAGAAACCAAATTTGGAAGATAACTTTTGGGATGTTTCTGTTATTGAGATATCAAAATATGAGAGAATCAATTGTACTTCTATATAATGGAGCCAAATATATATATAGGCATACATAGGAGCCCTAAACTAATAATAGTAAAATTACAATAAAAGACTAAAGACTACAAGCTACTATATTCACATATATACTATAACAGTTTCTACTCCTCTTCCTAACCTTATTTGTCCTGATGTTACTAGTCCTTTGGTGTCAAGTATAGAAACTTCTCAATCAGGGGGAGAAATATTACATAATGATCCTACTGATCAAGTTCCTGAGTTTAAGTTTTATACTAGAAGAAAATTCAATTAGAGGAACCAAGACCAAATAGTTGATCCTTCACAGAACCAATCTGAGACTCCGACGATTGAAACTGGAAAATCTGGTAATCCTTCTTCCATTCCTACTTCAACTATTCAAAATAATTTGCCAATTGCGTCTGATCTTGATATTCCCATGGTCCTAAGAAAAGGTACTCGAAGTTGTACCAAATATCTTATTGCAAACTACATGTCATATCAAAATTTGTCTAATAGTCATAAAGCCTTTACATCTAGGATAAATGACTTGTTTGTTCCAAAGAATATACATGAGGCCTTAGAAGATCCAAGTTGGAAAGTAGCAGTTATGGAGGAGATGAATGCTCTAAAACAAAATGGGACTTGGGAAATAGTAGAGTTGCCAAAAGATAAGAAACCAATGGGTTGTAAATGGGTGTTCACCATAAAATGCAATGCAGATGGTAGTATTGAGAGATATAAGGTCAGACTAGTAGCTAAAGGCTTCACCCAAACATATGGGATTGATTATCAGGAAACGTTTGCCCCAGTTGCTAAAATTAATTCTATTCGAGTGTTTTTTCTATTGCAGCTAATTCAGAATGACCTCTCTACCAACTTGATGTGAAAAATGTTTTTCACAATTGCGACCTTGAGGAAGAAGTTTTTATGCATTTCCCACCAGGTTTTGAAAAGGAACTTGGAAGTAATAAAAATTTCAGATTAAAGAAATCTTTATATGGCTTAAACAGTCTCCAAGAGCTTGGTTCAAACAGTTTGGAAAAGTTGTGTCTGGTTATGGGTTTCTTCAAAGTCAAGTAACCATACTATATTTTATAAACACTCTAAGAATAATAAAATCTCTATTGTAATTGTCTATGTAGATGATATTATTCTTACAGGTGATGATGAAGTAGGTCTAGCTTATCTGAAGAAAAACCTTGCAACTGAGTTTCAAATCAAGGACTTGTGAACATTAAAATATTTCCTTGGGATAGAATTTGCAAGATCAAGGAAAGGTATCTTTGTAAATCAAAGAAAATATGTCCTTGACTTACTTGAAGAAACAGGAATACTTGGATGCAGAGTTGCTAAAACTCCTATGGAGCCCAATTTGAAATTAGAAGCAGCAAAAGAAGAAGAAATAAAGGATAAGGCGAGATACCAAAGACTTGTGGGGAGACTAATTTATTTGTCTCATACACGTCCGGACATTGCGTTTGCTGTAAGCATGGCAAGTCAGTTTATGCATGCACCTGGACCAACTCATTTCAAAGCTACCTATAGGATTTTAAGATATTTAAAATGAGCTCCTGGTAAAGGTATTTTATTCAAAAAGAATAATCACTTCCAAGTAGAAGTCTATACAGATGCAGACTAGGTTGGAAGTACTACTGATAGAAGATCTACCTCAGGCTACTGTTCCTTTGTTGGAGGAAATCTAGTTACATGGCGAAGCAAAAAGCAAAATGTAGTGGCCAGGAGTAGTGCTGAAGCAGAGTTTAGAGCCTTAGCCCGTGGAATTTGTGAAGGCATATGGATCAAAAGAATACTTGAAGAATTCAAGTTTCCTCAGACTAAGCCTATTTGAATTTATTGTGACAATAAGGCTATCATATCTATAGCTCTCAATCCAGTTCTACATGATAGAATACATACTAAGGTTGACAAATATTTTATCAAAGAAAAGATTAATACTAGTGCAATATGTATCTCTTATCTTCCGACGACAGAGCAAATTGCTAATGTGCTAACTAAGGGACTTCGAAGCAATTCGATAAACTAATTGACAAGCTAGCTATGGAAGACATCTTTAAACCAGCTTGAAGGGGAGTGTTGGAATTTCTAGTCTTTACAATTGTGTAAATATTATTTGTCAATATTTTGTCATTATTGTCTTTATTCTTTCCTTATATTGTAGTGGGTCTTTCTCCCATGTAAGATGACCTAGGTTGCACATATTTGAATTACAATAATTATTCTCCTAAATTCAAGACCTTTCTTATCAAAACCAACAGGAACATAAACATTATTTCTTCCTCCATAAGAAGGCCAAACGACACATTCAAAGTACCAACCATGAGATGATCTAATTTGCACAGACGAATGGTCTCAAAATCCTCCCTAAATTCCTTGTGATAAAAAAATATACTAGATCTTCTAATTTTTGTTATTACTTTCCAAGGAGCTTTCAAGCCAACTAAGAGAGAAAAGGAAAGATGAATCTTCTGTTTTTTGTTATTACCTACCACAAAACACTTTTCCTTTTCACCCATATGTGAAAATAAGTATTATGGATACAACAACTCATCACTCCCATAGACCCACAAACACCACAATCCACAGAGGCCAAGAACCATTAAGACCCATAAACAGCAAAACACAGAAACCACGAACGGCAACGAGCAGATGATCCACGAACCACAAAGACCCACAACCCACTGAGAACCACGAACAACAAAACACAGAACCAACGAACAAGCGACGAGCAAGTGAGCTAATTGGGATGAAATACTAACAAGCTACAAACAGACAAACTACGGAGGAAAATCAACAATGGAAGAATGGACACAAACGAACAGCAGATAGTAGACACGAACACAAGCTACCAAAACGTGAACACGCCAAAGAAACGCAAACATCGAAGGAAGATGTCAGGGAGAACAAAGACGAGAGAAAAGCTTACTGGAGAGCGTGACGTCGGAAGAAGAGAACGCCGGAGAGATAGGATTTTTTACGAGGTTTTCAAGATTAGGTCGGCGGAAGAGAGAATGGAGAAAAGGGGGTTTCCATGCCAAAACTTTGTTATGGTTGAACTTGTCTCGGGCTTACTTTTGGGTACTCTAGAAGGAAAGAAATCAAAGAGTGTTTATGGACAGAGAACAACCATTTGAAGCTTTCTTTGATCTTCTTATTTATTATGCTATCTCATGGTGTAATCATCAAAAATCTTTGCTTCATATAGTTATCTTTTTTGTAAATTTCAAATATCAATGAAATTGTTTCTTATCAAAGAAAAAAAGAGAGAGAAAGAAAGGGGACCCTCTTGCCTAATCCCTCTAGCAACCCATATTTTGCCACTCAATCTCCCATTGATCATAATGGAGAAAATTGAATCGAAAGACATCGCATAATCCAGATCTCCACCTATCCCCAAAACCTTTTAACTCTAGAATGTAGTCAAGAAAATTCCAATCAACCTTATCATGCACCTTGAAATCATTCTTTATAATATACTCCAACTTGGTTTTTCTCGGTCAACACCAACAAATTTGGTGAGATTACTTGGAAAAATACAACTTACCGTTTTATTTTTCCACTGACATCAGTTTTACACTTATGTCATATTTAGGGTTAAAAATTGACCTTTTTCTCAAAAAAAAAAAAAAAAAAAGGTGGAAATATTTTCTCTCCTCATGCTCTCTCACATATGTCTCCCTTCAGTCTCCCTCTCTGTCTAGTCCCCTCCCTCACCCCCATTCCCAAGTCTCCTTCTCTGTCTAGTCCCCTCCCTCACCCCATTCCCATGGTCTCGACTGTTCAAAACCTTTTTCAGGTGATTGTGAGGAGATTCGAGTGATGACAACAGTGGCAACTTGTGTGTATTGGCTTTAGATGGGTGTTCGAGTCTTTAAAACGATAAAGGAAGTAGGATAGTTTGTGAAACCTTTCGTGTATCTTCTATTTGGATGTTGCAAATATGGGTCTAAGGGTGGAGTGTGGGTTTCCACTTTTTGGTGGGTCTCACTAGATTCCGCAATTGCTTGGCGAGCTTCTTCCCCTGGTTCAATGCCTAGATTAGACTCGTTTGCTCCATTATTGAACCTCAATAACTCGCATTCTACGAAAAATACATCTTAATTGAAATGTAAGAGCCGAAACCTTAAAATTAAGAAGCATGGGCCAACATGAGAATAATTCAACAATTAAGGCACTACTAAGCTTTCTTCCCTTCAGGGCAAAGGTTCGAATCCACAACGTCAAATCTATTGAACTAAAAAAAAAAGAAAAAAGAAAAGATTAAGGAGCATGGAATGGCAATAGAAACATAGTGAAAGGGAAATTATAGGAAGATGGGGATATAAAGGAGGAAGAGAGAAACTATAAAACTATCTACATTAAGTACTCCAACAAACTAGAAAGACCAAGTAAAAATGCTCACATATTTTCATACATGAAACCTTGTGCAGATAGCTTGGCATTACCTAGGGGTCCAATGTCCCTTCAAAGTCCGGTTTCTCAAGTTTTAGTAGGATTAGATGAAGAGTACAATCCCATAGTGGTGGTGATTCAACGAAACATAGCAATTACTTGGTCAAAATTGCAAATTGGGCTACTAACATTTGAAGAGTGTTTGGAGCATCAATTCTCGCATAAAAAGAAGAAGACTTGTGAACCAAGCCTTCATCAATATGGTTGGTAGCAAACCAAGTACATGCAATCAAAGGAACTTTGGTAATACAAGTCAACCATACAACCCTGAAAATCAAAAAAGAGGAAGGAACAATAGTGGCAAAGGTCGTTGGAATAACACAAATAATTGGCCTTATGTCAAGTATATGGAAAACTGGTCATTGATTGCTTTGGTAGATTAGAGGATTTTCTAATCTTGCAAGGTCAAGTAAATAAAAATCCCTTGCTCACACTTTAACAAAAATTACATGGACACGTTAACTCCTCAATGAGATGAGTTGTCCTCCTACCTCTACTTTGGTTTTAATGAGAAACAAAGACCTTTCATTGACATAAAAATGAAAGAATACACAAACATACAAAAAGCAAGCCCAACAACAAAAAAACACCAACCCCTAATTACAAAAATGGACCCCAACCAAAAGAATCAAGCCAAGCGGATAATTACAAAAATCTTGAGTCACAAACGCTCAAAGAGATGAATTAAACCTAATCACCTCCAAAACCTCCTCACCAGATCTCTCCACGCTTCTAAAGATTCTACAATTCCTTTCAAGCCAAATGCCCCACAAGATGGCAAAAAAACAGCCTACCAGAGGATTCTTCCTTTCTCACGAAAAGGAGAGTTCAAGAGAACTTCCTCAAACATAGAACAACAGTCCATGTTTTGAACCACTACCACCCCAAAGGATCTGAGAAAACGGTGCCAAATGGCACACACAAAGGATAGTCCAATAAAATATGATCAAGGTCCTCCTCTTACTTTCGACGAAGAACACACCGTTGCAACCTCAACACAAGAGAACAAAACTTCGAATGCAATCTTGAGTGTTCGCCCACTCATGCAAAACTTTCCTGGCAAAGAACTCCAATTTTTTAGGAATTTTAACATTCCAAAGAGAAGAGAACGCCAAGGCATCCTGGAAAGGAGAAGGGGAACAAAGGATATGTAAAAAAGAAGCACAAGAGAAACCTCAAAAGGATCCGGCCCCAAAGCCTAGAATCCCTTCTCCTATGAAAAGTCACCTAATTAGCAATAAGAGAAATGAGACTAACCACCACGACCGCTTCTCGATTAGTGAGCAGCCAACAAAAACCGTCTCACCACGACTGCTTCTCGATCAGTGAGCAGCCAACAAAAACCCAAGGAGAGTAAAGATACACTATCAAAATAGGGCAAAATAGAGGCTACCGAATGCAACCTTTTCTCAAACAAGTGATAAAGTTGGGGAAACAAGGTACACAAAGGTCTATCTCCCACCCAAACATTTTTCAGAAATAGGTATTTGAACCATCCCCGATAGAACAAATCATAAACAGAGAGAAAAGAGGAAAACCCAAAACAATAGCGCACTAGAGAATATTACTAGAGCCCTTCACCCCACTACCTAAAACTCACTCAAAAGGGTGGGACCATACCTGCTCACGATAACCCTCCACCACATGGCACTGGGCTCCTTTGCCAAAAAAAAGTCTCACTACATAACCTCAAGTTCCCAATGCCTAACCCCCCAACTCCACCAGCTTTGACACCATCTCCTACCCGACCAACTGAGGTCCCTTTCCCTCCTCCACTGCTTCCCACAGAAAGTTTCGCAACAGTTTCAATGTTCTTACTAACTAAAAAAGACATCGTAAAAAGGGAAAGAATAAGGAAGCTGACTCACTTCACAACCACCAAAGACACCCAGAAAGATAAATTAGACAACTCACAATTAACTCAAATAACAGAACCTTTCCTGCAATTAATTATGAGGCTCAAGATAGTTTCAAAAAAGGATAGAAAACCATTTAAGTTCCTAAAAGACCATTCCTTATCTGAACAAAAGAATAGAGTGTCGTCAGCAAACTGGAAATGCACACTATCATAACCCACCTTGAACCCCTCCACCAACTATTTCTTCACACCGTCGACACTACAAACTCAAAACATCCCCCAACCAAATTAAACATGAAAGGTGACAAAGGGTCACCCTGCCTAAGGTTTCTCGTTGCAAAAATCTTACCTCTCAATCTACCATTGAAAAAAATTGAGAAATTCATTGATCTTATACAAATCCACATCCAGGCTCTCCACTTGTACCTAAAACCTTTCCTTAAAAGGACCATAACAAGGAAACCCCAATTCACATGGTCATAAGCTTTCTCAAAATCAATCTTAAAAATCACCCCTCCCTTTTTCTTCTTCTTAAAATCCTCAATGGTCTCATTCGCAATCAAAACTTGATCTAAGATCTGTCTACCTGCAATAAAAGCTCCTTGGAAATTAGAGATAGTGTTGGGGAGAACTTTCCTAAGTTTGTCCGTCAAGGTCTTTGCAATAATCTTATACAAACTAGTCACAAGACTTATGGGTCTGAAATCTTTAACCTGTTTTGCATATTCCAAAAGATTCTTAAAGAATATTCCTACCGCTGCAAATGATTGGGAATCAAAACTAACCACAAGCCAGCACGTACAGTCGGTTACAAATTCTCTCTCTACGTGCATTGTTCTTTTTGTTGAAATAACATTGTAGTGTATACGGATATGTACCTCGCTCTCTATAAATTGTGAGAGCTAATAATAAGCAATTATCCAATTCTCAAATTCTTGATTCAGTTCATTCCTTTCCTACTTTTACTCATAAACTTGATAGCAAAGGTCCTGTTTGATAATCATTTGGTTTTTTATTTTTGGTTTTTGAAAATTAAGCTTATAAAAACAACTTCCACCTATAAGTTTCTTTCTTTTATTATCTATCTTCTTCCCATATTTTAAAAAACCAAGTCAAGTTTTGAAAACAATAGTTTCCAAAAAAAAAAAAAATTAATTTGGCTATGAATTCAAATATGTCCTTTTTTTGAACAAGATACGAAACTTTTCATTGATGAAATGAAAAGAGACTATTGCTCAGGATACAAACTCCCAAAGGAGTAAATAGAAAGCGAAGCTAAAGAGAAAACTAAAAATAACAACAAATATGTCCTTAACAAGATGAAAAATTAATAGAGAGAAAACAAACCTAATTTTCAAAAACCAAATACCAAATACCAAATACCAAATAACAAATGGTTATCAAACCGGACCTAAAACGAAACAAATAAAAATTTGCAAAGTAGGAAATCTACCCTTTGGTTACAAGCACCATATCAATACTCTGCCGCAAACCAGTGTCAGCATCTGGAATTCGGAGTCCCACAAAAATTTTTCCACCATAAAGCTTTTCTAGTCTACCAAAAGAAGAAAAATCACAAAATTTAGCATTATTCCCGGCCAAAACAGAAATTCTTTGATGAGAATTCGATAGCTACAATCAAATGAAGACTACCTAGAAGCTGCGGCGAATAGGGCATTAGAATCAGAGCTCTCGATCTCCATTTCATCCCTTCCAAAAAAGAATCGCCTGAGCACTCTAAACGCTATGAAACCACAGAGTATCTCAGCCCACATGACAGCACCCTCAACGTTTGCGCACAGAGGAAACTTACACGATCGAGGCAACTAGAAAGTATATGTCGATTCTGTTTTGCGAGGGCTGAGTGGAAGTTGGATCAGAAGAAGGAATGAAGAAATTGATGGTCTGTTTGGTTTGATTTTAAGCGATAATTTTGAAAACAAAAATCATTTTTAATAAAATTCAATGTTTCCCAATCGATCAAAATGACTTTTTAAAAAAATCATTTTGATAAATAAAGTTATCTTGACGGAAAAACTTAAAACCAAATCTTAGAAAAATAGTTTTTAGATGTTTGAATGTAACTGAGAAATTTCGATCAATCACAAATTGTCACGTCATTAATTTAAAATGAATTTCAGACCAATTACAAATTTACACATGTCCCTAAATTAAATTAATAAACATTAAAATTCGGCAAATCAAACAATGTCACTGGTCTATTACTGATCCATGGATGACATAAGTCAAATCCAATCAAATTACGCCACGTGCCAATTGGACCCGAGACTAATGTAACATGAGGTCATTGAAGAATTTGGGTTAAATTAAAATAATCCAACCTTATTAAAAAAATGATAGGATTAAAGCCCAAAGCCCAAGCCCAAAAGTTGGACCCAAAACCAACAAAGCCCAAGCCCATAGGAGGTTCATCAAACTCTATAAAGAGAGGAGGCCACCATTCATTTTGGGCATTCAGACGGAGTCAGACACACTCAGAGAAGCATTCAGACTCAGAAGCATCCAGGCATTTAGAGAATTCAGAAGCTTCAAGTTTAGTCAAAGAATCTAGAAAAGTTAGAAGCCAAAAAGTTCAGAATTCAAAAGATTCAAGACTCATAAGATTTAAAGACTAGAAGACTCTAAGAAGAGATGAGACACACTCAGAGAAGCATTCAGATTCAGACAG
The DNA here is from genome assembly GCA_017139565.1 of Luffa aegyptiaca. Classification (NCBI taxonomy): domain Eukaryota; kingdom Viridiplantae; phylum Streptophyta; class Magnoliopsida; order Cucurbitales; family Cucurbitaceae; genus Luffa; species Luffa aegyptiaca. The sequence continues at coordinate 15,289,375 of CM029396.1, forward strand.
AGTCGGAGAGGGCAGAGTCTAGAGCATTCTTCCAAAGTCCAGAGTCATCAGAAGCCAAAGAGTCCAGAGAATTTAGAAGGATCCGAGATTCAAAATTCAAATGATTCAAGACTCAGAAGGTTTGAAGACTAGAAGACTCTAAGAAGAGATCAACAAGCCAACCGACCGATCAAGAAGATCAACAAGTCAGCAGGTCGATCGTCCAAAAGGATCATCAAGCCAACAGACCGATCCAAAAGAACATCAAGCCAACATGTCGATCATCCAAGAAGATCAACAAGTCAACAAGCCGATCCAAGAGATCATTAAGCCATTAGGTCGATCATTCAAGAAGATCAACAAGCCAACAAACTGATCCAAGAGATTATCAAGCCAACAGGCCGATCCAAGAGATCATCAAGCTAGCAGGCCGATCATCCAAGAAGATTAACAAGCCAACAAGCCGATCCAAGAGATCATCAAGCCAATAGGTCGATCCAAGAGATCATCAACCTAGCAGGTCGATCATCCAAGAAGCTCAACAAACCGACCCAAGAAGATCAACAAGCTAGAGACCAAAGTTTATATATTTGTGAGAAAGAATCAGAGGATAAATATTAGAGATTGTAACACTTTATACATCAAATTCAATGAAATCAAGTTCATTTCCACGAATTAAATTTCCCTGTCAAAATCTCGTGTGAACAGTGACACCTCGTGCATTTTGGTGTATTTAAATTTCATGTATTTAGTCAAATTAAATATAAATTCTTATTTGGGCTTATGATATGGAATTGATAATTTAATACCAAGGTGTTGGAAAATTTATTTTTGGAATTGAGCATGCATTAAATTAATTCCCTCTTTTAAAGTCGATTAAATTGGTTAGCGTTGGTTATAAGGTCGGTTAAAGAGTTGAAAATTTTGCTTATTAAGGGAGTTAAGTTAGAGGTTATCTATTATTGGGTTACCTATTTTGGAGTTAAATTATCCTACCCACGACCTAAAGCTTGCAGTTGTAGTGTTTGCGTTAAAGATTTGGAGACACTACCTGTACGAGGAAAAGATTTAGATATTCACGGATCATAAAAGTCTGAAATATTTCTTCACCCAGAAGAAGCTCAACCTAAGGCAAAGGAGATGGTTGGAATTGATGAAAGACTATGACTGTGAAATCAATTACCACCCTGGTAAAGCTAATTTTGTGGCAGATGCTCTTAGCAGGAGAACAGTAAGCGTAGCGTCGTTGGTTCCGTTTCAGAGTCCCTTGCTAGCAGAACTAGATCGGGTTGAGATCGAGCTAGCACTGTCAAATGTTTCGACTTTGTTGGCTCAGTTGTCAATGGTCCCTTGTTTAAGGTAGCAAATCGCAAAAGCACAGAAGTGAAGGAGTGTAGAACACTCATGCGGAAGCAATTAGGATCTTAGACACTTAATAAACATTAATTTTACGAATTATAAGCATGCTCTTCTAACATGAAACACACAGGGGATTTGAGAACCAACCTTTTGTAGCTCTTCGTTGGATGTTTTGGATCACCAGTTGATCACGGACCACTACTAGGATCTTCCCCGCTATTCTCCAGTGTAAGGCCCAACCCATTCTTGTTTTAAGCTCATATTTTAAAAAAAAAATAGAAACTTAGGCGGCAAATGAGGGATAATAAAAAAAATTTAAAAAAAAAGAAAGAAAGAAAGGTGGGCTGGGAAGGAACCACGTAGAGAGAGAAAGAGTAAAAGTAAAAGAAAAAAAAAAGAAGAAATGAATGGGCTGGAGAAAAACCCACGAAGAGAGAGAGAGATCTGGGTAGTTGATGGAGAAGTGGTGTGTGTTTTTTTAAAAAAAATGATATATATATATATATATATATATATATTAAAATAATAATAATAATGGAAGGAAATGTGTGAAAACATGAATATGGGTAGTTGATGGAGAAAAGAAGGAATAAATTTAATGGGAAGTTGTACTTTTGTGATAAATGAAGAGAGACAGAGAAAGGGAAAAGAGTGTGAGGTTGGGTATGGACTCATTTGAAACAAAAAAGTAATATTTAAATGGGAAAAAGACAAAATGTATCTTAAGATAAGAAAAGAAAAAAGTTGGAATTCATGGAATAACTTAAGTATATGGTTAAACTAAGTTAGTCATTCTAGTTAAATGGGAACTCATGTGTAGATTTAATCAATTATTTCAGGTCAAACGGAGATCGGGACGACCTACGACCCGAATTTCCCTCATCAATAGTATTGTGAGTGGTTGTTTTAATAATTATTTTCCGCTACTAAAAGTACTATACTTATGAATTTGAGAAAAATTAGAGCTAAGCATGTTTTAGAGAAATGATTTAAGTTCCATGGTTTAGTTGAAATATGCGTTTTGAAGCATTTGAGATATTGCGCGACTACTTGAGAACCTTAATGTTTTCGATAGTTGTGAACATTGCTTGAGTTTATGAAATGTTATTTTACAAGAGGAAATGATTTTAGATGAGTTTTGAATAAAGAAATTCATGTTAGAAAACAGTTTTTAAGTCGCTAGCTCTATGTACCCTAGGTGATTACTCATGTGCTGTGTGAATGTGTTTCCATAGTACATAGAGAGAGACCCTCAGGACCCACTCCAGTGTATGTAGGCTTCGTGCCATGTGTTGGGATGGTTAGCCTGAAAGAGATTGTTCTGCATCAACGTATGACTAGAGATTTGCTCTACTAAGTGTGGAGTGTATTTTATGCTTAGTATGACAGAGTTTTCTCTGCTGAGCGTATTGAGAAGACTCTACGTCGGTATGACTAAAGATAAGGGTACATAGTTAGTGAGTTCTTTGTTGATTCTTTAGTTATGCTTAAAAAGAATTATTGCTGCATTTCCTTTTACAAGCTAAAAACTTATGAGTTTATGAGCTATAAGTTTTACATGATCTTTAGTTCAATTGAGTTAAATATTTTCAAGAACTATTTTCGTAATAGAAAGTAAATACCACTCACTGGGCGTTAGCTCATTCTTTTCCTTTAAATTTTTCTACCAGGTAGCAACTGAGTTTCGACAAGCCTACATAAGCTGATCTTGTCACTCGAGTCTGTGTTTTGAGTAATTTTGTATGTACGCCTTGTTAGGTGAAAGTTATGTAAAAGTTTATATGTTGCAAGGAGTAGTTGGTTGTAAATTATCGTATCTCGAAGTGTTGGGTTGAATTTTGTAGTTGAGACGCTTATGTCTCTAACCAGGTTTCAGGATGTGATATAGTTTATAAAATATGCATATACGTCGTTTCTTTTCAAGTGTGTTTAAGCCGAGTTTCAAGGGAAACTCTGCCCAAATTTTTGGTCATTTAAGTGCTTAAGAGATTTACTATGATTCTAAGAGTGTTAAGAGCATGTAAGATGACAGTGGGTCCTATTGTTGGTTAGGGTTCATTGTCGGCACACCACGTCACTAGTTAGTTAAGAGTAAGCTGGGGCGGGATGTGTCATCCAACCTTAAAACGGATTATGGGATCCAATTGTGAAGGGAATTGAGAGTGAAATGCTTGACGATTCAAGCTTTTGAGAGAGTTTGAGTATGGATATTCTTGTGAGAGAAATTCACAGCAACATTAGTTCTTGAAACCAAGTGTTTCTTCTCATTTTAAAGAATAATGACATGCAGATTACTTCTTCACAAGAATACACCAAATCACTCATGTGATTAGGTGGGGATTAGTGTGGCACAAGGAGGATTAATACCATAACCATGTCAAAGTCTACCACCTCCTAAAAATACATGAATTTTGAATTTCATAAATTCAAAATTAAATGTATTTTGTTAATTTAATTTTAAATAAAATTAATTCTAATAATTAAAATAATTTAATTAATTATATTTAATTTAATATCAAACATTAAATAAATATCTTGCACCTAATCTCGACTTCTCTCAAAATCGATCTCTCGAATATGAATCCCTATTCGTACGTTCAATATTTAAATCATATTTAAATATATCCAACTCTCTCAAATTATAGTTTAACTTGTAATTAAACTATTATGTCAATAATATCGTATATAATCGACGTTAACTCCCTAAACCAAATTTGAATGATTCAAACACTTCCATCACACTGTTCTAAGGTTTAGTTCGTTATGAGCTAGCAGGGGGACCTAATGAACCTACAGATCATGGGCTCCAACGATCCGAGATTTACCGGCTAAACTCTTTAACCGAGTTAACCAACATTTGTTAACTACCGGGACACTCCACTATAGCCTAGTAGCTGCACTCCCCTCACTATAGATATATTTTTGTCCACTTGATATAACCATGATTAGTAGGTCGATCATTCACAATTTTTTTGTAACTATAGTTGGGTCAAATGTACGTTTTACCCCTGAAGTTACCTCTTACTCCTTAAGTCTCACTGATCCTCTAATGAATAATTGGTTTGTGGTCCAACCACCAAACTGAGTCCCTCTCGAGTCGATGAAAGGGGTGGGGCCCGTTGTTTGAGACCTAGAGTCAGCACTTAAGGGACCAACCTCTCTACTATCTCAAAAACGAGTAGGAGTGAATTGTTGAGTTTTATGCACTAAAATTCGTAGATAGTAAATGTAACACTTGACTTTCATTAATAAAGCGTTATTTATGTTCATCTTGCCTAAAATAACCACAAATCCAATAAACTAAGAACCCATGGCTATATTATGAATACTTGAAATTTATGTGGTGACATAAACGTGGATCAAGTTCAAGTTGTTGGGTTTTATGTCCTAAAACTCGTAGATAGTGAATGATTAATGAATTATACACTTGTATCAATAAAGTGTTATTGAGGTTTATGCAATAAAGTGTTATTGTCATATTAAGTATAGAATTGCACAATATGACCCAAATCCAATAAACTAAGATCCTAGGTTGTTTACATGTAACTTGAACTAGTATGTGGGGACATACGAGGATCAGTGTTCAAGTAACAACCTAAAAGGTCTATAGTACAGGGATAAGGCTGGATATCTTATCCTGGTAACACTATGTGATACGACCCGCTTTGTATTCGATACAGACATATTGATCCAAGGCGTCCATGTAGGAGACATGCGAGCGGGGGTATCCTATGCAATGAGTTTGCATAAGACCGGACCACGAAATAGTAAACCACTAGATGTAACACCGTTAACTAGTTAGGTTACTGTTTCAATAGGATGACCTAGGTAACTCAATCTTAATCCTGAGTGTGTCATGAACTCCTTCTCACGAGAGATTGTCCTTTGATTAGTACGGGTGAGAGTGGCCTGCACGCCGACTCAATAAGCCTACCTTCTTGGGGACAAGACCGAGTGGGGGGCTAGGGACATGACAATACAAGATGGAATTCACTCATTCCCCTATTGGGGCAAGTAGATGTGTGTTCCCTTAAGGGCTGATTTCGGGTCTTGAACAAAGGCGCGCCGTCCTCTCTTGGCCCAAGAGGAACTCCTGTTTAGTGGTTGGATCCTAAACAACTTGTTCATTAGAGGGATCAGTGGTACTTAAGGATCCAGAGGTAACCTAGGGGTAAAACGGTAATTTGACCCAGCTGGTGTTACGAACACACGTGAAGGATTGACTTACTGTATTGGTCGATATCCGTTGACACAGAAATATTCTACAGTGAGAAGAGTGCAGCTGTGGGTCTTTAGTGGAGTGACCCACAGTTAACGAATGTTGATTGACTCGGTTAATGAGTTTAGCTGATCAATCTCGTATCGTTGGAGCTTCTGATCTGTAGGTCCATTAGGTCCACCTGCTAGCTCATAACGGGTTCTGAGATAATATAGTCTTGATTATTAAAGGGAATATAAGTTAATTGTATTTTGATGCAATTAATATAATGTATGGAGATACATTATAGTATAAGTTTAATTAATGAATTAAACTTTATAATAAAATTAATTTTGGATATGATTCAAAATTAATTAATGAGAGAATTATGAATTTAATTAAATATGTGATATTTGATTAATTCATGAATTAATTAATTGGAGAATTAATTAATTTAATTTTAATTTGGTTAAATGTGATTTAATCAAATTAATACTATAGTTTATATTAATGTACATTTTGATGCACATTAAAACTATAGGTTAAATGAGAGAGATAAAATTGAATATGATTCAATTATAAAATCAATTAAATATTTGATATTTAATTAATGTGGATTTAATTAATAGAATTAATTGAATGACCAATTTAATTCAATTGAATATGATTCAAATTGAATTAAATACTTTATATTATAATTCATTTAGTTAATATTGATTTAATTAAATTAATTAAATATTTATTATTTAATTAGTTAATGGCCGAGATCGTTTTGATTAAGATCTAACGGTCTAGATCTAGTAGGGCAATAACTCCCTCCCCACTTATCGTACAGGGGAGAGGGAGTTCCCCAACTGATCACTCATTCCTCTCATTCACGCAAGTTACAGAGAAAGAAAGTTTTTTCTTTTCTCTCTTCCTCTCTCAAATTCCAGCACTTTACCTTGCTGAATTTTTTCCTTCCAAGACGAATTTTGGGTTCCCACAAGCCAATCTCAGTAATCCAAGAGATATAACGGGTGAATTCGTGTGGTGGTGTCCATTGGAAGATCAAGAACATTATTTGGGAGCATAGTGCAGTTTGTTCATCAAAGCATGTAAGTTTCTTGATCTAAAATCAATTTACAACATGCTTAATCGGTTTTAATTTAGAAATTTGTTTCTGAATTTTAATTGCCAATGTATTGGTTTTTCGTAAACGAAATTGTGAAACGAATTGGTCTTGATTGCTTCCGCTGCCAAAGGGATTTTAACCCTTCACAAGTAAATAGCCTAAACGGTCTATATAGTATAAGGATAAGACTAGGTACTTGTCGCTACGGGTTTGCGACGCGGAGCGGCCGACTTTGTTCCCAAGAGGAAGAAAATGGAGTCGCCACCAGTCTTGATTTAGAGGGTGTGACTGGGCACCCAAAAATATGCTAAAATGGTCTGCTAATAAAAGATTTAAGGTTCGGGGGTCTTTTGTGTATGGGGAAGGTATTAGCACCCCACAACACTCGTTCAAAGAACGAAATTTTATTTTTCTTGTGTTATTTAAGGAAATTGGCTATTATAAATACTAAAGAAGATTTTTTTTTGTTGATTTTTAAATGTCTCACATTTTAATTCTCATTATTCCATAAATAAATAATGAGTAATAATTGTGGGCAGCATAAAGCCATTCAATATTTGTTTGAATTTAATTTGGCATCCCAAATTTAAATTCATTGTATCTCAAGAATATTAGGAAAGTCAATATCTTGATTTCCTAATTTCCGTCATAGGAAAGCTTATTTTTTTAAAAAAACGTTTAGTTTATTAATTTTGAAAATTGTGTGAGTAAAGAATATTTTTTAAAGAAAACTCTTAATTAATTTTAATTTTAAAGAAGTGACCTTTTATGGAAAATGAATTTTGGATTGATTTATTATTTTGAAAATAAAGTTTATGAAACAATTTTACAAAAGCTTTTAATACATTCCTTTTAAAGAAAATGCCTTTTATGAAATATGTCTCTTTAAAAAAAGAAGTTTTAAAGGGAAAATATGAAGAATTTTTATTTATGCTTTATAAGGAAGAAAACATTAAAGTCAAATCCCGGCATCCCGATATTTTATTTTTTCCCTCAAGAAACTCAAATATCGGCATCTTGAAAATTCAAGATTCCATCGTTGGAAGATTTTTTTTAATTTTTGGAAAATATTTAATTACGAAAAGAAATATAGAGGAAAATAGATTAAACACCATATCATAACATAGTGAAATAAAAATATAAAAAAAAAAATTTCAGCAATATACAATTGAGATAAAATGCTCAAAAAAAAAAGAAAACTACCATATTCAAGAATTAAAAGTTCATTAAATTCATTTTCTTTAATTTAAAGGAAACATATAGAAATCAAATCTCGGCATTCCAAGATATTGATTTCTTACCTCAAGAAAACTCAACATTGGCATTCCAAAAATTGAGAATCCGTCGTTGGAGATTCCTTTATTTTTTTAACACAATTAACGAAAGAAACATTGGTTTAGGCAAAGTATCTACATATTGATGCAATGAAAATATATGGTTAAACTATAAATAATACTATTAGATTCCATTTCAAAAAATAAAATAAAATAAAATTAACAAGTTGAACATAAGCAACATATAATAATCAACTCTAAACGTTTAAGTACATAAAAATAAAAAAAAACGTTAAAATTGTAATTGAAACATGCATGCAATTGTCCAATGTTCCCTAAAGAAAAATCACATAACTTTTTAAATACTAAAAAGAAAACATATTAAAATAAAACGAAAGAAACGATAAATAAACTAAACTTTATGGAAAAAAAAATATATATATTAACCTCATGAAAAGAAAGAAAGCTATTGAAGAAAGAATTGAAAAAAAAAAAAAAATTACTTACAAAGAATGCTTGTGACCGTTGGATTGGGAATAAGACTTTATGAAGTGGCAACGTGAGATTGAGAGAGAGTGATGGCGAGATGGAGAGAAAACGTGAGAAGGGAAAAAAAATCTTGAGGAGTAGGAGAGGGAAGTTAGGTGGGAAAGAGGGAAAAGTGTCTCTAGGGTTTTTCAGGGAGAGAGATTTGAGGAGTCTATTCTTAGCCAAAAAAAAACGTGTAGAGAGGTATCGCAAGGCTAAAGAAATCGTGTCCTGCAAGAATGGGAGGGCTCCCTATTTATAGCCAATTCCAACCACCACATATTAGGAAAGTGATCAAATAAAATTAAAATCCAATAAAATGAAAAAATGAAAAGGGAATTCAATAAATACACCAATTCCACCTTCCAAATTTACAAGATATTATTTGACAATCAATCACCCAAGGAAATAAAATATTTTCTTTAATTAACCTTGTCAAATAAACCTAATATTTGATTTGGCAAATTAATTAATAAAAAAAAAAACATTTGAATTGGCTAAATTAAAGATCTAGAATATTCTCTCTTTTTTTTTTTTCTCATTTTCGAAAAATGGATAAATTTAAATTAAATAAAATTTCGGACAAATTTAGGGGTCTACAGTACTGTTGGGTTTTATGTCCTAAAACTCGTAGATAGTAAATGTAACATTTGACCGAACATTAATAAAATGACATTGATGTATTTTTTTTTCAATTATTACTGTTAGTATTATGTTTGTCTTGCCTAAATAACCTTAATCCAATAAACTAAACATCCTAGGTTGTTTGTATGAGACTTGAATTGTATGTGGGGACATACGGGGATCACTGTTCAAGTTACAACCTAAAGGGTCTATAATATAGGGATGAGGTTGGGTACCTTATCCTGGTGACATTATGGATACGACCCATTTTGTATTTGATACAAACGCAATGATCCGACGCGTTCGTGTAGGGGACATGCGAGTGGGTGTATCCTTTGTAATGAGTTTGCATAAGACCGGACCGCGAAATAGTAACCGCTAGCTGTAACATCGTTAACTAGTTAGGTTTCTATTTCACTAGGATGTCCTGGGCAATTTAGTCTTAATCTTGAGTGGGTTATGGACTTTTGTTCACGAGGGATTGTCCTTTGATTTGTATGGGTGAGAGTGGCCTGTACGCCGACTCAATAAGCCTACCATTTTGGAGACAAGACCGAGTGGGGAGCTGGGAACATAATCACACAAGATGAAATTCACTCCTTCCCGGCTTTAGGGTAAGTAGATGTGTGTTCCCTTAAGTGTTGTTTCCGGGTCTTAAACAAAGGGCTCTTCCCTCTCTATGGCACGAGAGGGATTTCTGTTTGTTGGTTGGACCTCAAACAGGTTGTTCATTAGAGGAGCATTGGTACTTAAGGATGTAGAGGTAACCAAGGGGTAAAACGGTAATTTGACCCAGTCGATGTTACGAACACACGTGAAGGACCGACTTGCTCTTATTGGTCAATATCCGTGGACACAGAAATATATCTGTAATGAGAAGAATGGAACTGTGGTTCTATAGTGGAGTGAACCATAGTTAACGAACATTGATTAACTAGGTTAATGAGTTTAGTCAATTAATCTCATATCGTTGGAGCTTATGATCAGTAGGTCCATTAGGTCCCACCGGTAGCTCATTTAGGGCGTTGAGGTAAAATTACTAAGGGAAATAATATAATGTATGAAGATACATTATATTATAAAGTTTTTATTTTCATTAAACTTTATAATATAAATTTATTTTGAATATAGATTCAAAATTAATTTATGGGAGAATTAAACATTTGAAGGAGTTCAAATATTGAATTTAATATGAATTGGATTCATATTAAAACTATAGGTTAAAATTAATGCGCATTAGATGCACATTAATACTATAACTTATATGAGAGATATATAATTGAATATGTGATATTCAATTTGATAATTAATTAATTAAAGAATTAATTAATTGTTTAATTTAATTTAATTTAATTTAATTTGGTTTAATTAAATTATATTAAAACTATAAGTTATGTGTGTTGGGTTTTATGCCTTAAAACTCGTAGATAGTAAATGAAAATATTTTTTACAAAATATTTAAATATTTATAGGGGATAAAAAACTCTTTATCTTTAAATTTATTAAATTTAATTAAAGGTAAAAAAATAGGGGATTTGAGCGTTTCCAATAAAAATCTCTATTATCTGATTTCATTTATTTAATATTTATATATTAATGTATTTATTCTGATTTTCATTTATTTCAATAATAATTTAAGGTACATTTTCTTAATTTAACAATAGTTTTTTTTTATAGGATTTCGCGTAGTTTATTCTCTTTCAAAAAGGAACTGTTGTAACTAGATAGTTCTGGTTTCAATATGTAGATATAATAAAAAAAAATGTTATTTCTCATTTAATGATTTGATTTTTTTTAATCTCATTTTTTCAATGAAAACCTAAAATAGGATATTTTTATCGATCACAATTTGAGCACTACACTCAATAAATTTCTAGAAATATTGCCATAGCTTTGTATTAAAGGGTTTTCGTTGTGTATAAAATTTTTGTTAGGATTTTTCAAACCAATTTAATTATGTATTCGGCGGGATATATTCTCTAATAGTAATAATGATTTAGAGAAAAGAAATAAGGGTTCATAGAATTTTTAAATAAGGTTTTAACTTAATCAACTAATGTCATCGTTTGAACGTCTCATTAAATTTTTAATAAAAAATTCCACAAAGAAAAATAAAAAAAAAAATTGATCATTAATCCAAGACCCGAATATTCGGAGGACTCTTCTGACCAAACAAACACTTGTCAGCAAAGTTGTTTCTTTTTTTTCTTCAAATCCAAAGAATTTTTCTTACTTTATACATAACATAGGTCATCGATTCAGCATTGGATAAAAAAGAAAAAAATGAGGGTGAAATCCTCATTTTTCCAGTTTTTTACAAAAAAATTCTAATAAAATAATAAAAAAAAGGGGTTCAAATCATTTTATCGACATGAGTGTTCTATATCGAAAAAAAAATCCCAACTATTTGAAACGATTTATGTATTAACATAGTAGTAGAAAGAGTACCATGCTGCGTCCGGACTTCAAACGGTTTAGCTTTAACCATGTTAATGTTCCCACATTATTGGTTGATAGAGAATCAAAGTTGATTTACCAATGAATCACGAAATGCTATGGTTCTTCAATATGATTTCTTCATTTTGTCAGAAGTAATTCGCGGGATCATGCACCTTTTCGTAGTTATAACGATAAAAGTACAGTTGGTTGTATCCAACTTATTCTTGAAATAAACAACTCGCACACACTCCCTTTCCAAAAAAAATCAATACACCAAGCACTACGCTTAGATTTATTGGATTTGTTGCTAAAATATCGGTATTAAATCCGAAACTCTCGGCGGATGGCCAGTAACCCAAAGAAATGAAAGAATCGGTTACATTTTTCATATGATCTCCTTTTATAGATAAAACTAATTATCTATTTCTTTCTATTTTTTTTTTTGATTTCCTATTTCGTTTCGAAATAGAGTAAAAAATATGTTGTAACAATCCTAAAAAAAAGTTCCATTCGACATTGGACTAAGAAAGGGAAGGAAGAAGGCGAGTCAGTATGCTAATGCCTCATCCTCAAATCAATCCTTCCCATAGGTTATTGTCCCAACGAATAAGTAATTGTAGGAGTGAAAGCTTCATATAATTCGAAAAAGCAAGAGCAGCAAGTCCAAGTAAATAAAATACGAAAAAAAATACGTAATTTTTTTAGGATTAAACAAAAGGATTCGCAAATAAAAGTGCTAATGCTACAACCAGTCCATAAATTGTTAAAGCTTCCATAAAAGCCAAACTAAGCAATAAAGTACCTCGGATTTTTCCCTCCGCCTCGGGTTGTCTCGCGATCCCTTCTACAGCTTGGCCCGCAGCAGTACCTTGACCAACCCCAGGTCCAATAGAAGCAAGCCCAACGGCCAACCCAGCAGCAATAACGGAAGCGGCAGAAATCAGTGGATTCATGATAAGTTCCTCACACCAAAAGAAAGAAATGGTTAATGATACAATCAACCAATGAATTATAACTTATTATTCCATCGCTAAGATTTATCCAACTAAAAACTACGAATTGAAGTAATAATATTATTGAATCGTCAGAACTACTTCAATCTCTCTTTTTTAGTTCCTATCCATCCACGCCACGTAGTTTTTGTGAATCCATACGACTTTTGTTCTTCCATTTCTTTATTTTTTCTAAAGCATTCTTTGAATTCTTCATTCTTTTTGTTGATTTAATCTCTCTATTCATTCAAAATTCAATTCAAAATTACATTACAGACGAAACAGAAGGACTTCCATTGTAAGCCCTATCTAAATTCACAATAGTAGGGCGGATTAGATATATCTTTAGTTCCTATATAACTAGTTAATATCTAATATAACATATACATGTGTTTCTTCCCTAACGTAAACCAATTATTAATATCTTGGATTCCATCGAATTCGAGAATCATTCTTCGAAACATCCACAAGGGTTGTCTTATAGCAATTCGATTCAATACATCTAGTTGACTCCACTCTACCCTAACCAATCCTTTTTTCTCGTTTTTTGTAAACCCTTTCTTTTTAGAATTATCCCACATGGAGACAATCAATCTAAATGGACAAATTCATTAGTCCG